>MEJB01000001.1:8114626-8452615 GCA_001752375.1 Rhazya stricta | reverse complement strand
CCCATACTCAGCTTCGGGAGGCTCCTGCCGTATCAGGGCTTGATTACCCTCTAGGCGTCCCCCCGCTGTGAGACAAGCTGGTGACTAAAAGCCAAACGGCGTTCTCTATAACCTTCATAAAGGCTGTCATTATGGCTTGTCCCCAATGGGATTAATTTAGTTACACCTATAAGGGATGTTAAGGTGGAACCTCCTTCTTCACAAACAGTCACGATTATTCATACCCTAGAGGAAAATAGAATCATGGTGCATACAGATTGATGTGTTTACACTTTCGGAAACAGAAGACCAAACAGAAATGTATACCCAATAACAATCAAATATGATTATTTAGGTCATACTTTAGAAGCCAACAAATCAACATTTTTCAGATCTTATTTCAGCAAAATAACCGCTGATACCACTTTCTTAATGTGATTAGCTGCTCTCTTTTGTTGTGGATTACTTTATATCAAGACTGAATATAAGTAAATCAAAATTAACTTAAAAATAGTGAACACGGGATTTAACTTGTTTTCAGCATAAATCCTATACTCTGGGACACCACGTCAGTGTTAAACAACATATTTCCACTAAATCCGAGTGAGTTTAAGGGGAGCTTAACATCATTCATAGACCTCAGTTAAGGTCCTCCTAATCGATTATATATTAAAGCTTGGTAGATCTAGAGAATGTACTACATTCCATATGGTGTAATGTATGAGATTCATTAGAGTATAACTCATTTAGAATGAGGCAGTACAAGACAGTGTAATTCCTGATAATATAGACCCTTGAGATGAAAAAGTCCCTTGCTTTCTTGTTTGCTGCTCTACCTCGAAATCTTCTTTTAGCAATATCATTTGCCCGAATTACATCTTCTCACATACTATATGTTACTGACATCAACAAACACTATTGGATAACATTCCACTACCCAGCGTTCAATAATAAATTACGAGTTAAATAAGAGTATACTTCGTACAGGGAACAAATCATGTACCCGTAGTTTTTTCTGTATAAACCTCACTTAGGAAAGAACGTCGTTTTGTTACCTGTGCCTATCTGGTTACTTATCGCTGTGACCTATCTTTATGTAGTATCGGCGAAGACCTACACTCGCGTGGGGATCCTCATAGCGATATACTATCCCCTTCTAAGATTATGGAAGTGTTTATCCTAGGCATAAGAATTCATCATTGAATGAATAGCAATCATCACACCCATCCATAAACTATCCTTTAAATAGGATTGTGTGAAGATAGAAGTCGTTTAGATCTCCATATTCGCAAGCCAAGAAGTAGACGAAGATCTACCATAAGAGTTATATAGAATATCACCTAATCTTGAATAAAGGCTTCTAATGACTCGAGATATATATCAGTAAGCTCTGACACAAAACATGACTAAGGATACTTATCGCTTGCCAGATGATTCACAAAGCTAACTCATCGCCAAAAGACAGTAAATGAAGCAAACAAATACTGAAGACGCCATGTATGTTGGCCTAGTAAAGTCATATCTGCGCTTAAGACAGATAGTTGTTGTGTCGTGTTGTCCCTTAACATATGCTCCCCCACTACAAGAGAAAATTTTGGCATGATTCAGTCGCTATTTACATAGCTCTAACGGTAATAGAATTCTTCATTTATTCTATAATCCGATCCAGTCTTTATATGTGCATTACGGTAGGTTATGGACAAAGAACGTTAAAGCAATGTAGAGCCTTCTATGAAGTAGAATGGTGAAACTTAATAAATAGACAACTCGAAAGATCTCTTCCTCTTCTAGCTCCAGAAACTATTCTGTTACCCGCATTAATGCGATTAAGCTACATTATGTGAGATGATTCTTTCAGCTTACTCCTATATTCCTAATCTTAGATGAGGACTCAGCAGGGATGAACCCGCTGACAGATATAAGTACCTCCTCTCTATCTCTACTCCCTTTTCATGAAGCGATCTCTCGTATGGATCCCTATATTTTACGAACTCGGAGAACCCAAGTTGGAGGAGAATAGGGAAAATTACGTTCTCTCATATCGGATTGATTTGAAGCCAGGAACATGGAACTAGTGAGTTAAGTTATTGTCGAAAGAGAACCATATCAAAACGCTATGATGAACTTTCTGATTATGTGTTCCAAGTGCATACATGTTATCCAATAAATCTCTACCTCTAGTCATCAAGTTGGCGTCTATCGTGAGTACCCCCATGCATTCAAGTGTGTGAAGCGTTATCGATAATAGAGGTATATGAGATTATTGAGATCAATTCTACATAAGTATAACTTACCAATTTTCCTCGCCAATCGATGTAAAAAGATCTACACTCTCTTTAGTGCACAGTTAGTTTAGTCAGCCATCCCCGGCATAGTACACAAAACTTCAAGAAAACCATGAACAATCACAACTATACAAAAACAACAGTATCCACCGCAAAACAACACAAAAAATAGGCATATGCTAAACCACACCCGTCAGTCTATGGTGAAGCCTCTACACCAAATCGCTATTATATGCTAAATCTCATATCTATATATACACTCATTTTTCAAGCTATTCCTACTCCGTTAAATTGATTAAATGGCTACTTATTACGCACTCTTTCATTGAGGTTTTTGACAAACTTTGTTAACCTTATATTTTACTTTTGTTGGGGAGAGAAGTGTTGGTAGACATTTTTTTCTTTTGTGTATCTCACACTAAAGAATCCCATCATTAAGGCCAGCGACTTATTCTGAATTGAAATAAAAGACACAAAACATCACGCCTAAAGCATAGGAATCCTTAAACGAAGTCCTTTCCCTAACATAACAAGTCCCGTTGTGATTGTTCATTCCCTGCACAACATAGGAAATTTCTAATTTCTTGATTTAATACATCATATAAATAAGTTTATTTTTATTGAATGCAATAAATCATAATGTTTTACTTGTTTAGGACAACCAGAAGACAGCAAATGGAGAACACTAGATTCAGATTACTGCTCACTAATTACCATTCTTATCTTCCGTTGTTGCCCCCCCCTTATAACCTTAATTATATTAACTTGTTTTGGGAGGAGTGGCGCTGGGATCTTTATTCTTCTATTTACATGTTTCTCACAATAGTAGAATCCCTCTCATTAAGCAGACTGATTATGAATCAGCAGAATAAAATGATTTCAAACATCATAGCAAATCCACATGCCCATCATAATGAAGTACATATATACACACAACATATGTACTGTGGTTATTGATACCATTCACTGCAGCAAATGACAGAAATCTCTAATTTCTTGACTTATTAAATTATCATTTTTGTTTTATAATAAGACAATATCATATATATCTATAGGCGAAGAGGTACGAAAGCCATCGGACCACTAGGTGATAGAACCCTTACTTGGCAAATTTTCATCACACAGATGACGAACATAACTAGAAGACAATGAAAAATCAAAAATGAATCAACAAGATAAAAAATGGCAAATGCCTACCCACACTTCGTCTACGTTAAGCTCTATACAAGGTTATTAATTATCTGTAATATTTCCTTACAAGAGATTAACATTAGTAAAGTATTAACATATTTTAAACCGTCATAACTTATTACACTTACATTTCATTGGTGTTTGGTGACGAACGTTTCCGCCCTTACATTTTCAGTTTTGTTAGGTGGAGAAGTTTGGTAGACATTTTTTTCTTTCTTTCTCTCCTTAGAATAATAGAAGGCTCCACATTAAGCCTGCCCAAATTACGTGATTCAAGGATCACCCTGCCTTTCAACTCACCACATTAAGAGTAATGAAATCTAAACAAAGTTTTGGCCCTACTTGCTTGAGAGGAAAGTTTATCATTGTGTTGTCATTGTCCTACACCAACAAAGGAAATTCGAATTTCCTGTGATTTATTAATAATTATAATTTTTATTTCTATGATCCCTATCTATGTTTCTGCTTAAGAAGAGACAAGAAGCCAATGGAGCCACCTCGATTTGGAAATTAATGGAGGAACTCAACAGTTCCTTGCTGATCCTCTCCATTTGCTAGAAAGTAGGATTCTTTTCTCTTATCAAATCTATTTACAATAATGAAATCCTGCTGGCTATTTCCTTCTATTAATGCTTTTGGTGTTTCGATGGTTATCAATTTGAGGCAATTGATAAAGAAATTTAGGAGAACACAATCGTTCTCTTACTGACTGGTTCAGASTTAGGGTTCGGGAAACGTAAAAAGGTATGTAATTTTGATTGTGCGTTTCCAAATGCATACATTTTAATTTATTACTGAGCATTTGCATGCGAATAAATGTACTATGCATTTGCATGCGAATAAATGTACTATGCTTCATGTTTTATAAGTTTCGATAACCTATAAGATTCAAGATTGAAACTCYAACTTTATTGCATTGAAAAGTTTTTAAYAACTTCTCAGTGTAAAGTTTAAACCCACGATGACAAGAATATAAACCATGCAGACCAATGAAAATTAGAAAAATAACTACACAAGAATCCAAAAAAATGGCAAATGCTAACCACAGCACTTCGGTCTACAGTAAGCTCTAATACAAAGTCATTAATTATCAGTGTATTTCACTTACAAGAGAATCAAAATTTCACAAGTATTAACTATATTTTGAACCTGGATTAAGTTTAACTTATTACAATTCATTTCATTGAGTTGCTGACGAACGTTTTCCCCTTACATTTTCTTTTTTTTTTTTTCTTGGTTGGGTAAGAAGTTTGGTAGACACTTTTTGCTTCTTTTCCTTCTTTAGAATAATAAAATGCTCACATTAAGCATGCCAAGTTATGAATCGAGATCCCATCGACTTTCAAACATCACAACATAAGAAAATGAAATCTAAACGAAGTACTTGGCCTATCTTGCTTGAGAAAGAAAGTTGTTGTCATTGTGGTTGTTGTCATTTCCTACAACAAAAAAGGAAATTTCTAATTTCCTTGATTTATTAATATTATAATTTTATTTCTTATTGACGCCCTATCAGTGTTTTTTGGTTAAGGATTGAACAAAGAAGCCAATGGAGCCACTAGATATGGAAATTAATGGAGGAACTCAACAGTTCCTTGCTGATCCTCTCCCATTTGCTAGAAAGTAGGCTTCTTTTCTCTTATCAAATCTATTTACATAAAGAAATCCTGCTGAKTATTTCCTTCTATTAATGCTTTTGGCYTTTTGATGGTTATCAATTGGAGGCAATTCTAAAAGCAATTTAGGAGAACATAATCGTTCTCTTACTGACTGGTTCGGAGTTAGGTTTCGAGAAACCTAAAAGGGTATGTAATTTTGATTCTGTGTTTCCAGACGCATACATCTTAATTTATTACTGAGCATGTGCATGCGAATAAATGTAGCATGTTTCATGTTTTATTAGTTTCAATAACCTATAAGATTAATGATTGAAACTCCAACTTTATTCCATTAAAAAGTTTTTAAAAACTTCWTAGTGCAAAGTTTGAACCCACGACGAGAAGAACATAAACTACGATGACCAATGAAAATCAAAAAAAGAAATACACAAGGATCCAAYAAAAGATGGCAAATGCTAACCACAGCACTTTGGTTAGAGTTAAGCTCTAATACAAAATCATTAATTATTTGTATATTTCACTAACAAGAGAATTAAATTTCTTAAAAAGTATTAACTACATGTTAAATGTGGACTAAATGCTACTTATCACCATTCATTTCATTGACTTGTTGACAAACTTTTTACCCCTTACATTTTTGCTTCATTGAAAGAGAAGTGTGAGTGACATTTTTTTTTTCTTCTTTTTGTTCTTAGCAATAGTAGAATCCTCTCATTAGGCCTGCCTAATTATGATGGAGATCCACGATGACTTTCAAATATCACAACTTAAGTGTTAAAATGAAATCTAAACGAAGTACTTGGCCTATCTTGCTTGAGAAAGAAAGTTGTTGTCATTGTGGTTGTTGTCATTTCCTACAACAAAGAAGGAAATATCTGATTTCCCTGACTTATTAATATTATAATTTTATTTCTTTTTGCRGCCCTATCTGTGTTTTCTGGTTAAGGATTGAACAAAGAAGCRAGTGGAGCCYCTAGATTTGGAAATTAATGGAGGAACTCAACAGTTCCTTGCTTGTCCTCTGCTATTTGCTACAAAATAGGCTTCTTTTCTCTTATCGAATCCATTTACAATAAAGAAATCCTGCTGACTATTTCCTTCTATTAATGCTTTTGGCATTTGGATAGTTATCAATTGGAGGCAATTGAGAAAGCAATTTAGGAGAATGCATTCATTCTCTTACTGACTGGTTCTGAGTTAGGGTTCGAGAAACCTAAAAAGGTAGTAATTTTGATTTTGTGTTTCCAGATGCATACATGTTAATCTATTACTGAGCATGTGCGTGCGTATATATGTAGTATGCTTCAAGTTTTATTAGTTTTGATAGCGTATAATATTAAAGATTGAAGCTCCAATTTTTTTCCATTGAAAAGTTCTAAAAACATTTCAGTGCAGTGTTTCAACCCACAAAGAGAAGAACAAAAACTATGAAGACCAATGAAAATCAAAACAAGAAATAGACAAGAGTCCAACAAAGAAAATGTCAAATGCTAACKACAGTCCTGCAATCTATGGTTAAGCTYTAATACAAAGTATCTAATTATGCGTATATTTCACTTGCAAGAGAATAGAATTTCTTAAAAAGTATTAACTACATGTTAAATGTGGACTAAATGCTACTTATCACCATTCATTTCATTGACTTGTTGACAAACTTTTTACCCCTTACATTTTTGCTTCATTGAYAGAGAAGTGTGAGTGACATTTTTTTTTTCTTCTTTTTGTTCTTAGCAATAGTAGAATCCTCTCATTAGGCCTGCCTAATTATGAATAGAGAATAAAATGACTTTCAAACATTACAACATCAAAACATGAAATCTAGGCGAAGTACTTAGCCAATCTTGCTTGAGAAAGATAGTTGTTGTCGCTGTAGTTGTTTTCATTTCCTGCAACAAAAAGGAAAGCTTCTAATTTCCTTGATTTATTAATATTACGATACACCCTATGGATCCACTAGATGTGYAAACTAATGGAGGAACTCAATAGTTCTCTGCTAATCCTCTCCCATTTGCTACAAAATAGGTTCTTTTCTCTCATCAAAACAATTTATAACAAAGAAATCCCTCTGATTATTTCCTTCTTCTAATTCTTTTGGCGTTTTGATGGTTATTGATAAAGTTATTGGAGAAAGAAATTTAGGAGAACGCACTCATTTTCTTATAGATCAGTTCTGATCTAGGATTTGGGAAACCTAAAAAAGTGTGTAAATTTGGTTCTTTGGTTTCCAGACGCATGCATGATAATTAATTACTGAGCATGTGCGTGAGTATATATGTAGCATGCTTGAAGTTTTATTAGTTTTGATAATGTAAAAGATTAATGATTGAAGCTCCAATTTTATTCCTTTGAGAAATTCTAAAAACTTTTTAGTGCAAAGTTTAAACCCACATGGAAAAGAACATAAACTACGAAGACGATTGAAAATTAGAACAAGAAACAGACATGATTCCAAAAGAAAATGGCAAATGCTAACAGTCTTTCGGTCTATAGTTAAGCTCTAACACAAAGTCATTAAATTTTTAAAAGTATTAACTCTATATTAAATGTTGATTAACTGTTACTTATTAGCATTCAGTTCATTGTGTTTTTGACAAAAGTTTTCCCCTTACATATTTACTTTGTAGTGTGAGAAGTTTGGTAGTCATTTTTTTCTTCTTTTTCTTCTTTAGAATAGTAGAATGCTCACCTTAAGCATGCAAAACTATGAATGGAGAACAAATGATTTTCAAACATCACAACATCAAAAAATGAAATCTAAACTGTAATACTAAAGATTTATTTTTTATTTTTACGAACTTTATATAATTATATAATTTATATTCTAATACACTAATTAGATTATATTCATGATTATTGGTGAGTTAATTATTTTGTAGTGAAAGGACTTGAAAACCGTAACGTTCGATGTGCCAATTAGAAATAAATTACTATTTCTCTGTCAGGTTATTTATTTGCGCATTCTTGTATAAGTATATTTATTTAAATGTGAAAATTTTYTTAGTCTAATTTAATTAAAATTTTTAGTTAATTAATTTAGGATTGACCTATTAAAGTCCGTTCTTCTTATTCAAACCCTAAACCCAGATCTAGAGTTTGACTTTGGGCAAGAAGAAAACTAATAAATCTAAATTTAGTTGGGCTTAGTTGGTTAAGGAATAAAAATGGCCCATGGAAGGATTTTGGTTAGAGTTAAGTTAGTTTAAAAAAATTTATAAATGAGGTGGGTCAGAAGATGACTATTCATCTTCTTCCTCAAAATCCGAACCCTAACCCCAATRGCCACCTACTGCTACCACTCCTTCCTCTGCCRGACGCRGCGCTGCACACTGTTGCTAGTAGCCGCCAGTCGAAGCTGAAGCTTGCATGCCGCTCGTCCCGGTGCTGCTTCCTTGCTCGCTTTCATCGTCTGGCATAATCAGTTGGGTCA
The DNA here is from genome assembly GCA_001752375.1 of Rhazya stricta. Lineage (NCBI taxonomy): Eukaryota > Viridiplantae > Streptophyta > Magnoliopsida > Gentianales > Apocynaceae > Rhazya > Rhazya stricta. The sequence continues at coordinate 8,444,114 of MEJB01000001.1, read as the reverse complement.
CTAGATCCACAGCTGCTTGGAATGAAGCCGTTCACAAGCCAGATCCATGCGTGTCCTCCTCGCCACTCAACTATTGCTCGACCAGATCTCTTCACAGTCCCATCACCGCTCATTGTTRATCGGCTATCACGCCGATCATCGTCTGTTCAGCGGTTGACGAGGAGCAGAACACCAGAATCTGCACACTGTTTTGATTATTATCCTCTTGTAGAAGAAGATCACAAGTGCCCYGGCGATAAGGTGATCAAGCACCATGCGCCGTTCACTCGAACCAGTTGCATTTGCAGCACGTGCATGACAGAAGCTACTGTTCACCGTTCGTTCGTACGCCTGGAGCGCACCTCCCTTTTCCTAAGCATGATTAATGCCATTACATTTTAGACTCGATATAACACCTAGGGTTCGGGATTCAAGGTGAATCCTTAGCTTCGGCGTTTAAATTAACCGAATGCCTAGGTTTTTTATTATGTAATAATAATTGAGAAAAAAATATGGAATATGTTTAATGTGAAATTTAAGTTAGCATGATAAAGTAAAAGGATAATATGTTTCCAAAAATATGTTGGAATATAATTTAACATGAAATCTAGGTTTGTATGATAAAGTAATGTGTATTGTGAGTATGATTATCATTGTTGTTTTAAGAACGATTAGCAGTCATGAAATTAAATTATACTATTAATAGTTCGATTATTATCAACCTAGAATTTAAACTTGGAAATTATTGATTAATGTCACTTATAGGAAAAATGATGAACGCATTAATAGTGAACACTTATTTAAATAAATATATTTGGTTAAATAAATTTCAGATGAATATTCATTATTTATAATATTAGGATAATTGTGGCACATTGACATAGTAAGCAACCAAGGCACTCCGCTAGCMATTTAAAGTAAACAAATTTACTAAGGACTTCATGTAAGTAAATTTTCACATTCCATTAATTGTATTGCCTGTGTATTGTGGTTATAATCAGATTGCTTTTACGTGATATGATTTATGGTTTTATTTCAATTGTGTGAATTTTTCTACTTGACGACATGTTATGAAATTTAAGTTCAGAATTTATGTTATCCATGTTCATGTGCCTGTAGCTTATAGTATTTTGCACCATTTTCTAGCARAGGCATAATTCTYCATTTAAGAAAGCAAATGTGTTAAAGAATGAAGTTTGGAAAAGCAAATGTTTTGAGGAATGAGGTTTTGGAAAATAAATGTGATTTTTAAATATTGAATGATTTCCAAACATAAGGAATTTGAAAAAGGGGTGTAAAGACTAGACCATGAAAGGTGTGAGTGAGATATGGGGCGTGGGTAATCGGCGCACTCGACCCAACCCTCTTGTAGGGTGGGAAAGTATGAAATGTTTACCTCTTACGAGGTGAAAAAGAAAGGAAAAGATTAAACAATGTTAACTGCTCTGTGGTACTATCTGTAGGATGTGATTAGGTTCCAAACAATAATTGTCCACTGTGGAGCTTAATGGCTAGGCATTACACTAAGTGAGCTTACGATTTGAAAAGGAAAGTTTTGGAAAGGTTTGACAAAGTGAATTTTTGAACTTCATGACATATAATGCATGATATATGCGTTCATGCATAGGATTTACTTACGAGCTTAGTAGCTCATCCCATATTCTTTTATTTTATGTTTCTAGTGATGACTAGCCAGATGGTGTGTGGAGATCGTGTCGGAGCAAACTTTGATACCCAAAAGTAATTTGTGTTAATTAAGATTTCTATTGGCTTATGAACTTGTTAAATGTTTAAATTTTATTTGTTTTATTTTGAAAGCTTCTGCTGGATTTTAAATCTATGAGTATTTTGTTGTTAAATTATATTATTGGGGTTTGAGGTGATTTCATTATATGTGGAGTATTAGAAATGTTTGGTGTGAGATTTTCTAATTATATACAGGAGGAATATGTTGATATTACAGAGAATACTTTGCCAAAATATTTGTAAAACCCATTGTATTACAATATCCAAAACTTTTATTTTTCCCAATTTTTGAAATTTATGTAAAGGTAAATGAGTTACATTCTCAGATTATGATAGTTTCTAATTTGGGAGTGACATATAAATGAAATACTTGGTCTATCATGCTTGAGAAAGAATGCTTTTTTCGTTGTGGTTGTTGTCATTTCCTGAAAAAAAAAAAAAAGAAGGAAAATATCTAATTTCCTTGATTTATTAATATTATCAATTTGATTTTTCATTGACAGCCCATCTATGTTTTCTGGTTAAGGAAAGAAGAAAGAAGCCAATGGAGCCACTAGATGCGGAAATTAAGGGAGGAACTCAACAGTTTTATGTTGATCCTCTCCCATTTGCTAGAAAGTAGTCTTCTTTTCTCTTATCAAATCCACTTATAACAAAGAAATCCCTTGACTATTTCTGCTTTTAATTCTTTTGGCATTTCGATGGTCATAAATTGGAGCCACTGGAGAAAGCAATTTAGGAGAACACCATCATTGGCTTACCAACTAGTTCTAAGTTAGGGTTTCACAAACCTAAAAAGGCATGTAATTTTGATTTTGTGTTTCCAGATGCGTACATGTTAATTAATTATTGAGCATGTGGATTCATATATATTTTGTATGCTTCAAGTATTATTAGTCTCGATAACGCATAATATAAAAGATTGAAACTCCAAGTTTATTTCATTGAAAAATTCTAAAAACTTTTGAGTGCAAAGTTTAAACCCGACAAGGAGAAGAACTTTAACTATGAACACCAAGGAAAATGGCAAATGCTAACCACAGCCCTTCAATCTAAGGTTAATCTCTAATACAAAGTAACTAATTTTGTGTATATTTCACTTACATGACAATAAAATTTCTAAAAGTATTAACTATATGTTAAATGTAGATTAAACTCTACTTATTACCATTCATTTCATTAAGTTCTTGACAATCTTTTTACCTCTTACATTTTTACTTTGTTCTGTTAGAAGTTATAATTCTTGTTGGATCAACACTTGATTCATTGATTATACTCAATTGAACTCTAGTACAATTGCTGGAAAATTGCACGTCACGTGGTTTTGAAAGGGTTTCAGAAAACTCAACACGATTGCTTGATTCAAAAGGTTCTACATTAGTTCTACATAGGTTTAAGTGTCTACTAATAGTAAGTAAAACTATGTATAATTAATAGGTGTTTACTAAACAAATTAGTTATCCATCCTAGATTCACATAAAACTTATCGTTGCATCTTTATTAAAGTCTTTAGAAAATTTAATGGTAGTCAATTTATAAATCGAAACAAAAAGGGATCTAGCTTATTTCTTAGAGGTCAAAAATATGATTATGAATTCCTTATATTAGCCCTGAAGGTATTTCCATTTATGTATTTCAGTCCTTTCACCTTATCCTCTACATAATTGTCCAATAAAATCCCATCAAAGATTAAACTAGCATAAAAGCTTTAAACTTCTTATACATTCCAAATTATCAATATAGTATCTCTATTCCTCATTATCACTCAATTACTTTTATCTTCTCATATTATTTATTTACTAACCATAAAGCTAGTCATTTTCATATTACCTATCCTCTCCATTCCTGGCCTTTCTAATTATCCACCTTCTTGTTAAACAAGAGTTAATAATATGATTATTTTCTTTGCCCCTAAATCCAAAATGATGGTCTAAAATCCAAGATAGTTTCACAATCGTCCAAGTTTATGATTTCGGCCACTAGCAATTCAAAAACCTATAATAACATTCATTCCTAGGCTAAAGGAGAAGTAAATTGAGATTTAATATGATACTATAATATGAAATTAACTTATGGATTAAGTACAATAATACTTTCTTATCATTCAAGTAAAATTTATATGTTGGAAGAATATCTATTAAATGCAAACGAAAAATCAACTAACTTTTCTCTTACAAGCCAAAAAAGGAAAAGAAAAGGAAAAGATAAATTAAGAATAATGTCAAGGGTTGGCTACGTACAAAGCCCAATACATTAGCACAAATTTGTCAAGCCCAATATATTTTCTAACTTAAGTACAAACTAATTTCTATATTTTTCCTAAACAAGCCCAGCCCATGAAYTGTCTCCTTCACTACATGTTTGTAGAACATCAATGGCAGCCATGGCTGTTGTTCTGCCACCACCTCCAGCAACCGTCAGTGACCCACTTTCASCTGGATACCAATGACCTGTCTCCGTTCAACATCCGCAAACAACCACTATACTCCATTTTTCATGGAGAATTCATTTTTAGCATTGAATTGTCAGCATTGGATCCTTCAAAACTGGAGAATTCATTTCAGCATTGAACCAATAATAACATTTCTGAATCTTTTCTCTTCCTTTCACCCACCATTTTCACTCCACTAGACACCAACACAATCTAAAGCCTCAAAATAAGTRAATGAACAATAGAATAGGCTATATAATGCATCATCTTTCTTTAGAAAAAAATAAAAAACAACTATAATACACAAGTTTCTTTCTCTTTAAAGTGAACTTTACCTTGGATTTTACTAAGCTTTAATTCCTTTTACGAGAAACACAAAACCCGAGTCATGATTGATAGGATATGAGAAGACCAAGAGAGTGAAGTGAGAAAGAGTGAATAAACCGAGAGAAAGGAAATACTGGAGAGAAATCAAGTAGAGTTCTAGTGCTTCTGGTTAGTGGAAGATAAAATGATACAATATGATATAGGATAAGGATTTACAAGAGGAAAAGTGAGGTGTGCTGAGGGAAACTAAGCAGGTGAACTTGTAGGGAAAAAAAAAGAATGAGAAAAATGGGTAATAAAAGGAAGCCCGTGGTGTTGATGATGATAAGGTGAACAAGAACAAGAAAAGAATAAGAGAACTGGTGAGGAAAATGGATAGAAAATTGTATCAAAAATGATAAGAAAATTTATAGAAAAATATTAAGAAAATAATAAAGGGAAGTTCTTGTTATTATTATTGTTGTTCTTACGAACAATACTAATGTTTGTTTTATTCTATTAAATCCCCTAATGTCCAGATTTTATTTAATAAACAAACCAAATCACATCTCGATCATTTAAAGTAATTAGTAAATAACAASTAAATAAATACTCAAGAAATATTCTAATTTTGAAACTCTCTAATTTGTCAATGTATGAACAAATTTTATACTCAATAAATACTCAACCGTTCTAGGGCTTTACATTCTTACCTACTACATCAAATTTTATCCTCTAAAATTCCTCATACTAAGTGTAGAAAGCTATTTTGAGAATATCTCCTTCTTGAATCTGCACCTAATGATACCCTTGGTATCCTTTCCTTAGTAACTTTCGGGCTCTCGTCCCAAGATCAATGAATGTATCTCGTGACTCTATCTTCCTAAAATTCTATATAACATGCAAAACTACACTATCGCCAAGGGAGTGCTAACAATAAACTAATGAGTAGCTCCAAGGTTAATCAATATTCAAACTTTTACTGAAATGGACTATTAAATCATACTTTTGACTYCGTTGGCCTCTTCCAGATCCTCCTAACTTTCTAATACAAACACCCAAGCCTTTACTTGTGGTTTTTTGAGCTTGGTGTTTGAGCAGCTCGGGTCCTTAACCTAATCTCAGTGTAGTCGTATTGATCCTTCGAGGGAAGTTTCAAGCGAAGTGTTCTGAGCTTTCACATAGCAGACATTATCAATTCTTCCTCCGACAATCTTTTTCCATGTGCCTAGACCTATTATAGTAATTGCAAACAATATTAGGTCCCCTTGGCCAACTATGGGTCTCATTATTTTGGGCTTTTGGGGTTACTTTTCCGTTACCGCAACACCACTCGCTTGTGTGATGACATCCTAGGTCCCGAACCCATCTTTCTTTTCTAGAGTGTCCGATCTCTATTCCCTATTCTTATGGCAGCCTCCACAGTTGTGATGTATATGGTAGGGGGATAGATGCCAAAGCTCGATATAACTTGAGTCGTAGTCCCTTTATAAATTCTTGGGTCTTATTCTSTTCAATGTAGATAAGGCACAGGCAATCTTTGGAAKGTCATCGAAACTCCACGGCTTACTTGATCACTATCATGGGGCACTGCTAGAGGTTTGGAATTGATCCCCCCTTATTCTCAGATTCACCAAGGTATAAACTCATTCTTAAATTCTTCTATAAAGTCCTTCAATGTTATTGGGTGGRCGTGCATATCCCAAGCTTCACAAGCCTTGACAGACCATTCTTGTGTAGGTATCGTTAACCGAAAAAAGGCAAAAGCCACCTTCCTRCCTTTAGAACAATGGAAGGTTTATAGACGTCCTCCATGTTTCTATCCATCGCTCGGCTTTCTCCTCTTGTTCAGCCTCATCAAAGTACTTAGAAGATCAAAGTTTTAGAAATCATACCAAGCTTCATCTTTTTCACTATTTGCCATACTTCATAGCTCACGTCCTCCTAATTCTGTATCAATTATAGTAGCTAATCGGTCCAACGTTACGCCATTGTCGGATCTAGATGAGTGGCTAAAACACTTTTTGGAGCCCGAGAGCTAGCTTTTGGACTTTCAGCAGGTCCAGGTGTCAAGGGTCAAGCTCCAATCCTTATTTGGTACATTCTACTAGGTTATCACATTCATACATACATAAACAAGTCATATGCATACTTGCTGAAGCCAAATATGTTCCAAACGAGCTTGTCATATTAAAGTACTGCAAGTTCAAATACAAGCTTATCCTTCTAAAGCGGTGCAACCTAATTCTCCAACATTTCTACCCTAACTCACTCTTACACAAGTTGTCCCTCCAGCTCGTGTTTTCTAGTCTCTAAGGCTTCCCACACTAGTTCTRGACGTCGTCCAACAAAATGAAGTAACTCAGTCACCATTACTTAGTACAACTTTATTCCCAAAACACACTCATTCTAATAGATCSCATAATTCTTCACCCATAAAACCTTACAGATCTCAAAACATAGGCTTTGATACCAATTGTGATGAACCGATCTCCCCTAGGTGCCATTGGGGTCGTACGGGCATTGCCTATCAACAGGCAATATAGTTGAACATTCAAAGCATCTAAACAATAAGTAGAATATGAATATTTTAATAAATACATAATTTTATAATGTTTACACTCTCCAAATATTTAGAACTAAACTCCACAGTACCATTCCCAAAATATGAGTACAACTCTCAGATGACATTATAAATACTCTAACCATTACAAATGACTAGAAATCTATGGGCCTCACAAAGTCTATATAAACTAACTCTTCTAAGCGAGAAGTCACTTGACCCCTCTAAGTATCTCCATCTGTCACTAAAAGATGTGGAAATTGAGTGAGCTASGCTTAGTAAGTATTGTGCATGTAAAATGTACAATTTAGTAGAAAGCATTTCGAAAATCATGGTACTAAAGATTGAATAAGAAAAGATCAAATTATTGTTTATTAACAAATATTCCTGTAGAAATATTAGAAAACCATATTTGCGAAAGAACTCAATTCTGGAACAAAATAAACATGCCTAGTTGAATGAAACATTTCATGCAAAATATAGCATCAAGAAAAATTAAACCTTAACCGTAAGAGATTCCCTTTATAAGGTCAACGTTATCGACCTTATCTCTCTAGGTACACATATAATTTTCGACCGAACTCTGTGAACATTGACAAAGTAAGCTWGCTAATATGGCTATAGGAGTCACCCTACCCCTTGTTAAACCCTAACTGGGGGTACGACTGTCCAACAATTACCTTGGGTTCCATAGGAAGCAGCCATACAATATTCAAATCCAAGTTTTCATGTCAATCGAGTAAACATGTGATTTGAACAGAACAATCCATGTGATAAATCATGCCGATATAAAATCTATGAAACATAAGAACATTTAGAAATAGCATGTAGAGCATTTCTTCAAAAGATTTTGAAGAATATTCTTATTTAAAACATTCGAGAAGACTTGCAACCATTTTTCTATAGCACTTTATATAAAACCACATATTTTAGGATATTTATAAAATGGAAAGACTCACGTTAAAATATTCGTGAATACTTGAAAACACTTTTCTAGAGTGCTATAAGTCAAACAAATTGCTTTTGAAAGTCTAAAAGATAGAGGAACTCACCTGGCATCCAAGATTTGTGAGCTGAATTTGAACTCCTTATTATCGTGACATATAGTCAATTATAAGAAATTGTCCTAGACTATGTCTTGTAATAAAGCTAATGATAGGAAAGCAAATGATTCCTTAATTGTTACCAAAGATTCCAAGATTCTAATATGCTGGATTTAGGGTTTCTGTAGAAACTATTAGGATAATAGAACATGTATGTGTGTCTGGATTTCCATTTCAATATTAGAAGGGATGAGAGTTACTTGGATCGGGTCGATTAGAGAAATTAGAGAAACTTGATAATCTTGGTATTTAGTTATAATTATTGTGSGATCGAGACTTAATTCAATGATTATACTCTATTGAACTCTAGTATACTTGCTAGAAAGTTACGCATCACGTGGTCTTGAAAGGGTTTTGGAAACACAACACGATTGCTTGATTCAAAAGGTTCTACATTAGTTTTACATAGGTTTAAGTGTCTACTAATAGTAAGTAAAACTATGTATAATTAATAGGTGTTTACTGAACAAATTAGTTATCCATCCTAGATTCACGTAAAACTTATCGTTACATCTTTATTAAAGTCTTTAGAAAATTTAATGGTAGTCAATTTATAAATAGAAACAAAAAGGYATCTAGCTTATTTCTTAGAGGTCAAAAATATGATTATGAATTCCTTATATTAGCCCTGAAGGTATTTCCATTTATGTATTTCAGTCCTTTCACCTTATCCTRTACYTAATTGTCCAATAAAATCCCATCAAAGATTAAATTAGCATAAAAGCTTTAAACTTCTTATACATTCCAAATTATCAATATAGTATCTCTATTCCTCGTTATCACTCGATTACTTTTATCTTCTCATATTATTTATTTACTAACCATAAAGCTAGTCATTTTCATATTACCTATCCTCTCCATTCCTGGCCTTTCTAATTATCCACCTTCTTGTTAAACAAGAGTTAATAATATAATTATTTTCTTTGTCCCTAAATCCAAAATAATGGTCCAAAATTCAAGATAGTTACACAATTATCCAAGTTTATGATTTGAGCCCTTACCAATTCAGAAACCAACAACAATATTCATTCCTAGGCTATTTATTCTAAGCCCAGTACATCGCTAAAAATTTGTGAAGCCCAATAGATTTTCTAACTAAGTCTATACTAATTTCTATTTTATTTCCTAAACAAGCACAAGCCTCGAAACATCTGGTTCACTACATGCTTGTAGAAATTCAATGGTAGCTACGGTTGTTGTTCTGCAACTGCATCRAGCCATCGTCAGTGCCCCACCTTCAGATAGATACAAGTGACCTATCTCCATTCGACATATGGAAACAACTAGACTCCATTTTTCATGGAGAATTCATTTTAGCATCGAATTAACCATTGGACCKCTCAAAACAAGAGACCCACTTCTGAATCTTTTCTTTTACTTTCACCCACCATTTTCACTCCATTGGGTACCAACACAATCCAAAGCCTCAAAATAAGTCAATGAACAATAGAATAGGCTATATAATACAAAATCTTGTTTTGAGAAAAAAAAAACTATAACACACAGTTTTCTTTCTCTTTAAAGTGAACTTCACATTGGATTTTACTAAGCTTTAATTCCTTTCACGAGAAATGAAGAACCTGAATCATGTTGGGTAGGACATGAAAAGAACAAGAGAGTGAAAAGAGAAATAGTAAATGAATRGACAAAAAGGAAATACTGGTGTTAACACCTACAAATAGCTAATCTCAACAGCTGAGGCAAGAAGTAATAACTTGCCAAGAAAGACCAAATAAAATAGGAGTCCAAAGAGAAAAGGAGTTGAAATGGCCTAGAAACTCAACGAATAATGAAAATCAGGAACAGAACGGATAACAAGAAAGCCAATGAGCTGGAAGGAAAAATCAATCGAATATGCAAAAATAGCAGGAAATCAGGGGATCGGCCCTACAACCAGAACCACCTGATCGAAAACTAAGGGGCACGATCAACTAAATAGTGGATTAAGGTGGATGTGAGCCGAAGAAATAGCACTGAAGAAGGAAAAAAATGGCATGATGGCAGCCGTCTCTCTCGACCAATGGCCGACAGGGACGTTAAGAGTTGGAGAATAATTAAGAAAAGGAGAAACAGAGAAAAAAACCAACTAACTCGACAATCAAGCATATATTATCTTTATTTTAATAGCTAGTTTTATCACCTTTATAGTGTTAATTGATTTGCTTGGTTAGGCGAGCCTTATATTCTTTTTCGACAATGTTTATGAATTAGAGCACTTATCTCTTTTCTTAGATGATAAGCATTTCCAACCTTAATAGCATAATTTGTTGGATTATCAATTTCTTTTTCTTTCTTTATTACTTTTTTTACTGCTTCTTTACAGTTTTCTCGCTTATATAGGATTACTTAGCTTGTTTCATCTTGTTAACTACATCATTTCCTCAATCAGTATAATCACTAGTTTAGTCCAAGCTAACTTAGTTGTATCTTTATGTTGTTTGGAATCCTTCAGCATAATCGCTTGTTTAGCCTAAGCCAACTAAGTTGCATCTTGGCATCTTTGAGCATAATCACTCGACTAGCTTCAGCTATCTTAGTTGCATCTTTCTATTGTGTGACATTTTGCAGTTTGCATTTGCTTACTTGTCTTAGTTTGTTTGCTTCCTATCGCTAGTAAGATTCACTTTACTGTTATCTTAGCCACAGCAAACACACTACAATTTTTTTCCTCGTTAGCATAGTATACTTGCACACTTTGTGAAGGCTTACTAAAGCTAACTCAAGAACCGCACATGGAAAATAAGTTGTTATGGATCCAGTGACCAGATTACATAGCTTGCTAACTAGAACTCAGGCATCGTTGTTTTGAAAAGATTAGTATGCCAAGACCAAGATAGCCTAATTAGCTAGGAAATTTTTTGCACACTAATGCAATTTGCACGCCCAGTAGGACCTATTAAGTGRGTATGATACTTTGTTCTGACTGAGAAATCATGGCTGAAAATCAAAGCAATCAAACTCGTGTCCAAGGCATACCTACTATTGATATGTCGGAGCATGGCTCGATGAGCGTTTCCCGGCAAAATCTAGAGAGGCGAGGTTCTCCACTAGAAATGGCTCCAAGCAGTAGAGATCCATCAATATCAACTCACAAATAGGCGGCTCTAACTTCTTTGTCAGCCATCTAAGTCACTGTGGAGCAATGCACAGCTTAGTCAATGCAAAATCCAATTCAGTAGTTTGCTATTATTTTCAAGCCTATGCTATAGTGCTAAGCTAGTGCAACGCGGAATTCCGGCATACTCTAATCCATTTCTAGCTACTTTCCCTTCCACTCTAAGAAATAATCGCTCTTTGGAAAGTCTAGAAGCAATACAAACATGGGCTACGTCTACGCCACAATTACCCCAGGATTCGATTACAATAGCTCAAAGAAACACTTACCAGCCGATGGGCTATACCTCATTTGGAGGACAGCCTCATGTAGTATGGTCGTCGCAGCTAGGTGGCAGCCAATACCCTTCGGTACAAAGGATGTTTCTAATCCTTTCTTATCACAAACTTTGAAATTTTCTTGTGTGCCACAGCAATACATCTAGCAGACTACTAGGCTACAAGATTATGCTGCTCAGTTTCCTGGTAGCCAAGCCCAAGGCTTTAACATGGGCAACCAATGCCGACTAAAAGAACTTAAATACCTCATGTGCAAGAACGTATACCTCCTCTCAATAGAGTATACCAAGAGAGGAATTTTCTCGACCGGGTGTTAATTTGAAAGACAGCTGCAAACCAACCCGAGAGTTTGGCCAACACAGGCTCCTGCACCAGTCGATGCTAATGCGGTAGTTGATACTAAGGAGGRAGTTTATGGCTCAATATTATTGGTAATGATCGTTTGGTTTATAGAAAACCCTATCTAGAATGGATAGACTATGCAACTGTCATGTCTCAAGGGTTCAAGACACTTAAGTTTTCCACTTTCTCATGAGATGATGATAAAACAACAATAGAGCATATTGGCCAATTCATGACTCAATATGGAGAGCTCATCAACAGCGACCAGCCCTAACCTATAGCTCTTCTCTTTGTCACTAACTAGAGCAGCTTTCACATTGAACACTAGCTAACCTCCCAATTCAGTCAACAGCTGGGCTGATATAGAACGTTTATTTCCATGAGAGGTCGTATAGGCCTCTCTCGGAGGTTTCTATTGCAGATTCACTAGTCGTAAATCAAAAATCCAATAAAGATATAGCCGATTTCCTGGAAAGGTTTAGAAAAATGAAAGGAAGATGTCCCACCTTATTGCCAGAAGATGAGTATGCTAGAATAGCAATCAGACAACTAAATCAGAAGCTTATCGTACAGGTTTTTTCGAACTTGCCCAAGCTACTTTCCATTCAATCCACATAGAAGAGTTCATCAAAGACAGAGAAATTTTGAGCGACTAAGTTTAGTAGAGGGCAAACCATGTCATCAATGACATAGCCAATTCAAAAGAAGATGAACCGACTGAAATCATGGCAATCGAACTACTGAAGGGGTCACCATACACTTGCCCCATGGTGAAACCTGTCCGAGGAAAAGAGAAGTCTAGCTAGGAGACCAGCTGAGTTATTCTTTTGACGTATCAAAAGCCGATCAGATTTTTTATCAGTTGTTGAAAGACAAGCAAATTAAGCTCTCGGCTAGCCAAAGGATTCCCTCTTTTGAGTAATTAAAAGAAAAGAGGTACTATAAATTACATAACTCATTTAGTCATGGTACTAATTATTGTGTGGTTTTTAGGAACACTACTCAAAGGGCCATCCAGGAAGGGCGGCGCAYCTTTTCATACAAAAGTCCCATGAATCATTAGTAGACACAGACCCCTTTCGAGTAGCCGATGCTAGTGTGCTGACAGCAGTTAATGCAGTTAAGAAGCTATGGTGGCATGAGAAGACACCTCAAGGTTATGAAACAGCAAAGAAATGTCTATCCACCAAAATCACGGAATCACCACAGTAGCCGACCATCTCGCCGGTGCAAACACCTCATCATTTATTTGGCTYGATGGTAAGCTTTTCGTATTCGAAAGATTATCTTTTGGCAAGGTTGGAAGTACAMRTAAGTTTCATCTGAAGGAGGAAATCATGACCATAGAAATCCCAGCTGCCCAAAAAATTGCCAACCCATTTTCGCCTCTATAATTGACCAAGACCTAGAAAAGAAGAGAACAAGAGCCTAGCAGAGAYCTTTGCTCGAAGAACATTTGAGGTTAATTGAGAAACATGCAAATTAGGGAATCAATGTCGTTAGTCTAGTACCAGCTAAATTCAGGAACATAAATCGGCAAAGCTCCTTAACAGGAGATGTCCAATCAACGAAGGAAGCAATGGCTAAATTGGTCACACCTGCAGCCGATTTCTTTTCAGTCGGCCACAAATGTCTTTCCTTAAACCGACCAATAAAATGGTGAATCATCTCAAACCTTCATATACAAGTCTTATTTGGATGATTATATACTCAGCCTGGTTTTTGTAGATGGAGGGGCCATTCACAATGTCATGCCAATCTCCACGTTGAAACGTTTAGGTAAGACATTAGCAGATCCCATGAATACAGATATTCAAATGATTAACGTTATAGGGGAATATATCCAAGCCGAAGGAGTTCTAATTATGAGCATCACAYTCGGCTCAAAAACTTATATAGCTGCTTTCTTTGTAGTAGCAGCCAAAGCAGATTATACTATGCTCTTAGGGCAAGATTAGATTCATGCCAATCAGGGCATCCTTCCACCCCCCACGAGCAACATATTTTGTGAGATGGTGATCAGATGGAAGTTATCTCGGCCAATCCAAGTCCATTTTCGACCAACATCCACATGAGTGAGCTATCCTTTACTCCCAGAGTTTGAGCCATCCTGCTTTGCTAAGCCATCTTTAAGCCATGAACTCAACCGATGACATGTCAGAACGTGTGAAAAAAGCAAAGACACAACTGAAGCTAAAGATAAAAACTTTTTGCCTTCTCTTCATGAGTTTAGGAGAAATTTACATGTTTTTCTTCCTCCTTAAACAAGAGAGGCGGCGCTAGGGCTTATTATTGGACACGCTGAATTTCTCCCATGACTCGATTCTCTGGTCTAAGCTAAAAGAAGTAGCAGTTCTGAAGGCTGTCCAGATCCGCTAATTTGTTGATGGTGTTTCTTTCTAGCAAGTCTTTCACTTTTGCACGTGAAAATTGCAAGCAGGTGCTTCTTCTAATCTTCCGAGATATGACTACCTTTTTGGACTAGATTTTGGTGAGAACCTAGGATGAACAAGAAGAGAGAGTGTGTTGGAGGACTAGAGTGAATAAAGAGATTAGGTCAAGAGGATTCTTCAAAGAGAGGTTATATATCRTAGGGTTGAAACCCTAAAATAATGAGTCTTTGAAATCCACTAGAACTAGGAATTTTGACCAAGGTGTAAAACCCATAGGGTTGGCCGAAATTCTCCCAAGACTAGAGGTATTTAAGTTACCCTAGTGTTTCCCCTTGTGAGGCCAAAATTCCTGGTCTTTTCTTAGGTCAGGTCTAGTTCCTTCTTTTTATTATCTCTAATTTTATCCCTAAGCCCATTCTTTAATGAATTCTTTACATGGATCAGCCCAAGTAATTAATTAAATATCCGATGGACTTATTTTAAGCCCTAAGCCAATTTTCTAATTAATCCTTTACTTGGATCAACCAAAACAATTAATTAATTAAATATTCAATTGACTTATTTAATTCTAGCCTAATAAGTATGGACTAAATTGAATAAAATAATCTCTCTCATTAACTCAGTTCATCCTTGAAGCCCAATTGTACAATTAAGTACTCAGGTCATATTAAGCTACCCAGGAGACCAAAAGAGAAATTATTCATAGCTACTAAAATGACCAAAATACCCTTACCACCTAGTAGCTGTATCTTGTCATTTAAAGTGCCATTTATCACCATATAGATACACTAACCCCATGAACAATATTGCATGAGCATACTCTTCAACCTAAAGGTGAAATGATAGATATACCCATTCTATGTAACACCCATCAAAGGAAGGGGAATAATGTACTATCAGCTTCTCAATGAATCTACCATCCTTAGATTTCTAATATGATAATCCATGACAATCTCGAATGTCCTTACTCATCACCGGGAGCTACCTATAAATAAACATTCTAAATTCACYTTCTCAGGGCCCTGGATCATTTAATTATCCTTCGGACAATCACAAAGGGATAATTAATTCTTTATAAAATGAACCACATAAACTATCTTACCAATCTGTCTTAGTTAATTAGATACTATATTCCCAACATACAAGGTTATTGATCTAAGATTATATCAAAGGACACAACTCTAGGCTTAGCAAACCACCAACTACTACTCAAGTATTAAGAAATTCATCCATGCAGTAGCAGTGGTATTTTGGTTTCTATAGGATAGTACTTTAACAGAAACTAATATCACAGGTCCTACTCTACGTATATCTAATACGCTTGTGCAATTGGAGTAAAAGGGCTATCCACTGACTAAGGCAAGTCATTCACCATTAGAATCCATTGCAAAATGATCTTATTATGATAGAATGTCCAATTCCATCAAAAGACCAAGAGTCTATTTGTCTTGCTAATTAAGTAGCCATAGTTTATGCCTAATTGTGAAAAACAACCCATCACATAAACTATCTAATTAATTGCTTGGAAATATACCAATGAAATATTCAAATCAATATTATACCAAAATGAAATAGATGGAATTACTCCTTTATTGCAATTTACAAAAGTACATTATCTTTAAGGCATATTATTCTAACAAGACGGGGAGCCAGCTRGGCATAACCTAAATTGGAAAATGTTATGGGCCAGGAAGGACAGATGCTCAGAATCTGGATAAACTGAAAGCCTATCGGCAATCTACAAAATCCAGATAGATATGGCCAATTTGGAGAGAATAGGAGATGCACCAGAGGTTCTCAAAYCTGAATGGAACCTCAAGTAGGCACCTAACTTCATACCTCAAGATCCTCTTATAGACATCAATTTGGGAGATCATGAGGAAACCAGACTTACTTGGCTCAGRGCCTTATTAGATGAGGAGCAACGAAAATAACTGATCAAGTTAATCAAACAATACAAAGACTATTTTGCATGAGATTGCCATGAGATGCCGGGCTTGGATGAGAGAGTGGTAGAGTATCACCTACCGATCAAAGAGGGATATAAACCTCATAAACAGCCAGCCAGAAGGTCTAACCCAGCCTTTTTCCCGAAAGTTAATGAAGAGGTTGCGTGGCACTTGTGGTGCAGCTTTATCCAGATGGCTAAATATGTCGAGTGCATATCAAGCATTGTACCCGTCATCAAGAAAAATAGCCTATCTGGTTATGTATTAACTTCAGAAACCTAAATTTATGCCACACCCAAGGACGGGTATACTATGCCTATGGCAGCTATGCTTGTCGACCCAGCCACATGAAARAGGTTTCTCAGCTTTATGGWCTTGTAATCCGGCWACAATCAAATTTTTATAGCCGAAGATGATGTCCACAAGGTAGTTTTTTGGTGCACGGGGATAATTGGCTTGCTTGATTGGGTGATCATGTCATTTAGGCTAAAGAATGTGCCGGCAACTCAAATGACCATGAACATGATTTTCCATGATCTAAAACGCCGAAGTATGGAGGTATACATTGATGACTTAGTCATAAGATCAGCTATATTTAGCCAATTTGAAAATGTCTTTTCTAAGTATGCGCTAGCACAACTTGAAGATGATCATTCCTATCAAGTGCGCATCCGGGATCGACTGGGCATTTTCTCAATTTTTTTTTGTGCAAACGGATGATCGAAGTCAATGCCAATAAGATTAAGGTGATACTGGAGGCTAGGCCCCCAAGGAACAATAAAGAATTACAAAGCATAATCGGCAGGATTAACTTTTTAAGGAGATTCTTGGCTAACTCGGCTGGGAAACTCAAGGCCTTCTCATTCTTTTTAAAATTGCGGCTAGCTGAAAATTGGATAAAACATTAGGAGGCCTTTGAATAGATCAAGTGGAGCTTTGCCAAACTGCCTATCTTAGCTGCACCTCAGGGGGACAAGCCAATCAAACTCTACGTATCCACTACTAAGACTTCAATCGACTGTCTATTGGCCCAAGATAATGATAAGGGAATTGAAAAGTCATCTACTATATCAGTCAATGCCTCAATGATYTAGAATCCAAGTATTCTCCCATTCAGAAATTATGCCTCTTACTTTTTCATACCTACATCAAGTTAGAACACTACCTCTTGCCAGCAGAGGTAAATGTCATTTGCAAGGTAGATCTGGTTCGCTTTCTCTTCAATCAACTAGTCTTGCAAGTAAGTTTGATGACATAGGCTGTGAAGTTAACTACCTCTTCACTAAAATATGTGCCCCTTAGAACTGTGAAAGGACAAGCAATAGTCGATTTCCTCCAAGAACATTCATGCCTTGAAGCAACTGATCCTTGGACAGAAGCCCAAAATTACGTACGAATGAAACCATGGAAGCTGAACTTTGATGGTTCTAAAACTAGATAGGTTGCAAAAGCATCAAAGTCACTAGTCTAGCTTGTCTCAAGGGAAGTTTCATGTTTGAACTAGAAGAAGGGGATCCAATAGTTAAGCAGAATACAAGGCCTTAATCCTTAGTTTTTGTTTCCTCTTATCAATGAAAGCACAAACCATTCAGGTCATGGGAGACTCTTAGCTAGTTATTCGGCAATTAGTATGAGACTACAGGTGTACAAAGTTCAACTTGATCGGCTCGTACCAAAAGACACAAGACTTACTAAGAGAATTTTGATGTGATACTTGCACATGTGCTGAGAAAATAAGACCAGGAGGCTAACGATTTGGCTCAGTATGCATTGGGGTACAAGGATGTGCCACCAAAGGATTCATCGGCTCTTTTTCACCAGCCGATCATGTGCATCGATAGCTGCGACTTGGCRTATTGGAGAATTGAAATTTATCAACTACCTGAGGAATCTATCGACTAAGGTCAGTAAGCAACTTAAGCACAAAGCATTAAATTATTTAGTGGTTGATACTGACTCGTTCAAAAGAAGCCACGAAGGCTTACTTTTAAAATGCCTAGGCAAGGAAGAAGTAGCTCAGGCCTTGGCAAAGCTCCACAAAGGAATCTGTGCAGCACACCAAGCAGGGACGAAATTGAGATGGTCGCTATCTTTGCATGGAATCTACTGGCCCACAATAATGACCAAAGGCTGTGAGGCCTGCCAAAAGCACGGACACTTGTTTAACGCCCCAGCCGTGAAACTTCATCCTATAGTGAAGCCTTGCCTATTCAGGGGCTAGGCCATAGACATCATCAACAAGATCTACCGACCTTTTTCCAAAGGCCACTCCTTTATCCCGGTGACCACCMATTTCTTCACCAAGTGGGTAGAGGCTCATTCGTTGACTAAAGTAACTAAAGAAACTGTTATCAACTTCATTAAGCATCAAATCATCTTTCATATCAGGATCCAGAGTCAATAATAATCGATCAAGGAATAACTTTTACTGTAGATATAGTAGACGCTTTTGCCTAGCAATTTCAAATCAAGCTAATCCACTAAGGCTTAGGRAAATAGGCAGCCAGAGGCAACCAACAAAACACTCATTAACATGATCAAGAGAGCTGGAAGATAAGCCTAGGAATGGCACGAAGTATTGCAYGAGGTASTATGGGCCTAGAGGAACTCCCTTAAGACGGCGACGGGTTTCACCCCCTATCGGCTGATTTATGGGCAAGATGCAATCTTACTAGTTGAAATTTTGATACAATCGGTTAGAATAGCAATTCAGAGTAACATTTCCATAGCCGATTATCAGCAAMCTCTCTTGATGGAGCTAGATCAAGTAGATGAAGACGGATGGATTGCCTTTGAAAATATTTTGAGACACAAGCAAAAAGTGGCCGTGGCGTACAACCAGAAAATCTGAGTCAATGCCTTTAGGAAAAAAATAGTTTGGAAGACTAGTTTCCCATTGCACCTAATGACGCCAAATTTGGAAAGTGGTCAGTTAGTTTGGAGGTCTCTTCCTAATTAGCAAGATTACACCTGATAGAGCCCATCGGCTAATGCAAGCGAATGGTAAAAACATAGAAAGAACGATCAATGACAAGTACTTGAAACGCTACTATCCTTCTTTTTGTGAGGGTATTGAAAATTAACAAGTACAAGACCTAGAACAAACGATCAATGATAGGTATATGAAACGCTACTATCCTTCTTTTTGGGAGGGTATTGAAAATTAACAAGTACAAAAGTCATCAAATAAAGCTAAAATCAGCTAGTAATTAGTCATTTTGTCCTTTTATTTTTTTATAAACAAACTTCGGCTACATGCCAYCTGAAATAGCATTGTCTTTTTTATTACTGCAAATAAAAATAGTAGCCGAAAGAACAAAATTGGCTTACGAGAAAAGAGGAAGGGTATGCAGAGGGATGATGTCAATCGGGGACCAAGATAACAATTGCCCAACATGGATTTTCAATAGAAGGAGCCATCTTGCTTGCCAATCAACTTCTAACCCTAGGAACTCTCTCTTCTCTTCAGCTAGTTCAGCCGATAGATATCTGATCACAGCCTCCAAGAAGGCTATATAATCGGCACAAGTAGAGGCATTTTGTTTCAGTAGATCTTGCTAATTATTGTCAGCAGTAAAATAGGCACTTAAACCCCCCATCCCTAACAGAAAAAGTAAATAGATCATTCAGTTTGGCCAGGCCATTTAACTARGCTTGTGGCTAACTTCGATCATATAAAAGAACCTCGTCAACCAAGCACAAGCCATTGAACACTCAACTTTCAACTCAGCAAAGATGGCTGGGTCAGAAGATTAGGCCACCAAGTCGAGGGCCTTCCGCAGCTCCCCATAAATGCCTCACATATGAGTGTGTCCCCTCTAAAAATGGTTTCTAGGAAGCCTAAGGCCTTGAATGGTTCGTCATCGGCTGAAAAAAGGCCAGGAGGTCAGAAGAATATCAACATATCTTCTGTAGCCATGGCCAAGATAGGGYAAGCAGGAGAAGGGGACACAGGAACTGCATYAGTGAGACCTCAGTTGAACTTRGTTATTTCTCCTCCTCCTTAGATGATTCAGCTAAAGTYTGGTGGAAAAAGCTACAAAAGGAGACTTCTTTTTTTCGACTTCTGCAAGACAAAGATAATTAGTTAACAGGCATCAGAGGATAATGAAAGAAGATGAATCAAAMTTACCTTCGGGGCAACCGACATAACACCTGTAGCTCTCAGCCATTTCACTTCCTAAGATCAATCGAAGCAACCATAATATGAGGAGTATCTGAAAGGGCCTCAATGTCAATCGGCTTGACCAGCCTTACAAAAGAATACACGCTAAATATGAGAAATTGGCTTGTTCAGTCAATAAAAGCTAAAAAGTAGCCGATTGACTAAAACAGGAATACCTGGAGTAGCATTCTCAGCTCTACTTTTCTTCTTCGAAGAAGCTCCAATCGGTGGATAAGCAGCTGAGGTAAGACAGGTGATTGATATGGACAAGCTTCTCATTTTTGAAATGGCCCCAATTGCCGATCCTCAGCTGAAGGAGAAAAGGAAATAAAGGGGTGGAAGGAAGTAAACYTTTTTCAGACTGTTCAGCAAGGTTAATCGAAAAGAACACAGTTTCCAACTAGTCCCCCCAAAGAGTCAAAGTGGGCAATTGTCAGGGGAAATAACAAAATTCATGCAAAAAGAACTTTTCAAGTTTTTCCTGGAAACTACTTGTCCAGGATGTCACGTCAGCATTGGTCATCTCTGGATGATTGGTAGGCYATATGCCGAGCTTGGGATCAACTAGACATCTTGCATCCAGCCAAACTGCCTCGTACAGCAATGAGGATAGTACGACTCAGTGGAAATCTTATTGTAGCGAGCAATTGGTCGAAACCCATTGAGCAGCGGCTTGGAGCAAAAAAAAGGCTGACCCAGATGGTCTTCACCTTAACATAATTAGAACTGTCTTAGCACAATCTAATTAGAAAACTGTCTTTAGCACAATCATAGCTAGTCAGGCCGCCTAGAGTACCACAAAGAGTCAAAACATGGCCTTAGTAGCACGCAGTAAAAACCGTTTGAAGCATTTTTCTCACAACTCAAGGCACACGCTTCGACTGGCAACTATGTCCTTAGCTGATAGCTAGTGACTTCTTGAGCTAATCTTTCTCTTAGCTAATAGACGAACCTGATCCTATACTCAGGGCGTTAATTGGTATGCCAAGGCTGCAACAACCAGAATGGTGCCAGCTACAGGAAATTTTTGGTTAACACTTAAGTTAGTTTTCAAAAAAAAAGAACATTATAACCTAAAAAGATCACTGTTCATCTTCTTCTTAAACATAAACTAAACCTCTCACTTACCTTGCAATCTCCTCCTCTGCCCTCACCGACGCCCGGCTTTTCCTCTCTCTTCTCTCTTTTCTCTCTCTTCTCTTCTCTACTCGATGCCAAGACGTCGATCCTCTCCTCTGTTCTCATCATTGGTAAGCGGACACGTGACCAGGTGGCTCAGGCACCAGACGCCGAGGTTACCAAAGCGACCAGACCGCTCCAGGTCTGGTCTAGGCCTCCGAAGTCGCTCAGGTGTCCAGGCTCCAAGTGACACACACGCGACAAGCAATCTCTCGCATCCACTCAAACGCGTGGCGCAGGCAGCACGTTCATAACCAGATCGCACTGCATTTTTCCGAGCGTGATTAAGCCTTACATTTTAGACTCGATGACCCAACACTATGATTTTCGGGATTCAAGGTGAATCATTAGTTTCTATCATCTTAAATTCAACTCAAATAACCTAGGTTTTTTTTTATTATGTATTCGTGATAACTTATGAAAAAAATAAACTTGGAAATATGCTAACTGTAGAATTTAAGTTAGTACAATTAAGTACAAAAGGCATATATTTCTAGAAGTATGATGGAATACAATTTAATATGAAATTTAGAGTTTGTACGATAAAGTAATGTATATTGTGATTGTATTATTCTTATTATTGTTGTTTTAAGAACGATTCAGAGTCGTGAAATTAACTTATACTCTTAATAGTTCGATTATTATTGATATGAAATTTAAATTCGAAAGTTATTGGTTAATGTCACCCATAGGATAAATGATAAATGTATTAATGATAAATACAAATGTTAAATGAATGCATTTGGTTAAATAAGTTTCAAATGAATATTCTTTGTGTAATAATATTAGGATACTTGTGGCACATTGACTTTGTGGGCAACCACTCCGCTAGCGATTTAAAGTAACCAAATTTATCAAGAATTTCAAGTAAGTAAATTCTCACATTCTCATTAATTGTGATGCATGTGTATTGTTATTATAATTAAATTGCTCTTAGGTGAATTGAATGTGAGTTCTATGTAAGTAAATCTCTTTCTTTCATGTAAGCAAATTCCGACATTTTCATTAGTTATGATGCAAGTGTATTGTTGTTGTGATTGAATCTCTCTACGTGAATTGAATGTGAGTTCATGGTTTATATCAATGTAAGTAAATTTTTGTATTTTTATTAGTTATATTGCAAATGTATTGTTATTATGATTGAATCTCTCAATGTAAATTGAATGTGAGTTTGTGGCTTATATTCAAGTAAGTAAATTCCCTTCTTTTTATGCAAGTAAACTCCGACATTCTCATTGGTTATGATGTATGTGTATTGTTGTGATTATTTGATTTCTCTTATGTGAATTGAATGTGAATTCAGAATTTGTATTAAAGTATGAAAGTAAAATTCAACATTTTCATTTGTTGTGGTGCGTGGGTATTGTTGTATTAATTGAATTTTCTTATATGATTTGATCGATGGTTTATTTCAATTGTGTGAATTTACTATTAGTTGACATATTGAAAATTTTAAAGTTAAGAATTCATATGGTCCATGATCATGAGCATGTAGTTTGCATTATCTTGCACCATTCTCTAGCATGGACATAATCATGCATCTAAGAAAACGAATGTTTTAAAGAATGAAGTTTGCAAAAGAAAATATTTTGAAGAATGAAGTTTGGAAAAATGAGATTTTCGATGAATGATTTTCAAATGTTAAGGATTTTGGAAAGGGGTGTAAAGCCTAAACTATGAAAAGTGCAAGTGGGAAACAGAACATGGGGGACTGGCGCACCCTACCTAACCCTCTTGTAGAGTAGGAATGTAAGTAATTTTCACCTCTTAGSGAGGTGAAATTGAAAGGAAAAGATCAAAGTAATTTTAACCGCTTTGCCATTCTACCGGTAGAATGTGATCGGGTTCCAAATAATAATTACCCACTATAGAGCTTAATGGCTAGGTATTACACTAAGTGAGCTCATGATTTGAAAATGAAATTTTTGAAAAGTATTGACAAAGTGAATTTTTGAACTTCGTTACATATAGTGCATGATACATGCATTCATGCATGGAATTTACTTACTGAGCTTAGTAGCTCACCCTATATTCCCTTATTTTATGTTTCAGGTGATGACTAGCTAGATGGTGTGAGGAGATCGTTTGGGCAGCTGACTTTCATACCCAAGAGTCATTTATGCTAATTAAATTTTCTATTAATTTATGAACTTATTAAATGCTTAAATTTTTATTCATTTTATTTCAAAAGCTTCCGCTGGATTTTAAATGTATAAGTATTTAGTTGGTAAATGATATTATTAGGGTTAAATTATTTCAATATGAGTATTTTGTTGGTAAATGATGTTGTTGGGCTTGAAGTTATTTCATTATATATAGAGTATTGGAAATGTTTGGTGAGAAATTTTTTGATTGTAAATAGGGAGAATATGTTAATATTACATAGGAAATTCTGTCGAAATTTTTGTAAAACCCTTTGTATTACAAGATTCAAAATTTTTTTTTATTTTCCCAATTTCCACAATCTATGTAATGGTAAATTGGTAACATTCTCAGGTTGGAATAGTTTCTGATCTAAGGGTGTTACAACGGGCTTCCCTCCTCTAAGARGGCTACCGYTTTCCCTCCCTATCGGTTATCTTACGGGCAGGATGCAGTCCTATCGYTTGAAGTTTRGGTACAATCGGCTAGAATTGCATTTGAGAACAATATGTCCATAACCGATTATCATCAAGCTCTCTTGATGGAGTTGCATCAAGTAGATGAAGATAGATGAACCGAACGCTCCAGAAACGATCTAAAACATAAGCAGACAAGGTGGGTCATCGCATACAATTGGCAAATCCGAACCAGAGCCTTTTAGGCAGGCGACACTACGTGGAAGACTATTTTGCCGATTGCACCTAGTGACCCCAAGTTTGGAAAATGGTCTGAGAGGGTCCTTTCCTGGTTAGCAAGGTCATATCAGGGGAAGCCTATCGGCTGACAGAGCCAAATGGTAAAGAACCAGACCATACAAACAATAACAGGTATTTGAATCATTACTATCCTTCTTTTTGGGAGGGTATAGAAAATAAACAAGTTCAAAAGCTCATAAATAAAGCTTTAATCAGCTATTAATTAGCTTATTGACCTTCAGTTTTATTTCAATAATAATTTTGGGCACATGCCAGCCAAAATAGCATTTTTTTTATTTCCAAAAAATAAAGGAAATAGCTATCAGAACAGATCAGTTCTATGGAGAATGAGGAAGAGCTCAAAGGGAAGGACATTGAATGGAGCATAATAGACAAAATGGCACGATTTGGATGTTCCTCTGTAGAAACAGGCACGGAAGGAGCATCATTAACAACGCTCATCACATCATCATAAAGCTTAGTCASAATGACCTCATCAAAAGGGACATGAAAAGGAGCTAGGATTGCCCCAGCAGCAGGAGGAGTAGGAGAAATCGAATGTTCAGGCACAAGACTTTAATTAGCTTTCTCAGCCCCAATGTTCAACTCTACAGCCAAGCGCACGTGTGTCAAGCTCAATATCCTAGAGCTCAGGTCCTGCCAGGTGGACATACACTCCTCCAAGCCTGGAGTGCCTTCATCTTTCTTATTTTCAAGCATCAGTCGATATCTCTCCGGGTTTGGCAACCGAGTATGAACCTGCTGTGCTTCTTTGAATAGGCCAACCAGAAGACTATCTTGCTTGCTGATTTGCCTTCTATCCTAAGAAAACTGCTTTTTTTCCTCGGCTGACTTAGCCAACAAGAGCTGGATCTCAGCTTCTAAAAAGGATATCCGATCAGCATAGGCAGAGACACCTTGTTTTAGCATTTTTTGCTATCCTTTCTTGGTTCTAAGTGCTCAACTCCTCATCCCTGGCAACCAAAGTTGCTAATTCATTCAGCTTGGCCAGGGCATTGGTTTGCAGTTCATGGCTAACCTCAAATGTATATAGAAACCTAGTCAGTCGAGTGAAAACTATGGAGCCCTCAGCTTTCAGTTCAGCCAAAAAATATTTGGGTCAGAGGATCAGCAACCAAGCTCAAGTTCTTCCTGAGTTCTTCATAAACAACATCTCTTACGGGCATCTCTCCCTTAATTACAGCCTTCAAAAACCCCAGGCCTTTAGCAGGTTCGGAAATAGCCGAAGCAGGACTAGTCGACTCYAAGAAAGTGACCATGTCTTCCATAGGCACAGCTGAAATTGGAGATGCAAGGGGTGGAGATGCTGGAGCCACAAAGAAATTCTATTGATCCATAGCTGAACTCCCTTGTCGCTCTTCTTCAAACGATTTAGCTAGAAGAGTAGTGGAGAAGGCAGATGAGCAAGACTTTTTCCTTTCAGACTTCTACAAAATAAGATGGTCAGCCAATAAATACTCTGGAGATGATGAAAAGAGATGAGGTAAAATTACATTGGGAGCAGATACAATAACACCTGCAGCTCTTAGCCGTTGGGACTTTCTCAATCCAATTACAGCAACTGCAGCCGAAGGGGTATCGAGAAGACTGTCAACATCAATAGGCTCAACTAAATTCTGCAAAAGGCGAGAAAAGCAAAGGTGAGAAGCAGGGCAATAAACAAATACCAAAATCAGATGATAGATCAGAAAAGAGCAAAACCTGGAATAGGCTCCTTTTCTAACCTCTTCTTCCTAGAAGAAGCCCTGATTGGAGGAAAAACGGCTAAGGGTGGAGAAGCAATTATAGGGGCCGCAACTCTCCTTTAAAGCAACCAWCCCAGTYGCTGAAGCAGTTTGAGCAAAAYGGAAACAAAGTTTTTCCAAATGCTCGGCCAATCAGCCAAGAAGAAGATAGTTTCTYCCTAGCCCCACCACAAGTCAAACTGCARAGTAGTCAYGAGGAATCAGCGAAAATCTTGCAAAAAGAACTTTCCAAGCTTTTTTTGGAAACCTATAGTACAGGATCTCATATTAGCCTTGATCAGTTCTTAACGATTGAGGGGCGAAACGCCAAGCTTGGGATTAGCTGGGATGTCTTGCGTCAAACCAAACTACCTCGCACAGCAATGCGAATAGTACAGTTCGGCTGAAATTTTATTGTAGCAAGCAGTCGATAGAATTTGATTAAGGAGTAGCTTGGAACAAAAGAAGTTGGCCTAGATGGCCTTCACCTCAGTATAGTTAGAACTATCTGGCCTTAGCCACAGCCAATCATGGCCTTCATCCCGCCTGAAATACAGGAAGAAGTCAATGGTGACAACCTTGGTGGAATATAGCCGTTAGAATTTTCTAGCTAAAGAACTCATTGATAGGCACCTTCCTTAGTGAATAGCCTAACACCTTGCCAGCAGACCCGACAGCTTCAGCTGAAAGAAGAAGTATTAAAAAAGCCACAGCTATAGAATCTATAAGGGTGCAGCTAGATTGCTAGTATCTTCCCACAAGCTAAGGCTTCCACCAGCCCATTAAGTCCCTGGATGAGGGAAAGAACCAAGYAAGCTAGCGGCAGAGGTTGGTTGTTCATTAGCAGGCCGACATAATATTGGTAGTCAACTATGACACCATAAGAAACCGAACAGAAAATATATTGTGGAGCTAACAGATAGGAATGCCCCATGCTCATCCTCAAAAATAGTAGCCAAGTCGACAATATTAGCCTCAACAAACTTGCGATAGCCAACTAGCTGCTTACTGAAATTTAGCCGAGTCGACCATATTAGCCTCAAAATATAGAGCCGACACATCAGTACCAATCATAGATAGGCCGAGAATTGGCCACATCCAGCAAGGTTAGGGAAAAGATGCCTAAGGCAAGCACGAATGTGTTAACAGCCGACAACTAAAATGGCAAAACGCCCATCAGCAGATTCCAATCAAAACTCTGCAAAAGATTGGCCAACAACTGAATGGCATGATATAGCCCCATTTCTTCCAAACGGACTCCATTGTTGGYGTCAGTCGCTCAGCCCAAAAGTCAAAACTTGCAAGTTGGCCTAGCCAACAGTGGAAGCTTTTCGACCACCTGAATAGAGTCCACTTAGAATGAAGAAGAGGAATGCTGAAGCCCCCAGGTCCCAAGAAGGTAAAGGCAGTCGTAGAAATGGGTGGCTGAACCATTGGACCTAAAATATAGAAATCTTTGGAAGGGTCATGGCAAATCAGGATGCAGTCGTTAATGTGCTTGGAGTGATCGGAAGCTACGGCATGAGAACTACTGCTGGAGGATATGTTGCCTGACGGTGGATCAAAGGAAATAGTCGAAAATGGTAGGAGAAGTGGGAAAACACGAGGAAAAGCTTGAAAAAGAAGAAGTGAAGAGTTGCTTTCCTTTTTTTGCCTATTTTCATGCGGTTAGAAGCTAAATGAGTGCCCRAACTGCCGATCAGATAAAGCCTTAACCACTTTATCAAAAATCAACAGAATGGCCAAGTGCCCGTGGGCTGAGAAAATAGCATTGAAAAAGGAGAAATGGTATAAAAATAGCTGACTTTCTTGACCACTAGCCACCAAAAAGAATGTTGCCCAATAGAAGTATAAATAAGAAGAGAGAAATGAGAGATAACCCCAATCAATCAACTCAACAATCAAACAATTTATCTTCATTTTTATGTCTTTGTTCATTAAATAGATAGTTTTATCAGCTTTTTTGGTGTTAATTAATTTCATTGGCTTTATTAGGATAGATTTATAACCTTCTTGTGTAATGTTTATGCATTAGAACATTTATTTGCTTTCTTAGATGATAAGCATTTTAGCCTTAATAGC
Organism: Rhazya stricta; assembly: GCA_001752375.1. Lineage (NCBI taxonomy): Eukaryota > Viridiplantae > Streptophyta > Magnoliopsida > Gentianales > Apocynaceae > Rhazya > Rhazya stricta. The sequence goes on along the minus strand of MEJB01000001.1, from coordinate 8,415,901 downwards.
GTAATTGATTAGCTTATTCCATTTGTTTGTTTTCTTTATGGCTTTGTTTACTGTTTACTTTACTGTTTTCTAGTTCATATATGATTATTTAGCTTGTTTCATCTTATTCACTGCATTGTTTCCTCAATCAGCATAATCACTAGTTTAGTTCAAGCTAACTTTGTTGTATCTTTCTGCTGCTTAGCATCTTCCAACATAATCACTTATTAGCCTAAAGCTAACTAAGTTGTATCTTTTTGTTGTTTGACATCTTTCAGCATAATCACTCGGCTAGCTTCAACTATCTTAGTTGCATCTTTCTGTTGTGTGCCGTTTGCAGTTTACGCTTGCTTGCTTGTTTTGGTCTATTTGTTCCCTGATCGGCTAAAAGATCTACTTTGTTGTTTTCTTAATCATATCAYACACATATTTACCATAGTTTTTCCTGATTAGCACTTTTCATTTGCACACTTTGTGAGAGCTTACTAAAACTAATCAAGAACCCCACATACAAAAAAAAGGTTGCTACGGATTCAGCGAGCTGATTATACGGCTAGCTAACTGYAACTCAAGCCTCYTTTTGTTGAAAAGCTTAGTACGCCACAATCYAGCGACTAGGCAATTTTTGCATATCAACACCTSTACAAAGATTCTACTAAAATCTTCAACAAAATCGGTAATGAGAGGCAGATGGAATTCTGATTATAATATCCATTCATTAATTCCTCAAGCCAACTACATCTTTGAACACACTATAATCAAGTTCAATATAGACGCCACTTACTCTAATGATCCCACCAGAATCATCTTTGTTCTTTGTTTTTCTTCAAATTGCCGTAGAATGCAGACATTTGGTCCACGTAAATGTTCTCATCTATAAACAACAAAATCAAGCTATCCTTGTCTTTCATACATTCTTTGCATCATAGAGAAATCAGAAATGATTTCCTTACATAAAAGCCTGTGATGATACTTTTTGCATCATAGAGAAATCCAAAAATACTTTTGGAATATTTTTCTTCGTCGWAGTTGTTGCTTTTTCCTTTTCTTTATCAGTGGCAGTTGTGGGATTCTTGGTTTAACCATCTCCTCTCTTATAATTGGATTTTTCTGTTGAATTTCTAAAAAGATTTTATCAGAAGGTCGGGAAGAGATTAATCAGTTTGATTGGGTTTTGAACAAGAACTTTTTTCGATTTGAAGTGATTTTATGGAACGGGTTTTGTTCACTGATGTTCTGGACCAAGTTCCAATATATTGATAGGGGCCTGAAATTAAGCTTCAGGTTGACCGAAAATTTGAATATTCCTTTTGGAATAGTTTTCAAATTTTTCTTTCTAGTTTCAGATGCATTATTCGTAGTTCGAAAAGTTCAAGTTTTAGAGATTATATATAGGTGGATTGAAAATAGAGTTTATCGTTTAAAATTTAGGGTTTAGAATTTGAATTTGAGATTTAGAATTTACCTTTTATAATTGAGGATCTAAAGTTCGAGATTATGATTTAATGTTTAGGATTACAATTTGGAGTATATGGTTTATAGTATTTATGTATTTAGTAACTTTATTTTACCAAACGGAAATGAGGGTAACTTTATATATATATAAAAATAAGTAACTAGTTTAACTAAATTAATGAAAATAGGTGCTAAAAGCTTTTTAAGAATGAAAGAAAACTTATATAAAAGGAAACATAAATCAAAATAACGTTTCTTATTTTGAAAATCAGAATCGCATTAAAATAAAGTTACCAAATACATAAAACAACGATTTGATTATGACTTTCCCAATAACAAATAGTAAAATATTTCTTATCTCCTTGTTATTTTATCCTGACTGGTAAAATATTTTTTTCACTTATTTATGTATTTTCTCTTAATTATATATAAAATTATATAAATAATTGAGTAAATGTGCAATTTTAATTTAAGATGGGGAGAATAAAAAAGTAATATTCAAAAGAAAAACAAATCTGGGCTTGAGTTGGGCCTTTTGAGATGAACCCACATAAAATACTACCGAATCAAACGAGCTTTTTGTTGGCCTAGTCTTGGATTATCCAGTCCACTCCCGGCTTGGGTTCCTGGTCGGGTCAGTACCAATTTGTTGCAGAAATGTTGGATCTCTCCTCTCTCCGTCTTGTCCTGGCTAATTCAATGGTTGCTTATCTATCTATAGAAACATTGTGAGACAGATAAYATAACCAAGCTCCRGTTTCTCCCGCTGCCCTTCTTCGCTCTCCTCCTTCAATTTCTCTCCCACAACCGAGAATCGGCGATCGGCCACTGGCTGTTCTCTGCAAACTCGACGAGAGAATCGGTAAGACATGTMGGMAGGATTTCGTTTCGAATTGATGTGTTTTTAGTCGATGAAAATTGAACAAGGGCATAAGCGATGGTCTGGAAATGTCAAAATTCACGTGCCGCTTCGGGTTATTTTCATTTTTTTATATAGTTTTCGAATGACATCCCATAGCCAATGTCTGTTTTCATTGGCCATCTGGAAGCCAAACTGGTGGAGTATACAATCATAATATGTGGACTCCAACAAATTCAAATTTTTACTATGAATGCAGTGATCCCAGCAGTCAATTTGCATGCGTATCCCTCAATTAGAACTCCATCAGACTTTTTGAAACATATAACTGCTATTTTTACTCTTGATTTTCATTCCAACAGTTGAAACATAGAACTTGCAGGGCAGAGTTTTCTCTTTTACCAAGTATTTTATGGTTGTAAATATTTCTTTATTTCATATGTTGATTTTTTTGACTATGTGGATTGTCTTTATTGCTAATGCATAAGCAGGAGATCACACGACCAAATAGGTATTTGCTGAAGGGACTCAGCTTGTCATCTGAACTTAATAATTATCATATCCCAGCAGTATTCAACTCTATTAAGTYTTGACTTTATTGTTCTTTTCCGTACATGGGGTGTCAACCATCTACTGGTWGGCTGCAAGTGCAGCACAATTTGTGTCAAGTGTATTGAAATTAATGGAGATCTATTTGGTATCAGTCCGTAATGACTGACAGAAATTTTGTTGAGAAGTCATCTATGTTTCCTATGACGTCAGAATTGAAGTGTTTTTTGTCTATGCAAATTGACCTTTGAGAACTTGGATTGAGATGCTTCTATGTTATTTACTGCTGTAATTTTCTGTTTCGGGTAAGGAATAGAAAGGCTGTGATCATTCCATTTGTTTTCTTGGTGCAGGCTGTTGATCTTCAACCATTGGGACATCCCATATATTGTATAAAAGCAGGTAAATTTCCCTCGCTCTTTTCTTCATAGCTGGTGTTTGAGAATTTAATAGTTTCGTCCAATTAATATCTGGTGAAAAAGTTTCTTGTTTTGAATCTGAGATAAGACTATAGCTTTTGCAGTGTGAAATAGCATAATTCACTGTGTAATAAGCTTTTAATATTCAGCAACCTGTTACTATATAGTAATATATTTTGTGCTTGTTGTGTTGTCTTTCATTACTTTTAATGCTTCTAGTTTAATTTCGACAATGGGCTAAACAATACCAAAAGGGGAACTTTTAATACATGAACTCTTTTGTGTGTTTGCCTTTTGCATGGATTTGCTGCCAAGTTTGGTATTCTCCTTGCTTTCCATGAATTTTGGGAAAACAGAGGCTGGAATTTTTATGTTTCTAATGTTCAAGTCTGTGTTCTATATGAGATTGTTTTCTAAATGTCATGCTGTTGGGAATTGCTTGATGCACAAAAATCATAGTATGGCTTGGCATATGATGTGAACCTCAGAAAATTCTTACCCTTTGTTAGTAGTGGATGAATTGAGATTGAACTGGTTTTATAACAAAGAACCTCAATTTAGCCATTGATGAGGATGAAACTGCATGGCAACACTGGAGAAGTCTCCTTACACAAGTTAGCCTTCTTTCTTGGGCAGAATAACTAGGAACTTTGACATTGATATGATGATAATGTATTTTAAGTCAAATGAAATTGAAATGGTGCTCAGCTTATGGAGACACAGATACTTGTTTCTTTAAAGGTTTCTTCCCCTGGTTGCTGTTGTTTATGAATTCATGCTATGCAAACAAAAGTTAGCCTTCAATGTATGTCCTGTTTCTAGTTGTATCTCAAGACAGAATAATGGATTTCTTCTAGGACTCATATTATGTCGATTCAGATTACTAGGAACAATACCAATACTAATATCCTTTACTTCCAGAAAGACAAAGCATGACGATATTTAGCAAATTTTCCAAATTTTTAATGTGCTAGTATTTTCTTTTTCCTCAGTGGTATTTCAATAAGTTATTGTATCTTGTCTGTTTTCATCTCCACATAGGTCCTCCTTCTTAACTACTGATTCTTGTCATACTTCTACCCAAGAGCTGTTATTCTCATTCTCTTTTAGCACTATCCGTGTAGTTTGAAGCTGAATTCTTTCTATATCCCCAAATATTGTAATCCTAATATCCACCCAAATACATATTGCAGCCTTAGGATACTGCAGGTCTTTCATGTCTTAGATTGACACGCATAATAGTCCTGTCTCATGTCTGTCTACAGAGAATTTGATGAGATTGTTGCTGTTAAAAAATTTCACACYCTTTTGAAGTATGTTGTAATAATCTTCTAATCATTGGATTTAGGTAATAGATTACACTTGTTATGAAGGATGATCATGTCTAGATGTAGTTATTATTAAGTATACATCACTTGTGGAAACAGAAATTGATAGTTTGGCATCTAACCACTTTCATTTCCATCGAACCTGTCCAAGGCACTCAAAATGAATTCAAAACTGAAAAATTTGCAACTCAAAGAGAACATGGTCCTAATTTTTGAATTTTTGTGTTTGTATATATGAAATGTTAAATTTGCAGGCATGGAAGAGCAGTTTATATTAAGAGTTCCGCCTTCTGTAGCTGAGCGTATAGACCGCATTTTGAGTGAAAATGCATCGTCTTCTGAAGACAAATCGCTTGATGTATCATTTACTGGTAATGATGATTGCGTATGCTTTTCTCGGTGTAAATTTTGGTAGCGGGGTATTTCTATTTTTCACAGGAGAGTACTTGTGTGGTTCTAATTTTTCTTAATCATCTCATTCAGTAGTTGTGTGATGATATTGCGCATCAGAGTGCACCATGTGTAAGAGATCAAATTCAAAGTGTTCACAAGCTGCTTGGACGTGCTACCCAAGAGGTTTCCATGATGTAGTTCCCCAATCTTAAACTTTCATAATTGAAACCTCATGCTAACCTCAATATACAAAATGGAAACCTCTTTTCTGTGCTGAATCCTTAACCCTGGTGCACATAGGCAAGTCTAAAATTGGGGACCTCCATAATGGCAACCTCTTGGTAGCATGTCTAATCATAAGATTTAGCACAAGAATAGTATTCTGACTAGATTTACGCCATTCATATTGAGATCTGAATTCAGTATATCCTTAATCTGGCAGATTCTAATTGTGAGAAGAGAGAACAGTTGATTTTCTAATGTGCTACACAGGTTTAGGAAACTTCAAATCATATTGATCTGAGGAATTTGTAGGATTTTCGTTAATCTATGTCAAAAAGATCCGATAATGGGTTAGGGTTAAAAAGCACTTGCAAAAAAAATATTTGATTATGCAACATGAGAAGGAATTTGAAAGCACTTGGGAGAACACAACGAATGGAGAACGTGACCTTTGCTAACAATCATGGTAATCGCACCATTTGTTGAAAAGAAAAGAAGCAAAATCTGGAAACTTTTGACAGACTTGGCAGGAATAGAAAGTACTTTCTACTGCAGATCTTACTTTCCTATCTAAACTACATTTGTGGTTTTCATGMGTCAAGATTTTCAAGGTCAGAGTTCAAATTATAAAGAAAAATGTATGTTACCAGAATCTAATTTTTGCACATGTAGCATTTTTAAACTTTGACCCCTGGGGCAAACATGTGCAAACTATTGAATCTTCTATTACTTGAGAGGACAGAAGATGGCTTGAAGGGCTRTTTGGTGAAACCAAGATGAAGGAACAAGAGTTTCAATTTGGGATAGTGAATTGACTTATTCAGGAATTAATAGAGATAAAATTCTAAATTTTTTGACAGTTGATGCATCTTCTCGTGTTTGAGATCACCTAGGCCATAGGCTTACTGAAGATAGGGTCTTCASCGTGATGTCTAGACTCTGGAGTTTCTTCCTTCTATTTCTTTCATTATTGTTGCAGTTAGTTTTTTAAAAAACAAATTCACAAGKTAGTAATCAGATCGAATCATTTGGATCAAGGAGTCAAAGAAATCAGTATATTACTGCTTTCATGCCTTCYCATATTTCTTCTCTTTTAAATAAAAGTGTGAGCATCCAATAAAGCAAATGTGCAATTGATTCTTACATGTGAACTCTGAAGTATAATTGGGGAGAACCTTAAGATTCTTTCTGAAGTGTCAATCTGCAGAAGACAGGTCAAGCTTGCAAGCTTGCAAATTGAAATGCAAAAGTCCTTGGATTAAACRTTTTTTCTGACTGCTGAATTCGTCAGCACTGTGAGATGGATTAGTACCGTCAAGTAATCCATGGATGCTTATTTGTTGAAATGGCCACACCAAATCAACTATATTCCATCCTTTTTGGATGAGGATGAATAACAAGGGACTAAATGAAATTGCTACCAAGTGTGGAAACCATTTGAGTTTGCAAAGCAGAATGTCTAATACAGAAATGGAATTGCTTTGCTAAAGAACTTGAATTCAGTTCATGAACTGTTAGGATCCGAACAGAAATGACAGATCTTTTAATACATTTGTTCTAGGAGGGACTAAAAACAGCCTCCTTCAGCTAATATAGTTTATATGTGTTAATGTTTTCTTATGGTGCTAAAAGAAGTGACTTCTTATTTATATTTTCCCAGCATATTTTCCTTTTCTTTAAGAGAATATTTTTCCTTTCGATGTGACATAGTTTGTTTGTTCAGAGGATGGGAGGAGTGGCACGTTTGTTATAGGGAATGAACATTTCCCTGCCTATCTCTTGGATTTACCTTGCATTGTGGAGTCATACAAAACCTATGATGATAACGTGCTGATTAAAACTGCAGATATTGGTCAAGTATGCTGGCTGGTTTTAGTATCATTATTTATATGTTTTTGGAACTATCATGAACATTGTGCAAGTAGGTAACAATTTGGGGGGTTTTGTCAGATGATTATGGTTAAAGAAGAGGGCGATAGTGTTCCAGATGAGGTTGAGTACAGACATGGGCTCACCCCTCCAATGCGAGATGCTCGACGGCGAAGATTTCGCAGAGAACCCGATCTTAATGTATGTTGATTGATTATTGTTTTTTTGTTCCATCATCATGACGCACACTGCGAGCATGTCGCGATTGGGTTTTTTTTGGGGGGGTGGGAGTAGGAGGGGTTTGTCTCATAGTCTTTTTTATGATAGAGAAATATGTTACAGATTTTGACATGAAATTTTATCGTCCTGACACTTATGTGGCAACATGGTTATTGGCAAGGAGTAAAATTTGGTTCAAATCCAAAAGGAACAATATTTTATCTGATGGTTTAGTCATGTGGCTTTTCCCTTGTTTCCAGCAGTAATATGTTATTTTTGGATCACATTTTCATGTTAAACTCATGGTGCAATTGTTTTATTTTGCAGCCTGAGCTTGTGCGCCGCGTTGAGAAAGATTTGCAGAACATTATGGCTGGTGGAACAGCTGAGAATATGGATATCCTTTCTGTTTCTCTTTGTACTTAATTATTTCAGATCATCAAATGTCAAGGGTTTCATTCAGGTTTTAGTAGTGAACTAATTCTCTGCAGTCACAGCCAAATAAATGGGGTTTGTAATTTTACTAACACGTGAAAATCATATAGAGCATGTAATTTTCATTGTTTTAGCTGTMAGGTGATCCATATTTTAGTTTTGCATGCTTTTTTATTTATCCATTTTTACCTGGTAAGTTTGGAGATCATAGTTTCARTCATAATGTGGGTCAACCAACAAAGAGAAGACTGCTAGAATAGGTTACATTTTCTTCTTTTCATTTGAGTGAACTTTTGGACTTCTTGGATGTTGCGAGAATCTCAACTTGTGGTAGAATTAATTATTCTAACTGCAATATTGCTTCATAATATTCCTTAACTGAATGGTCTACATATCGAAGCTGCGGAGCAAGAGGAAGATGGTGAAGAAAAAGTTCGAAATGCAAATAAGAAAGCAGAGCCTAAGCCTCCTGAGAAGCCTGAGGTACCTGAGACRGGTAGTGCTGGTGGAGAGCCTGATAGAAGTGATTCTGACGAGTCRGATGATTCAATCTAATCATGAAGGTTTTATTGATGAACTTGATGTTTACTTATTACTTAATTGCTACAGCTCGCTTGTACATATGCTTTAAATTTTGAATTTGGCCAACCTCTCCTATGGTCATGGCCTTCTATTCATATTAATAAAAGTGGATTTTACCTCTGTACCTTGAGATTTGAATTTTTTGTCTTGCGATACTTAATTTATCACCTTAGAAGAATATGAGACTTAGCTGCTAAAATTGAATGTCGTTTTGGGGGGGTCCTAACTATGGTTTCCCTGGTTCACTTAAATTTGGTGATTTGCTGATTAATATTTGGTTTGAGGAACATCTGAAAAGAATTGGCTGATTTGGAGCTTCAAAACCATCGATGCTGATACTTACGTAGACTGTTCAGTTACTCTCTTCCTATTTACTGGTAGAATTTTGTGTACGTCTACTGAAGGACCATGTACAATGGTGAAATCGCTCAAGAAATTTATTAGTTGCTTCTTGGGAGAGGGTGGGGAAGAAACTACATTGGCTGAAGATATACTTCTATTGAATTGTCTTATCATTGATTGTGTTAACACCCCCCCCCCCCCCCGGGGCCTTTTCTCTCTGTAGGTACTACCTGAACTAATGGGTTGTATTGTTGCGTCAGACAGATCTTAAACCTTTCTGTTTAGTACAATTATGTAGTAAGATTCCATGGTTGACAGCCTTTGAGGCTTGATGCGTATGTTAGCCACACAAAAATATAGTTTCTAGACATAGTTTCTATGTAGACAGTAGTGCCTTTATCCAAATCTCATAGTTCTTGAGAACATTTGCAACATGTGCTGGGAATATGAAGTTATTTTCCTTCTATCCGCATTCTTTTGATATGCACGGTAATTATGTAATTGAACAACAATTTGTGGGGATTTTGAATGCTAACCTGGGGTGTAATTCTCTTCCAGAGTTTCAAGATACTGCTTTAACTAGATCTTCCAATAGAGATTCTGCTGTCATTATCAAGGCGAATTTCTTTCTCTCTGATTCCGTATGCTATTGGAAAGATTCAAATCATGCTGATGGTCCTGAATATGGTTTATCAAATGACTCCTGCTTCCTGCTGTCATTTGCATCTTCACTTCTGATTTTCTACTAGATGCTCATATATTTCGCTTCTGAGAAGGTGGTTTAGATGCAATATGAAAACCTTTCCAGCCAGTATGTGAATCTATTTCCATGTGGTACCGGGAAGATTCCATTATGCATTTGTAAGATGTAGGTTCAGGATCTCCTAAAGGTAAACTAGTGCTGGTGAATGTTATCTTCAGCACTAGCATTCATTTTCTCTATAGAATTGTTCCTTGCATCTGACAGGTGTTAACATTTGGAACTTTGATCGAGAGTGCTTAATAATCAATCCACAGTGTATGGTTATGGTCTGATCAAGTTGCTAGCCCGAGATGCAGCTGTGATCTGGAGCATTGACCTCTGTTTTCAAATGTGAATGTGATCTCTTTTTAGTTAATCAAACTATAGCCAATCTAAATCTGCTAGACAATTGTAGAGCTGCGACTTCTGATATTGTAACTTATTTGTTTTGGTTCACTTACCAGCATTAGGTCTGTGCTTGTTGGCTTTAATATTGAAATTGTGCTCTGCTGGCTATCAGTTATATAGAGGTTCTAAGAGTAATTATTTGAAATCCACGTGTCCTGTGTACCTGATTAGTCAAGGTACAATATGCAAAACCATTTGGTAAAACAGGAACACTGCCTGCTGTTTGTTTTCTTCAAGTTCCTACAGTTGATTTAGCCAATAATGTCTCTTTTTCATGTATAATGAAGCATTCAACTTTGATTACTGTATGTTGGTTTTCAATTAGACAGGCGCATATGGTTTCTTCCTAGTAACTGACTTCTTTCATATGTTATGTTGATCATAATGATTTGAAGGATGAGAAAGTGTTTCTTGTTTCCTATCTCTAGTTCAGTGCCCTATTAAAAGACATGTTTACCTGTAGGCATAGGGCAGATGGTGCAAGTGCAAGGAATTTCGTGCTTGACCACTTCTTAGGCACATCACGTGGCAATTTCATCTCATTTTCATGGATAGACTTTTGGCATTCATAGTAATAGGTCTACAAGATGTCAAACAAAAAGTAGTAGTATGAAAAATGAAAACCCAAAGTCAAACTAGTTTAGCAACGTAAAATGAGAGAGGAGGTTGTTTTGCAAGTTGCATTGTTTCCCAATAATGTYTGGAGAATATTCACGTGAGGAAGCCAAAGCAATGGCCCTCACTTCTTGGACACTGCAGAGAGACTAGTTCCATGAAGGGATTGTGATTAAGACGAAAGTTCACGTGGCAAGTTGCCGGTTAATCCTTATCCGATTAGTCATTAATCATAATTATTGGAGAGTTGGGTTCGTGGGTGCTAATCATTCATTATTGTTGGAAGGTTTTTCCTTTTGGTTGGGCCAATAGCTGGATGCTAAGCTAAATTAATCTCTAAATGAGTTTGTTTTATTGGGGAAGGTCACATGGAATAAAAAGAGTGCAATGTATACTTGAAACAATGATTGTTGTACCTTGGCCAAAAAAAGCTTAAAAGAAGTAATGATAGAGAAAAGAGACAGTATCCCGGGACCTCGTTTTCTACCAAATGTAGTTTTATTGGATGATTGAGCCTTAATAAGGAAGAAAATTACAAGGAAATCCAGATAATGAGAGTCAAAGTTTACGTAGTTTTATAATGGTGAGGYCTTTCACAGGAAATTATTTTTGAATTTTTTGTTAYGAGTAGATRACGTACACGTTATATTATCTAATAACAARTAAAYGTCGAATTAAATATATAAAAATAGYAAAGAAGGACTCAAAAGGAATAATAACAAAAGGTCGAGTTAAATATATAAAAATAGAAAAGAAGGGCCCAAAAGGAGAAAGAGAATGAAAAATCAAATGCTGTTAAATGAAGGATGTGATTGACCATTTCTTTTTCTTGCAAAGGGAAAACACTTAAAACTTTCTTTGTAAGTTATGAGAATTTTGATGCGTTAGAAAGTGAGAAACAGTCACCCTCACCGGTCAAAAGGATGGCCTTGCTCCACAAGCATTTCCCCTGTCTTCTATTCCTCCAATTCTTTTATATATTCTCACAGATTGTGATATTATACAAAATAACATAAGTCAATCCGATTTTATTTTTTGTTGGAACTTAATTCAAAGGGACCCCCTTGTGATCCTTTAGCATATTTTATTTTAAGATTTTATCYGAGATTTATCCAAATTTGATCTGAGTTATCTTCGCATATTTTAATTCTTATTTCGAATAAAAATTTGACTCAAAGTTTCTTTAATGACAAATAGCAATTCGCTTATTATCTATTAAATTAATGAATTACTATACTTTAGTTAAATATTAAGGAAGGATTCAATTCACACACTCTCCATCATAATTTCACACCTTTTTAACAATGAAAAGGGGAACGGAGGGTTGTAAGTTGTAGTAGCTTTCTAGGGTGGTTTTTAATGGGGATATTTGTAGCGTTCCTGCCGTCTAATTAAGGGGCGGGGGGAGGTGCGAAGTGGCAAGTAAGCGTCGGCAGCAAGGAGGGCCAACCCCCACCTTCTCTCAGTATTTGTAGAGAAAATGGAATGGTGGCGCTCATGCTTTGCTGGAGGCTTCCTTTTAGCAGGTCCCATTGCCTTTCTTATGGTGGGACTCAGCTCATGGACTATCAACACCTTAGGAATAAATAATAGGAAACCTATACCATATCTTTGGAGTGTTCATATCACCAAATTGGCCTTGTATAACTATTAACTAGCTATTTAATGCTCTATATTGCCGAATCTATTTATTTTTAATAAGAGTCTATCATTCAAAAATACACTAATCTAATTTAGTTCTAATTTCTTAGAGGAACATAAACAATTGAGCGATGGTTTACACTATCCTTATTTTACAATAATATAATATGACAAATATTATTTGGATTAACTTAATCCATAATAAATGTGGATAAAATGTAATTGGGATCTTTAAGGGAAAAAAAATCAAGATATCATTCTTAATCTACAATTAAAAAATAATAATTAAAGAATAAGATCATAAAAAATATTAATTTTAAATATAAATTTACTTAATTGACTCTATTAAGTCGTGTTTATTTCATTGTTAAGCATTTTTCATATTATATTTTGAAATAAAATTTGTTAAAATGGCCTTGTAAACGAAAGTTTGGAACTCCCAATATCATTGGCCGGTTCCGTCACACTTAAATAAAAAAGCGAAAAGAAAATCTAGAGAGGTCAAAATAATCAACGCTGACTAGGATGAAAGGTACACCACCGCTGACTTGGTTATACCAAAAAATGAAGTACATCGGCAAGCGCGTGTAATTACAGCCTAGCTGGATGGAGAAGAAGAAGGTCTCAAGGACCACCGTCGGTGCCGCAACGCGTTTTGATGGAGTAGTAGGAAAAAAGGTAAACAGCTGGCAACATTCAATTCGTTCTCATGCTTTCCAGCTTCAAACTTGGCGGTTACTTTCATCACATCCCCACTACTCACCCACAGCGACCTCCTCAACAACTCCCTCCGCCGGTTCCCGAATGTCGGAACAAAATCTTAATTATCATTTCAATTTTTTTTAATTCACTAATTAACAATTGTTTGGCGGAGCAGCAGTCTACAGCGAGCGAAAAACTCGGTTTGTTCGCCATTTGGATATAGAAAAAACTAAAAGGAAATAGTTTAGTTTTAAGGGTTCCAAYTGTAATTTTTCATAATAGACTGAAAGCTTTAACTGAATGTATCGTATCTCATTTGTTTAAACATCTATTTTATGTGCAATTATTTATTTTATTTAATACAACAACAAGTCAACAAAACATAATTATTATTTAAAAATTTTAATTTTTTCATTTTTCATTGTAATTGCAGAGATAAATATTAATTTAATGTACATAAAGAATTATCATTAAATTAAAAAATGTAACAAAGTACAAAATACCATATAATTAACCCAAAAAGGCCATAAACATAGTTAATGAAAAGCAATTAACTAGATAGTGTTTCACGTAATAAAGAAATATACACGTGAAGACCATTTACGAATTTTTGCAATTTAGAATCACATTTAAGATAATACTAAACTAATTCTGATTTCTTATAATCACAATTACTAAAAACACGATATATACAAAATCGCATTTGACAAGTCCACGCTGCCAAACTGGCCCTTTGAGGAAAAAACTTATGAGGTAAATTTGTCATGTAATTCTGGACGGTAGAGAAAAGGAATGAAACCATGCATGCATTGGGTGATCTATTTGAGGTTAGAAATCTTTTGTTTTGTTACTTTATTTTGTATGCATTTTTACTATGTGTATAGATCGTATATATATACTTTAACTCTTTTAAAACTTCTTTCACTTTAATATAATTATATAAATACATTAACGGYAAGTTTACTAAAAATACATATTCCATCATTGTAAGACAAACATTTTTGCCTGTTCATATTTGTCCTTTTTGAACAATGATTGTCATCTTCTCCTAGTGATAAGGATCATGGATCTTGCCATATCTCCTATCTGATATAGATCTTGAAAGTATTTGCAAAAATCAATTTTCTTTTTAATTCATCCTTTATAGCTAACAGCATCTATAATCCATAGGTTAAGCATACGTATATCTTGAAATGCTCAACAAAAACACACCTAACATGTTCTTCCCAGTTCACAGCGCAGTAGAAAATTCTTGTATTTGCAATAAGAATCTTAAAACCCTTTATTAAAATCCCTTTCTGTTTATATGCCCTCCTCTTGAAAAGCATCTTGAGGATAAAGATGAGATCCTCAGATCAAGCAAAATCTTGAAAAGGTTAGTGAAAACACAACTAGCATATTCGAACTTGTTCAAATATAATACTTAAACAAAGGATCGATCATGCTGATACCAATACAAATATGGCCACCTTTGAACCACGGCTCTCTCAAGAGTCCGGAACCTTAAATGCAGAACAATTATGTGTTACGGAGAACATTAATGGCACCACATATGAGAGGAACCAACAATGTGAATATATGGAAAGATAGAGTTGTCTCATCTGTTTAAATACAGACATTGCAACGTGGTTCAAAATACCAATAACACGTGGAATATATGGGACTGGGCCGTACAGTTCAAAGTACCTAATCATGGTATCATCTTCATCATTATATTTTGTTGGGTTTCTTCTTCTTCTTGTATGGAGATCTGAAATGTGACAGTTGGACATGACAATGTAATCATATAATGTCTGATTTTTCTGGGTTTTTTTTTGGTGGTGGAGGAATTATTTTATTCAAGTCTAGAGGAACAGACATCGCAGGCCTCTGAAATGGCTGGTTTTAGGGTTTGACTTGCAGGTGACTGCGAGATCAAGAAGACAACTGCATACTTACTTGTGATAAGGGGTCAGTGAATATGGCACGACTTCAAGGATTGTCAGTATAATGTCTCTTTTTGCTAGCTAATCTTCCTACCAGAGTAATCTTTTGATCATCTCTCCTTCAAGATACGTACCAGTGAAGAAAGTAACCAGGTTCTCTGTAGCTATGCTGCCCGACAAGCTAGGCATTTGCAAAATGTGACCAGTTGGGGTAGTAATTTTTACAATCAGCCCTAGTTTTCGGAATCCAGGATATCTTTGTGGGGTTGACATAATATATGTACACCCTTTGATTATTTGCTAGACAAAAAGGTTGAACTGAACAAACACTTTGTACTTTACTTATTTTGTTTCAGAAATGAGTAATTTTGACTGTGAGAATCTATTTGTTAGATTTGACTTGTGTAACATACAAAATTGTATTTATATCTTTCCGAGGCATACAACTTTTTTGGATTTTGGCCTTTCCAGCTATGCTTTTTGCATGGAACTGATAAAATAAGGTTGAAATTAATTTGCCTTATTGGAAAATATTCAAGTTCTGGAGTTGTTTTCATTTCTCATGCAAATCGCTTTATGATTACATGTGCTTAGGTCTGGTTTTAAGCTTCAAAGTTTGTTGTTTTCTTTCATGGAAACGCGTTACAATGTGCTTTTTCAGTTTTCAAAGGCAACAATGCAGTACATAAAGTTTTGCTTTGGTTTTTTTAATTGCAGAATGTGATCTTTCAGAGGTGCTTTTGAAGTGTAATCATCAGCAAATGACTCACTGTTCACACATTAGAATAGCTCTTTCTCATTATTTGATTCATGTGAAAGCTTGAGCTCAACTCTCATGTCCACTTCCATGCTGGTTACCARAGATTCATTATTGCTCGCACGATTTAACTGGAAATGGTAGTTTCATGATCATCAAAAGGTAAATTCTTAGGGTTGCATTGTGATCAACCTTCAAGAGAAGGGGTCAAATTCTTATCCTTTTGATTTAATGAAGGTTTCAAAATTTTTGAAAGAAACGAGTCAAATTGTCTTGGTTGGTGGGTAGGAAAGACCAAAGACGGGATTCTGGGAAAAATTAAAAAATTTGAAAAGAGACATTGAATTCAACTCTCTAAGTGGAAGCAGAATGTAGCTGATCATCAAGAAATGGCTTTCACTCTTGAACCATTCAGATACAACAATCAACATTATATTCTTAATTTGAGTTGAAAAGGTACTCCGGATTTGAACTTTGAAATGCAGCTGCGCTGCTGTAATAGTTCCTTTCATTTTACATGTTCGAAGAAGAGGACTATGATGCTATAAGGAATCACCATAATGATTTTTTTTTTTTGGGACCAAATTCCCATATAAAATTATCGTATTATTAAGTCATATTTAATTTACAACACTATAATATATTGCTAATACCAGGGAAACATTCGACCATTGTGGTTCATCTATAAAAGTGCATGGAAGTTTCAATTAAATTGAACTATCCCTTTCAAGAATTAATTAATTTACTTAAAAGATGAATTTAATCAATTAATAAAAATATTAATATACAGAATATTCACCACCGGACCAGAACATACATAAGCAAATACCTCATCGGACCTACTAAAAATCCAAATACGTATAACTAGGAAAGTTATGGGTAACTCCAGAAGACTTGCACACCAAGCTATTTCCCTCCCTTCACTTGGGAGTTGAGCTTTCATCTCTGGTCTACTCTTATTACGTCAGCAGTTGCYAGAGCTCAATCTACTAAATAATTTACGAGTATTTTTTTTTTTCCTTTTGAGTGTGGATTAAATATTTATATTTATTTCTATAAACTTATTCCTTCCTTTTCTATTCTGCTATACGATTAGTGAAACTCAAAATACCTTAAATTAAAAAAATGTTATTGTAATGGTCAAAGTCAAAATTTAAAATTATTAAGAATCAAGATATCATTTATTTGACTAAGTAAAGAATAACAAGAGACAATCAAAATAATACTTTTCTAAAGAAAAATGGTAATTGGGGAGAATTGCTTGGGAAGGAAGAGAAAAAATAAATAAATAGTAGTACTATAACAAGCAAAAGAAGAGAGTGGTAAAATTTAAATCGACTTAAATCTCTAATAATAAAAACTTAAGAAAAAGAAATTCTACTCACTAGTCAAAAGTCCATTCCACGTGCCATCTGGCTCTCTCTCTCTCTCTCTCACGCACTCGCACACTCTTACTCTGTCTCTGTCTCTCTGTCTCTCACACATACACACACGACCCACCCACACATCCCCTTAAACAACTTCTTTGAAGAGCCTACTCTTCATCTTCTCCTCCTATATATATACTGAAGTAGCAGAAAACAACGTTCGTATCCAAAAGAGCTCAGGAACTTTCTGAAATCCCACGAAGCTAAGCGAAGGAAAAGCAAAGAGGAAAAGAGCCACATTTGTTCAAAACTCCTCTCTCTCATTTCCTCCCAATTTATTCGGACTGTTCTGTTTCTTTTCAGCCATCAGTTTTTTTTTTCCCTTTTTTTTTTCCTCTGTTTTCTCGGTTCTCACATCCTCTTGCATATCAAGGTAAATTCATTATCTTTTTATCTGCTCGTATCCTTTTTTGCTTCTATCTTGATTTCTCTTGTCTATGCCTATTGCCTTCTCGTCTGCTCTATGGTGATTTTTGGCCCTTCAAATTTGTTGCATTTGAGAATATCTTGATGAAATCCTATGTCGGTTCTTTCTTTTTCTGTTGTACTCTATGTTTCTAGGGGTGACTTTTATGTTGTCACTTCTCTGTTCTTGACGGTTTGTTTCTAAATGTGTATCATTGAATGCMTGCTTAGTTTACCATTTTGTTTATTTTTATTGTGTTTTTTCTTGATTTTTTGAATGATTCTTATTCGACTTCTAATATTTGTAAGAATGGATCATTCATTTATAGACAGATGCAAAGCTACTGTCTTTCTTGACCAGTTCAGATTCTATTATGGGGAAAACGCTATTCGGATGAAATTTGTTCTCTCYTCTTTTTTCTTTTTTCATCGCATTTCTTGGCTAAATTGGCTTTTAGCAAATGAGTCTTTGCAACTTTTGAATGTATGATTGTTTAAGTGATTTGACTCATCTGAGTTAAACTTATCTGATTTTCTTATTGAGTTTCCTCTTAGTTTGAGATGTTTTTCTTGCTAATAACTTCTTCATACTAATATTAACGGGAATCCAGGTGTAATAGGCTGTTCAAAATCAGTTTGAAATTGCATGGGGGTATCTTTTTCATGCCCATTGGCTGCCTATTGTGATTTAGACAATGCACTTGAATCTGCAATTGTCAAATCAATTGGTTTCYAGGATGATGAATCGAAGACACGTATGCTTTCAGACAACMTCAAAAGCCAAGATTCTGAACCCAGAATGTTGGAATCACTTGATTCCGGGAAGATGTTGATTGAAGAACCTGTTGGCTCTGAGAGCAAAGAGATGCCAAAAATGCCACATTTTCCGGTTCTAAATTCAAGCAACCCCAAGCATGAGGCTGCCATAAAGCTGCAGAAAGTTTATAAAAGCTTCCGAACTCGAAGAAAGCTAGCAGATTGTGCAGTTCTCATCGAGCAGAGTTGGTATGTCTTTGCTACCCCTGGGAAATTATATGCCTCCTTTAAAGAAACCTTTTCTTCTTTATACCATTTCGAGTTTGAATCTTTCTGATACATTTTTGTTCTAACAAACAGGTGGAAGTTATTAGATTTTGCAGAGCTTAAGCATAGTTCAATATCATTCTTTGATCTTGACAAACATGAGACTGCCATTTCTCGCTGGTCAAGAGCAAGAACAAGAGCTGCTAAGGTATGTCCAGTCAGATCATTTTGCTACGGAAAATTCAGTGATATTTGTCTGGAAGCTTCACGGTGTTTATAGTTCTTTTGCTTTGTACCTTTCAGGTAGGAAAAGGTTTATCAAAGAATGGAAAAGCTCAGAAACTTGCTTTGCAACATTGGCTTGAAGCGGTGAGTATCTCTTTTTCTCCTTTTCTCCTTAAAAAAAAAAAAAAAAATTATTCTTCTCTTCATTGTAAAGATTTTCTGACTTGAGAAACCTTTCGTGCTGGTGCAGATTGATCCCAGACATCGTTATGGACACAATCTACATTTCTATTATGTGAAATGGTTGCATTCTCAAAGCAAGGAACCTTTCTTCTACTGGTAATTTTCTTCATGTGAAACATTTTCCACACATTAGGAGATTTTTACATTTTAGAGCATGAAATTTTTGGTATTAGTTTATGGTAGTAACTATTGAACTCCTGAAATGCAGGCTAGATATTGGAGAAGGAAAAGAGGTTAATCTTGTCGAGAAATGCCCTCGATCAAAACTTCAGCAGCAATGCATCAAGTATCTTGGCCCGGTATGTGCTCTTCCTTCCCCCTCACCTCAAATATTCAGTTGTGAAATTCATCTGTGGGGCTCTAATGGTTACTGKTGGTTTGCTTTACTTTTATATAGATRGAGCGAAAAGCTTATGAAGTTGCATTAGAAGACGGGAAGCTTTTCTATAAACAAACCGGGGAGTTACTTCACACCACTGAAGAACCCAAGGCAAAGTGGATTTTTGTGCTCAGCACCACAAAGACATTATACGTTGGCAAAAAAAAGAAGGGATCATTTCAGCATTCCAGTTTTTTAGCTGGAGGAGCCACGTTAGCTGCTGGGAGGATAGTTGTTGAGAAAGGTGTCTTAAAGGTATTGTTACTGTTTGAAATTTTATTTGGATTCTCCTTCAATTTGAAGTTTTTAGTCACTTCATATAGATCATCGTGAGAATAACAATGTTTGTTTCCCAACTTTTAACAGGCTGTCTGGCCTCATAGTGGACATTATCGGCCAACCCCAGAAAATTTTCAGGACTTCATCTCATTTCTCAAGGAGAACAATTTGGATCTTAATGATGTTAATGTAAGCAAGCAACCTTGTCGAATTTTCTGTTTTTGGCAACCTCTTTCCAAAATGAGCTAGAACTTCAATTATTGATTAGTTTCCCTTCAATTCTGTTACGCAGCTTGATTCTGTGGATGAAGAAGAAGAATCTTTCAGAAGGGGAGATAGCGTACATCTGAGAAGTAACTCTTCTGAAGAAGACTTGGGGAGAAAAGGTGGCTTGGACACTGAGGATAATGATGTTGAAGACTCAACTTTAGAAAGAAATCACTCTACAAAAGAAGTGAGAGCAAATGCAAAGGAATTGCCCGAGTCGAAGCCTCTTCACCGTTTTGGTAATAAATTGACAAATCTTCAGATACCAAGCAAGGAAGATTTCGTAGAAAGATTYATTAGTGAAAATCAAGCAGTTGATTTAGAATATAACAATTCCCCACCAGAATCGCCAGTGGATGGATATTTAACAGCTAAAGAAACATTTGCATCAGAAAAAGTTCCCAACAGCCTCAGGTCCAGCAAGTCCAGTAAAGACCTTGATGAACCTCAAGTACAGACCTTCTCAGGAGAGTCTGTTCTTGGAAGGATTAATTCAGTTAAAGGAACAAAGTCATATCAATTAGGGAAGCAGCTATCTTGCAAATGGAGTACGGGAGCTGGACCACGGATAGGGTGTGTTAGAGAATACCCCTCAGAACTCCAATGCCATGCTTTAGAACAAGTAAATTTYTCTCCAAGAAGTATTCAGAGCCTCAGGTTAAGGTCTCCTTCTTSTGAATCGACACCAGCTAGCTTAAACAGAGAAGTTAGAATGTCWCCTTTGAGGTCTTCGCTGGATAAAGGGAACTTGCAGCATCGATTCATTAAGCCTTGTAGGACACAGTCATCGCCATTCCATAGATAGGAGCKTCAGTGACCSTAGTTGCTGAACTATGGYYTAGAAGTAATTGTTAATTATTTCATTCTTTTGTGTGAATAGAAAAAGTGACAGGAATTCTTTGGCATTCTTTTTATAGGAATTCTTTGCCAATTTTTCTTATGTATCTGATGTACACAATTTTGTTCTCTTAGCGTGTACATTGCAGGAAAGATTGTACATTTACATTGTTTCATTYCATTGTAGTTTMAAAAAGAAAGCTGCAATACAAGAAAATTCATTAYACGATGATTAGCWAATGCATTTTTRGCGTTTTTCCATTCTTTCTTGCTTTTTWCCTTTTATTTTCCTGAGATGTGTAGGGAGGAATTCATTCATCTGYGAACTATTTGAACATTCTGAGGTGTAGCTGACARATATTGCGAGCAAATTYAYGTGTATCAGATGGCAGTCAGGATTAGATTGATCAAAATATTTTCTGAAGAACAYTTACGCTTGTGGGTTCAAAAAAGTTTCCGCGTTCACTGACTATGGCCAGGTCTGGTTTCTTTAATGGGACATTGAAGAATCAATGTCAACTCCTTCAAAGGACCGAAAATTCTATTTGTTTAATGTTGGTTGTTCGCTTTCTTTTGTGCTGGACTCGGTTTCTGCAACTACGCAAAATACAAATAGGAGAGCTTGTTTACCTACTTTYACGTCCCATTAAATTCAAGCTTCCATTGATTGACAGATTCCAATGTAAACCATTACCATCATAGCATTTCTTATATCCAGATTTTACTCCTCCGAAGGCATGAATCTTGTCTTTGACAAATAAGAAGGTCTTGCAAGACAAGCAAGTTCTTCATACTTGGACTATGAATGACCTGCAGGCTTAGTATGTAAGAATTGAATGGATTGGCCGTCCAATATCGCTTTCTGGTTATTATTCAAGACTTGATATCTTTATTTTCTTCGTGGTCGATTTTCTTTATCTTTGACTTGTCTAGTTTATTGTGAGAAACAAGTTTCAGAAACCGAGTGAGGCACTACATTTATCTTGAATTTCCTCCCTGTGCCGCGTCCCGAGCTATTCTTACGATGGTTTCCGACATTTTCTGTCTTTCCTTTCATGATTTTTCATCACTTAGTGAAAAG
Organism: Rhazya stricta; assembly: GCA_001752375.1. Classification (NCBI taxonomy): domain Eukaryota; kingdom Viridiplantae; phylum Streptophyta; class Magnoliopsida; order Gentianales; family Apocynaceae; genus Rhazya; species Rhazya stricta. The sequence continues at coordinate 8,394,294 of MEJB01000001.1, read as the reverse complement.
GGTAGCTTCATTCTTGTTTAAGCTATACGCATTTGACTTGGACCCTCCGGATTCGAGTAAGAAGAAATTCATAAAATGGCAAAACTCTCGCAAAATTATTTGTTATATTCATAAAATRTAAATTTGAAAATTAAAATTATTATTCATCTTGTGTTTAATGGGTGCTGAGCTCCTTACTACTTTAGACCAATTAATTGTGAGTTGGAAGAGGACTTTACTCATGCTAAGACAACCTCTCCGGAGTTTTTTTCCTATGAAAATGTAACATCATTATCATATTTGACTCACGTGGTGCCYAAAACCAACTTTGTCGGAATTAGGAAAGAAAGATTGAATCCCATTTAGCAGAATTTAATAAGGCTCACGCTATCGTGATGTAAAATATGTAAAAGTTTTTCTCGTCTAAAAGTACCAGGTAGAATTTTCATTTTCATTGAAGGTATTTTCTCATTTAGATCCGAATTTAATTAAACATAATGGAAGTTTAGGAAAACCAGAAATGAAGAGTATAGACCTGGTCATTCACTGCATCTTCTCAATTAGAAAAGCAGACCAGGTAATGCTTGCAAGCATAGATTTCATGACACCAAAAAATCAAGTTGTTTTCCGCATTTGAAGAATTTCAGTGTCTGCTGACAATGGATGTTTGAAATTTGCCGCAGATTTCATTGAGTTGTGCAAAAGATGAAGAGACATAAGTTAGGCACATGTTAGCTCAGATCATGATGCAAAAATCAAAATATAATGGGAAGCTCCGACTGCTGGGCTGGAAAAACTTGTGTTGCTTTGCAGCTCCAAACATAGAGTTGATAAAAGTACAGACAAGACAACAACTCAGTTTTGTTATTCTCTGTATTTGTTCTCAATTCCAACAACCAGCAGAAGTAGWACCACTGAGAACCAACCAAGTTGTAGTGTCATGAAGATCTAGAACAAGGGCATGCAATTCTTCATGTGTTAAGAGACAATGTGAAAATGAAGAATATAATGTGGAAGATGTCTGCAATTCATGAATTCTCAATAATGCAAAGTTATGGTCAGTGATTATTCCCAACAAGAACTGCACTTCAGTTCAAAGAATATCTGMGAATGATTGCTGCTATTTCTCTAKGTTATGAATAACTAAACTCTGCCATAACATGTACCATGTTTAGTTTTCAATTCTTTAAGTTCGTACCTTTATCCACTTTCTGGCTATGATTTTCTCTTGGATTTTTTATGTTTATTTTTTTCCCTTAATATCGACAAGTTCAATGTTTTTATTTATAAAGGAATCGTAATTCATAAAATTAAAATTTGAATTTCTCGTGATAAAGTAACGTGACATACGAAAATTAATTTTTTCCCCAACTGTATAATGTACTTGTTTCTTTTCTTTTCTATAACCTATCACAATTCTAGTAGTCATGATGTTTCGCGTGACTAAAGATTTAACATCACTTTGATTGGTCCAATTGAGCAGCCGAAGACCAAAATGAGCCCAYCAGGGATGCAAAGCGACAACTAGTAGCCGTGACCCAGCCCAAAAATGACCGCACAAGAAAGGATGGCAACAGCATGGGAGACGAAACTCTCGATTTGCAAGAAAGCGAACKAACAGATTGATGCCCACTACGGAAGAATTCAGATTTTTTTGTTTTTGTGATATTTTTGCAGTATCACGCAAAAGGAAGAAAGTGCGAGGTGTACAGACATGGGATCAAAGATCTTTTGGTTTTTCCAGTAAAGCTAATGAGGGAGGTTTTTGAGGCCTTTGAGCTCAGCTACTAGCAAAGTGGTCACAGACACAATTAGCCTTTGTCTTGTCCTTTTGGATGCAAACAAGTCCCAAAAGATCTGCAAATTCTGCACAAATCTCAAAAGTGAAGCCTGTACCCCCAAATCCATCTCTTGGTGCTTGTTTATTTGAGAATATTAATTCTTTTTCAACTTCCTGGGTTAGTTTCAAGGCATATTTKCTCTCATTTTTAACCTCTTCTTGAAGTTGCACTGTTCTCTTCAATAAAGTTCTATATTTTTAACCTCTCTTTTGTGGGAATCGAGCTTTTCTGTTGCAGAGTGCAAACCCTCTGCTATCTTGGAAGGGAACCCCTCCAGTCACTGAATTACTATTTGTTCCTTGTGATGTGGGATGGTAAAAACTTCAGCTTTTTTTTTTTTGCCCCCCCTTCTTTTGGGGTTGTTAAGTTCCCATTCCCCCATGTTGGTAAATTTCATCTTGCTATTTAATCTTTGATTGATTACAGTATTGTTTCTTTTTTTTTTTTTTTTGTTTTTACATACAATTAGGGAATTGTAGGTCAAGTAATTGATGAGTGTTTGGACGACTTGAGCTAGTGTTGTCAGGAGCATTTGCTAATATTATTTACGAAAATTCCCAAGGCTAAGTTGTGGGTCCAAACATTTACTCCTGCTTATATACAATATCCTATCATTACTCAATTGACCCGATAAGACAAAAACGGAACTAGTTAATAATCTCATGGGCATGTTATATCTGCTTAATTCTAAAAAAAACCCCTACTAAAAGTAGAAAATGATTCTTTTTTTGAGCAGTGAGCAGTAGACTACTAGTGCTTACCAAAAAGTAGTGAGTATACTTTTGGTAGTGGGAGAGGATTGGGCTATCAGAATCTTGTTTTCTTCAAAAAGTTCTTCTGTTTGAATCTTCGTTTCTTTTTTCTCTTAATTCAAATCCTGGACCAACAAAGATTCATCTCAGTCACTCTTCTTCATGAAAAGTCCACCAACCCATCCCACATATATTCACTCACTCTATCATCCCTGAGTTCATTTCCACCTCGGAATTTATTTGATCAGCATACCTCATCCATTTGGCGAGAGACGCTGCTCTGTCACAAGCCCACAATTAACCTCCTCTTTTGCAGCTGAAATGCTTCTTTCTTGGCTCAGTCAGCTGGTCTTTTGGGATGGAATCAAGGAGTTTACAGGTAAGACCAACAGAATCTACTATTATCGAAGGTTTAGTTTTCCCATAGTTGTGCTACTATTCCTCTGTTCTGCGTTTTCTGGTATTTGTGGTGATTTCACCATGGTATCAGTGCCTCTTGGTTTCGAGATAAATGGGATCGACAAAAATAGGAATTGGCTCTCTGAAAATGGGGTTTTTGCATTTGGGTTCTTGGAAAAATACGATGATGATCTTGAAAGTTATGTTGTTGGCATTAAGTATAACATAGGAGATATAGCTGCAAATGTGCCTGTTTGGATTGTTGGTGGGGGTGTTAGAGTCCCTATGAACTCCACAATTAGGCTTGACATGGATGGGAGGCTAGTCTTAATTGACAATACCAATGGAAATATTGTTTGGAGTAGCAATTCTTCTACTTTGGGAGTTGAAAAGGCTAGCCTTTTGAACAATGGTAATTTGGTTCTTTTGGATAATAAAGATAAAGTTATTTGGGAAAGCTTCAACTGTCCAACAAACACATTACTCCCTGGTCAGTCTTTCCACTATCCTCAAAACCTTAGAGCGCCTTCAACAAAATCAACTTTAAGTTACTACAGTTTGGTAATTCGCCAATCGGAGCTCGCTCTTGTGTGGGAACATAATGTGACCTACTGGAGGAGCCAAGTCAGCTCCTCTGCTACAGTTATAAAGGAAGCAAGATTTGGTACTGATGGAATTCTGGGATTGTATGATGCCGATAGCAAGGTTGCGTGGTCTGTATCAAGTAGGGATTTTGGAGACCCTTCTGTAAKTCTCAGACATCTGAGGATAGACCAGGATGGTAATTTGAGAATCTATTCGTGGGACAATGTAASTCATACATGGAAATCAGGATGGCAAGCAGTGAAAGAGGAATGTAATGTGTTTGGGACCTGTGGCCTATATAGTGTCTGTGGATATAATTCCAGCAGCCCTGTGTGTAAATGCCTGTATTCTCCTTACTTGGAATGGGTACTTTCTGCTTCTGCAGTCACTTCAAGTGGTTTAGTCTGCCCCAAAATGATTGATTTGGAGAACTGCAAGACTCATTCCAGCATGTTTGGCATGAGAGAAACGGTTCTTTATGGTCTTTATCCCCCAAATGATGTGAATATGTTTTTGAGTGAGAAAGATTGCAAAGGCTACTGCTCGAATGACACCAGCTGTTTTGCCATTACATCAATGAATGATGGTTCAGGACTCTGTACGGTCAAAAGAACTAGCTTTGTTAGTGGTTACAAAACTCCTTCCATTCCTGCAACTTCATATTTGAAGGTGTGTTCTGTTCCACAAGCAGTTGCAGCTGAAGGTGCAAATCCTCATGACAATGCAGAGATAATTTCTTCATCAATTGGCAGGCACAGAGGTGCAGGAGGTAAGGGTAGAATGTTCATTGGGACTATAGCAATGATAGTTTTAGTAACAGTCTCAACGTTTGTGAGCATGCAGATGTTAATAATTTGGCTAATGTATCGAAGAAGGAAACTTGAGGCACAAATGAGGATACCATTTGGAAAGGATGCTCAAATGAATACACATTACAGTGTTCTTATCAGATTTAATTGCGAAGAGATTAAGGAACTGACTGACAACTTTGCAAATCCACTTGGACCTTCTCTTTTCAAAGGTGCCCTTCCGAACAACACAATTGTAGTTGCTAAAGTATTACAAGATGCCACTGTTCCTGAAAAGGAATTTCGAGTTGCAGTTTCTATGTTAAGTGGGATACATCATCGAAATGTAGTTTCCATAAAAGGTTTCTGCTTCGAACATAAACATAAGTTTCTCATCTATGAGTATCTTTCAAATGGATCATTGGATGACTGGCTGTTCAACAACGAGCGAGGTACAAATGAAAGGCTTTGGCAACATAGGCTGCAGATAGCTGTTGGAATCGCACGTGCTATTGCTTATCTCCATACAGAGTGTCAACAATGCATAATCCATGGGAACTTGAAGCTAGGGAATGTTTTATTTGATGAAAATTTTGTCCCAAAGGTGACAGATTTTGGTCTTCAGAGTTTATTCCTGAAGGAGACAGCTTCTTCAGAATCTCCATCAGAAAGGGATATTTACATGCTTGGAGAACTGTTGCTGCAGATTGTGACATGCAAAAGAGATGTTTCTGGTAAAAAGCTTCAACAAGTGCTCGATGAGTTGTATCAAGAACAGAAATTTCTCGATGGAGATGATCTAAAAGCAGCCGAAAGAGTAGTGAGAATAGCAATGTGGTGCATGCAAACTCAACCATATCTGAGACCTTCCATAAGTGAAGTAGTCAAGGTACTAGAAGGAACACTTTCAGTCGATAGGCCCCCCTCAGGTTTTCTGCTTAGGCATGACAATGTGATTGATGGAGAAACTGCAACAGAGATAGAGACAGAAGAATCTAGGTTAAAGCAACTTCAGCCTGGGGTAGGAAAGAAATTCTAACTGTATCCAGCTCTAACCTCCATGTTTAACTGGTAGACAAACCCCTTGTGGGCAGTTCAAGAGTTTTGATAATGAGCTCCAGAAGGGAACTTTTCAATTGTTGAAGAAAGCTTAGAATACCATTCAAGGAATTCAAGTTCTCCTACTTCATGCCTACAATCTCTTCAGATTTCCTCTGTTTCTTGTGCATATAAATTAATGCCTTAGGTGAGTTAACATGCATGCATATTTGAAATTGAAATGCAGAAACGGTATGGAATAGTCTAGCAGTGGAATATCTCCTTCCAATTGCAACAGATGAGGGGTTTAAGAAAAAGAAAAAGAAAAAGAAAATTGGTTTGGAACATTATCTGCATTTGGTAATGGCATCTTTTAAAGAAAGACTTACTTCATATGGTGAATTGCACATCCAAGTGTACCATGTCCTTCAGGATAAACTTATATAGTGGGTTTCTCCCCGTGACTGTGTTCGGTTGATGATGAACATGAAATAGTGCATATTTCATATCTATCTTTGCAAGAAGATGCCAGTTTGAGCAGAGCCTCACTTGGTATTAAGCCTTAAAATGTCTCCATAAACTTCATTACKGATTGACATGTGTGGTTTCATCTTTACCTGTTTAACTCAAYCAAATATTTCTTGATCTTTCCCAAGAAAGTTCAATTGTCATTCTAAGTAAATATTGTCGCTTGGAAGGTAAAACTGCTGGTTATGTGTAACACTAGTTTCTCATAAACGCTTATGCACATTCAGGCCGTATAAACTGAACTTGTGCCTATGGGTGATGCTGTTGACCATAGCCCGAAGGAAGGATCTAATCGATATTTAGTAAATTGTCAATATTTAAAAAAATCGATAGATTTAAAATGAACAAAAAATAAAGAAAAATTTTTAGAGAGATAAAATTGATTATCTATTGAAATAGGCTAACATCATTATTGGAAAATTCCCAAAAAAAAAAAAGTTGTGTAAAAAAAATTAAACATGTTATATTTAACAAACATGTAAAGATATGTACCTACAATGACAATCTAGCCTCAAACAAAATGGAGTGTTGAAAATTTTGGACAATGAAATTTTTCTTATTTTTTTTCTTTTCCTTGGGGGAAGGGTTGGGTTTTTATTTTTTTTTTTGAAACTCGTGAAACTAAGGGTATTCATAGTTCAGTTTGGTTCGGTTTTCATCATTTTTCAAATCAAACTAGAAGTTTTAGTTTGGAATTTTTAAAATCAAAACCAATAAATATTTAAACCTTTATTTGATTTTACATTTTAAAAATTATTTCCTATAACAGATAYRGCTATCACCTAAAACAAAATTTGAAACAAATTATTTTGATTGATATTTCTATATAATACCTTAGTATAACATGCAGGGGAAMAAACAACTTATCTAAAAGTTATTTGTTATTTGCAAAATAATAATCAAATGATTATTGCTACTCATCGTGCAATAAATTGTTGTAAAAAACTAATGTTTCTGGTTATGATTTCATAAATAAATTGAAATCACCCTTTCTAGGAGCAGTCTCATGGAAAGGTTAGTATGTGGTTCACGATATGTAGTATTTCTTTCTTAAAAAAAAAAAAGAAAAAAATTGAGTATTTCCTTGTATAAATAATATACAAAACTTATATCTTATAATTCACTTTTTTTGCATTTTGAAAATCTTGAGGTCGGCTAAAAACATTTGATGAATAGAGATCAATACTATATAAGTATTTGACGTTTAACAAAATTACAATTTCAATTCTAATGTATATAATGACTCACAAAACTAATAACGATTTATTCGATCTTTGAAAAAAAAAATTGATTTTCATGTGAAGGAATCTTGTAAAGATAAAATGTAGTCACAAGTACAAACAACAAACACAAAAAAGAAGGAAAACAAAATTAGCTATACTTCTTATGAGCAAAAGAAATAAGGAAGAAAAGGGGAATCATGCCTCAAACAAAACAATGACATAAAAGAGAGCATCATAAGATGCTATAGATACATGGATTGGTCACAATAATAATTTTAATTTGGATTTGATTTGATTTAATTTAATTTATTCGGTTTGATTTTCTTCTTTTTTTTTTTTTTTTGTTGTTTACCCCTATTCGGAAACTTTGGCTTTCATTCCTCTTAGTGTATATATGAGTCGGAATGGACTCGTGAAAGGAGCAAAATCCTTTCAATATTATTTATGATCCGTGACATTATTTAAAGTGTATTAAACTCTTRTCACTTGAATCAATAACAATTAATGGGAAAGTTTTGAAGAKATACCAAATCCAAAAATAAATTGAACTTTTTYCGCAAGTAAAATCATATGCTCCGTAAATAAATTGTAATTTGTTACTATATAGTATAATTACGATCATTAAATAGTCTTTTTGAACTTACTCAAAAGAAAGAAGATAGTCCTTTTAAACTATTTCCTTTTAGGAATTTCAGTACTTAAAAATTATTTTCACTTCATTTTTACTTTCGAACTATTTTTGTTTAACTTTTTTACTCCTAATAACTATTTTTCAGTAAAATTCGATGAATCAAAGATACAATATGTGCAACTCAAGTAACCAATGATTAGAAAGCAATTTAATTCAAAATTTGAGTCGCATCATCTGTTTTATACTCTTTTTATTTTTTTAAAAATATGTTATAATGATTTTCTTTAAAGTATATCACAATTTAAATATCAAAATATTATTCATCTTTTCACCATAAATTAATATTTTCTCTCTCATATAATTTACTCTCTTCTTTTTTTAATATAAAAAATATTATTTTAATAATAATTGTGTAGATTAATTTATTGTCCTTATTAATTTTATGCCTTTTCTCCTTTAAAACGGAGGGAAGGAGCATTTTCCAACTTCATGGGACTTACATTGAGAATTCATGGTGCGTCGTGGTCAATTGCAGACCACAAACGTTTGCATGGATCTGAGCCATATATAACCTGTCTCTTCATTCTCTCTTGCCGGTTATAGAAACTCTGGAAGATTTTAAGTTTTTAGTCCAACAAACAACTGACTATAAGGACTTGAGATGGAAGCTCTGGGAGCTACTCCATTTCATCTGCATTTGATCTCAAAAAGACCATTTGGAGCCAGATTTGAAAAACCAATTTTGCTTGATCTTCCTTTTACTCGAAAACCCAATTCACATCTTCCCTCAATCCAGTGCAAGAAGGCGAATTTCAATATTTCAACAGCCCTTTCTTCAGCTGTTTCAACTGAATCCAATGACTCATCTGATCAAGYAACTGAAACTCAAGTGAAAGATGAGAAATTTAACTGGAATGAACATTGGTATCCGGTTATGCCTATTTTTGACCTTGATAAGAGCAGACCACATGGAAAGAAAATTTTGGGAATCGATATAGTGGTTTGGTGGGATAGGAACGAGAACGAATGGAAGGTCATGGATGATACTTGTCCTCATAGGTTGGCTCCACTGTCTGAAGGAAGGATTGATCAATGGGGCAGGCTGCAGTGTGTGTACCATGGATGGTGTTTTGGTGGTTCCGGTGACTGCAAGTTCATTCCTCAGGCGCCCCGAGATGGTCCTCCGGTAATGAACTTCCAACAAATTCTATTTGTTTGGGTACCATTTATTAGGATGTCGTTCGTTAAACTTATTTGAATCTCTTGTTGCGTATTGTCCTGCATTGGAGCAAACAGATTTTGTACAATTAACTCAGTCTTGCTCATATGGAGTTAGTGGTCTTCCTGGACGATTCATTATATATTTTACTATTTCTAAAGCAGATCATTTTAGGAAGGTAAAAGTTGTTTGTCCTATGAACTCTTGAAGAGAAACTAGATGATAGAATATTTTCCTGTAAGGAATGTCTCTATAGCTAATCTTTTTAAAGTGTTAAAGCATTTATGATCCACTTTAGGGCTCTTTTTAGGGCTCTTTTAATAACTACTAGATAGTTATCTGAAAACATGTCACTGAAAAAGTTTATCATCAGTTTGAAGGATTCTGAATTCTTGATGTTGTTAACCAATCTTATGACGGTTAGAAGTTCTATACATGGAGGAAAACACAAAATACGGTTAGAAATGGGCAATTTATCTTTAGTTTTGGAATTTGCCTAAATATGTATTTAGTCATGGATAGGTTATGTCTTGTTGATTGAAGCAAGTCTTCAGAATGTTCAAAGGTTATGCCTCTTATTCTGTTTGCACTGCCTTGATGATCTATCAATATATCTCATACTTATACACCTCCCAGAGAAAAAAAAATGAAAAAGAAAAAATGAGCAAAACAAAATAAGTATCACTACAACGACTATGGACTTGCATTRCACTGTTTGCATTAGCTGCAGTCATGAAAACTTTTACATTCCCATTATTATTTTTCCATTGCGTCTCTAAAGATGTAAAAACCTATCCATGGGATTGACATTTTGCATGGAGCTGCAGATTCACACTTCTACTAGGGCATGTGTAGCTGTTTATCCAAGTTGTGTACAAAATAAGATTCTTTGGTTCTGGCCAAATGCTGATCATCAGTACAAAGATATTCTATCAAAGAAAAAGCCTCCTTACATACCAGAAATTGATGATCCATCCTATACTGATATGATGATAACTAGAGACATACCATATGGGTAAGTCAAATACTTAGTTGTCACCTTTCTCAACATTTCTTGTTGGTGTCCTTGTAGTTCAATATTTTAAAACTTTGCTAATACTAATTTTCATTTTTTAATCAGAATTGAAAATGTTGTTCCAAGTATAAATTACAGGACTTGAATTGCTTCATCAAATATCTTTGAGGTTATTTGTCGAAAATAATATGGTATAGAACTGCTATGATACTATTTGGATGGATAAATTAATGAACTGATTATTTGAATAAAAAGCATTTCCTCTTTATTCAGTATCTGTTATTAACCAGTACTTATGTTGGATGCATCTGGCATTTCTTGAAGTTTATCTAATTCTAGTTTTAGTTTTGAGTGTTTCTGATAACTYAACATTTTCAGGTATGAGGTTCTGATAGAAAATCTTATGGATCCTTCTCATGTTCCTTATGCGCATTATCGCATAATGAGAATCCCACCAACCCCAAAGAGATAAGTAGTTTTACACAAGTACTTGCAGTTGTCACCACATTTTTGTTACTTTATTTTTGGTTTCGCATGGCTAACAATGTGTTTCTTACACTGTTAAGGCTGATCGGGAAGGAGGCAGACCACTGGATATAAACATAAAGACATTTGGCATAAATGGTTTCACTACAGCAACACAAGTGGGTGGTAACTTTTTTATACCACCTTGCCTATATTATGGTTTTTTCAATATTGGAAGGAACTTGGGTGATCAATCTACATCATCAGCAGGCACCTCAGAGGTAATTCATCCATATGCTATACTGTGTTGATTTATTGATTCTTTCAGTGTGATTCTTCATCACGATATCCTTTTGATGAATACTACTATTATCTTTTCAGTATTTTACTTAATATACAATTTCCTTGCAGAAGCCATCCTCAACTGTTGCGGAGAAAAGAGCTCTTTTGGTGTTCCTCTGTATTCCAGTTAGTCCCGGTAACAGCAGATTGATATTTACCCAGCCAAGGAACTTTGGAGTCTGGATGGATCGAGTAATTCCACGATGGATATTTCATATAGGACAAAATTTAATTCTTGATTCCGATTTATATCTTCTTCATGTGGAGGTAATTTTTGGATCAATTCATCTTTTGAAGGTTGCTTTCTAGGCATTGCCCACTTGATATTGTTCTTTAGATGTGATTTCTTGCATGTGATGCAGAAAGTAACAAACATAATATGTCAAGACATACAAATGTTGTTAGATTGTCAACTAAGGTCCAGTCATGATAACCATGGCAACTTAGAACATTGTATTTTGGTGTTTAGAATAATATATTGAATATATATATACATACACACATATATAGCTCAAGTACTTGTACTTGAATTTGAAGCATTAGAGCATATGGTTAATTCTTTTACTGAGATTAGCTTTTAAGAAGGAGACGAGTATTGACAAAAGGTAACGACCATGTTAAAGTTGATGGCATTGTCAAAGAGGGTTAAAGAAATTAACTGAAATTGTGTTGCAACTGTTTCAAGGAAAAAGTATGAAAGAAGTTTCTCATTTTTCAATTAGGGGAATTGCAGAACATCGAAAACTATGTGCTACTAGAATCTTCATGAAAGCTTTTCAAGAATAACYAGATAGTAACTTGATAACTTCTTATGAATGTTCATAACATTTCTCTCCCAAGGTTCCCGAAATTTCCTGATATTTTTTCATCCTCTCTTTCAGAAGAACGGTTCCCTCCATGAACAGTGTCCCTGTAATATYGACTTATTTACTAAACAATTATGATGTAATACCCTTAAATGATAATCAATTGAGATTAAGTTCACTTCCATACAAAAGTTGAAAATTTAGAATCTCATGGAAAAGTAGAATCTAATACAACCAATGGATTCATTCTTTCCTGTAGGAGCGTAAAATGAAGGAAATTGGACTGCTTAACTGGCATAAAGCTTGCTTTGTACCAACAAAAGCAGATGCCAATGTGGTGAGTTTCAGAAGATGGTTAAACAAATTTTCTGGTGGTCAAGTTGACTGGGGAACAAAGTACAGTGGAGATCTCCCACCAACTCCTCCAAGAGAGCAGCTCATGGACAGGTAATTCTGATACATTCCTATCAAGTAAAGGTTTCTACTTCTCCTTTCTATTAAAGTCTGTACTAATATTTCAGTTCCAAAGTAAGTAAATAAAAAAAATCGAAACAAAATAAAAACATATGACAGCTCTCATGCATATTTTTTGTTCCACACATGAGAAAATGCAAGAATCTAATGTTAATCAAAAGCTTATATAAATTGTWATAAATGAAAATTTTCATTCTATTTGTTTCTTATACTGGTTTCCTCCTCGGGGCTTGTGACCAGAAATGTTCATTTTGAATGTTAATTGTGGAGATGGTTTCATGCCAAATACTGAAACGCTCTTGAGAACCAATATTTTGATGAACATTATGCGTAGTGACTGCAAAGGAGTCCTAATTGGTGTGATTGTCCTGCTTTCTTCTTGCTTTCTGCTGAAGAATACATTCAAGAAACCTGAGAGTTGATATGTGAATCATTGCTTCAGGTACTGGACACACACAATAGTTTGTAGAAGTTGCAATCTTGCATATAAGAGTTTAAATGCAATTGAGATGGCGCTTCAGGTGATCTCGATTGGCTTTGTTGGAATTGTTGCTGCAGCAAATCAGGGAATGTTATCAACGGCTGCAAGATATGGTCTGGTCTCAACAGCTATTGTATGCTTTTTGGCTTCAAAGTGGCTCTCTCGTTTCATCTACAAAACTTTCCGTTTCCATGACTATGACCATGCAAGCGTATGAGCTTCAAGAGATTGATCACTACTCTGTACAGAGACTAGTTGTACAAACGGTACATTTATACATAATTTGTGGGCATGGATTTTCAGACTGTGACAATAAATATCATTAGTAATCTTCTTTCTCTTTTTCCATTTTCCAAATCTCGTGAATTTCATTGGTTTCATCTTTAAAGTGTGTAAATGACCCATGGATATGACAAAACAGAAATAGGAAAACCAAACCTCTCACAATTCATATATGGAATGAAAGAATTCAAAACCTTTATGATCTCAAATTACTAAGYGCTCCTGTGGCGATTTTAAGGATTTTGATGAATCTTCTTTACTTTACACAATCCAAAATAATATTYAATTTGAAGAAATTCAAAACTTCCATGATTTTTCTTGCATTATTTAMTATTATTATGAAGATATTCTCAGTCTCCTATATATATTAAAACTAAATGAACTSTTAATGTTTAAAGATACTCATATATGAATCGGTCTAACACAACTATTTATATAATATTTGAAGATTTTAAACTAAGTTAAAAATTAAATACATAATTTAACTTTGAAATTTAAAATTTTCTCTTTTAAATGATGACACAATGAGTTCTTCCTAGTGYTGTTTGACAGATGAAATCGTAATTAAACAATTAACTACAATGCAGAAGTATATACGGTTCTCAAGTAATAAAAAAGAAGTAATGTATTCATCTCATGAAAATTGTTGGTTCAAAAGTGATAACTTAAATGTCTAATAAAATCAAAAATCATTTGACAATTGTTACGAAAATAAAGTAAAATAATCTAGTTACAAAGATTTGGAAACAAATCAAAGCAATTGCACACATGAAATGATTAACAGCGTAAAAGTGACTTAGAGCTAAGAATTCATAATCTACTCATGTTCAAAAAGTCAAAACATCAATGCTGTAAAACCAATCCTACAATAACGACATAACAAAGATTTAGATAAAGTAAAAATGTAAATCGAGGTGGAAAACGACCTTACCCTTTTAGTTTATTTGGTCCTTATTCCTATTTCACAAAATTATTCTACTTGTCGGAGTTACTTAGCTTAAAGAACACAAATAGATGCACATTTCTCATATGATTTTGTGGGTTGAACATTAATGTCTCTAGTGTTCAATGAGACTTCCTAAGATATTAAACTTTATCATAAGATATCTAAACCCACATTGAGTCAAGCTGTCCACCTCTCTCACTACCTTTTGGAGTTCAAGAAGCTCACACAAACACTATTTATGTCCACAAAATAGTGAATGTAAACAAATAACACTCTTGAGTAAAGTATTTATAAAGAGCAAACCTTACTCAAATCATTGAATAAAATATTTAGTACATTAGTTCGTGAAAGCTCTAACTTCTAGGAAGTTAGTTCATGCTCTTAYATGTAAGAAAATGCATAATATAGAAGCTTAATATCTCAAAATACATTTTGAAATAATAACTAAGAGAACGAGAAACAAAGCCTAAAGAGGTTGTGATGAACCCCAATGGTGAAGTCCTTRTTGAGTTCTTCTTCTTCCAAGCTTCTCCTTTTTTTACTCCTTTTCTCTCTCCTCTTTCTTGGCTTTTTCTCCTCTGCGTCTGTTCTGTTCTTGCCCAAATGACCMAGTTCTCTCTGTGCCTCTTTTTCTCCCTTTTTGTCATTTGAAGCTTCTTTGGGAAGCTTGACAAAAAGTTATCATAACTAGCCACATGTCAACTTCTAAGTGGACATAAAGACCCACTTGCACATTATACTTTTGTACTTTTATTTTTTTTACTTTTTGCTTTTTTGMACAAATGAAATTCTCCTCAATTTAAGCTTCTAGGACTTTTATTTTTTGATAAAGTCAGCTTCTTTGCCTTTGACTTCTCGGTTGCCGTGCTGCTCATGCTTAATCTTCATCGTTGCGGCATCACATTTCTATAGCATTGCACAGATATTTACTTCTTCATTAAGTAATCTTCTATTTCATTTATAACATTTTTCCTACAAAATAGGGCATTTTACCTTAGTAATAACACATGAATTCTATATTTTCATGGCATTGCATAGATAAAGTCACTTGATTGAACTTAAGCAATGTTCAAGTCAAAATAGTACAAAGTAGTACTTTATCATATTAAAAATGGTAAAAATGTGCACATACTAGTAATATTTTCACCCACGTCAACACTCCCAAAGAACACAAAATCATCTATCTTGAATAATGCAACAAAAAGTCAACAGTAGATTCATCACCCATCACAAAAATTGGATAAGTGTTTTCAAATGTGTGATAATGAACCATGGCCAACTATATGTCAAGAATACAAATTATTCCAACTCAATACAAAAGACTAATATGTATGCTCAACAAACCTCCTTCCAAACAAATATAGAATTCCCCAAATTATAAATAAAAAGAAATAAGTAGAAATCAAGTTGGTAAAAAAGTATTGCTGCAGCCTCAATGCTGCAAGCATAAAAGTTCCTATTTTTTATGTACACAAACTTTAATCTATAATGTCATAAGAACTATTTGATGCAAAAATCTATATTTTGTGACGAAGGTTCACGGTTACTAGGACCAAGTCACAAAATTATAGTTGTTATGTATGCAAAATTATAGTCACAAAATCTTACTTAATATCGCTTTTCTATGCAAAATTACACAGGGATAACATGTATAACTTTGGTTATTAGGAAATTAAAGGCATTGGAGTAGTTATTATAGTGTAAAAGTAAATCCGTAAATCAAACCAAAGGACACCCGCCAAAACCTGTTAAAAATTTTATTTCAAAAAAATTTCATTCCATTTCCAAGATTAAGAAGGGGTTTTTGCAATCTAGTTTCAAAAGCATTTGTAAACGCAATGCTATAGACAGCTGAAGCAATGTAGTTAAATCAGCATGTCACAACATCACACAAAAGTAGTAAAAGAAACAAGAAATTAAGTCAATACTACAGTTAGGCTATAACAATATGGTTACAGCAGCTTGTGTAGCACTGAGCAAAGGGGTGAATGAAACAGTGGAATAAGTCAATATTGCAGCCAGGCTACACAATGTAAGTACATCAGTCGGTTGCAATATTGAGCTAAAGATAACTAGAATAAACAACATATGTAATAGAAATTAGCCAAAATGATGCCAAAACAATGCATAGATAACTAGTAGGCAAAAACACAATCATCAAGTAAAGTGCTATCCATGTCAGAAAATAAAATTAAAAATAGATCAGCCTAACAAAAATCTAAAAACATAATATCTATGGCTCCAGCGAATGAAATTGTCTAACAATTCAAGAAACATTTTCATAAAACAGAAAAGTGGTAGCCAACAACTATATCTAAAAACAACAAATAATTCAAACTCAAACTCCCCTTTAGTCGGAATCTTCATGCATTGCATCAGGTATAGCGTCATCAATAGGGTCCTTAGCAGCCTCCTTGCCCTTGTTTTTCAGGGAGCTGGGGAATGGTGTGAACTCTGGAAGTGGCCAATAGAGATCTTTTTGAGGGCAACTTTCACATCTTGATCAAAAAGTTGCCGATATACCCAGTAATCGAAGTTTTTATTCATAATTGTTATTGAAATGCTCATTCCTCTTGTTGGTACATCAGCATCATGGGAGCCTGGAATTTCTGAGCTACAGTGAGCTCAGTCACTCATTGACGTAGTGCTTGCAGCTCATCAATTGCAGAATCTTGTGGAGCATTGCTGGTTTGCCTTGGTTGCCAATATTTTTGTTTCTCAGCCTCCTCATTCARAGCAGAAAACAAGCTAGGCTTTATGTCCCTACACAGTCGTTTAATAGTGATACCGATGATCAACCCATCATTAACCATTTTAGGTTTTCCAAAATTCTTGGAACATTTTCCTCTTCACATATTTCAGTAATCAAACATGGAAAGAATAGCTCCCCTGTACTCTTGTTTCGACATTCCCTGATCTCATTCACAATCTACTGATCGACATTGACTGGAACACCGCTGATGATGCAAAATAGGACCACTATCCGCTCTTGTGACACAATGGAGTCATGGTACTCAGTATCAGTCTGGACTTGATAAAGTGGAACCACACCCTCACCGGATGCAACAGGCTTGCATGAGTCACTGACCATGCCCCTTCCTTGGATACGGTCCATTGAGTACCCTCCACCGTGAGGGTTTTCAATATAGTGTCCTAACTTTCTTTATTCATGGTGTCCCTAAGTTCCTATACTGATACTCAAACTCTCATACACATGATTCATAGAGAAATTGGTCAAAGGTGTCAAAATCCCTCTCACAATCACTTGCATTCGGCTTTACGTGATTGGAATAAAAATCCTTTACCCAATTCGGTCGAGCCTCTTCAGGTAGGCCATAAAAGTTCTACCATTTGTAGCTAAATATCTGCTCTTGCACATAATTTGGTAAGCCCATTGTGTGGCTATTGAGAATAACAAAGCCCTTTTCCATGAGAAAATCTCGATTAGTCATGACGATGTCGAATCGGGTTTGAGCCTTGTCACTAACAAATTTGTCAAAGGGCTAGGGATTTTTTTTTTTTATTGCGGCATGTTTGGTCCTCAGCATTGTGAAGTTGTGCATGAAGGGTGGAGGAGGGTGGTTACAGAGAGAGGGTGGACACTGTTTATGGTGCGATGAGGAGAGCTTGAGAAGAAACTGTCGAGAGGGAGAGAGTGGCGGAAGGGTGGTGATTGTTCAATAGTAGTAAGCGCAAGAATTATTCCTTCAGGGGCTAATAGTGGCGGTTAAGGGAGGAAATGGCAGAGGAAGTGATAGAGGGTTGGTTGTTCTGTAGCTGGGAAATGTCCTTAAAGCTGGCATTGAAAAGACACAAAAGTAGGAGTGTAAAATTGGTGAACGAAAAGGCGCAACACCTTGGTAATGTGAAAAGCTGGAGACTTTTCCAATTACTCAGACAATAAGGCTTAACTTCTTCCACCCTTATTCCAAACTTAACCCTCTCGTGACATGTGCTTGGTTCGATGATGAACCGTTTGCAATATAGCCACAATGCATAGCAATGCTTGCCATTTGACATTCTCTTCTATACAGTAAATTAAGACAATTTTCCTTTAACCACTAAATTACTAGAATTTCAAAAATTCACCCTGCATCACTTGGTAAATGGTAATTGCAYCAAATGTAGAAATTAGCAAAGTTAGACAATTAAATCAGAATAATTACAACTAACAGAAAATTATCAGAAACCTAATAAACAAAGAGTAAAGAAAACAAAAAGAAATCCCAATTTAATTAAACTAATAAAATGCACATTAATTTGGATTTAAAGGAAAGGAAYTCCTTTCATTGGAACAATTACTACCCAAATGATGCTTTATTCTTTGACCATTAACCTTAAGCACACWATTTGATTTCTCATCAAATAGTTCAATATCACCATAGGGAGTGCAAATTGATCTTCCTTAAATTATCTAAGTTGTATTTGTTGATCATGCCATTTTTTTTTCTTTGTAAATCTTGGCATTTTCATACAAACTTAATCTCAATTCCTCCAACTCATTTAGTTGAAGCATCCTCTTTTTTCCGTCTTCATCCATATTGACATTCAACTCCTTAGTTTACCAAAATGCTGTATTTACTAATGCTAAAAGAAGATGGCATGCGTTGCCAAAAACTAGCCTATAAGGAGACATTCCTAAAGGGGTTTTAAAAGCAGTTCTATAGGTTCACAAAGCATCGTCCAACTTAACGGACCAACCTTTCCTATCAGGGTTAACTACCTTCTCCAAAATCCTTTAATCTCACTAAATCTCTACTTGGCTACTAGATTGAGGATGATAGGAAGTAGTGGTTTTATGCTTAATCTCATACTTGGACAAGAGACTCTCAAATGATGCATTACAAAAGTGACTCCCTGCATCACTTATAATAGCTTGAGGAATGCCGAATCTAGTAAAGATGTTATGTTTCAAGAATGTTATGATTATCTTTCTAATACTCAAGATTTATTTTTCTGTTTTTACGAACTTTATGTAATTATATAATTTATATTCTAACTCACTAATTAATTTATTCTCATGATTGTTAGTATTTTGGTTATTTTTGTAGCGGAAGGACTTAGAGGCCATAATGTTCGATATGTCAATTAGAAATATATAATTTATTTCTATTATTACTATTTATTTGTTCATCAATGTGTGAGTATGTTTCTTTGAAATCTATTATGTTAATTGAATTAGAATTTTTAGTTAATTAATTTAGGCTTGACCCAGCAGAGTCCATTCTTTTCTTATTCAAAATCTAAAGCCTAATTTAATGTTTGGTTTTGCCCCAAAGGAAAGCRTGTAGACTTTAATTTTATTTGGGCTTCGATGGRTAAGGGATAAAGGAGGTCAAAAAGAGTCTTGTTAGGGCCCAGAGTCAAAATGTTTTAAAAAAAAGAAATTTTCCCTCAGATCTGGGAATCCCACGCCACCTCGTTTCTCCATTGAACTACACCCACGACCACCACCTCTTCTTCCCCCCTCCCCAACATCACGCCGTTCGTCGTCCTTGTTGCTGCACACTGAAGTCACTGCTCGCACCAGTCACCTGCAATCTGATCACTGCAGACCAAATTCGTTTGTTGCTAGGAAGGGAAATCCGAATTCTTCCTGCTTGTTGATCCGCTCAGCCGTTCGGCTAGATCTACATGTGAGTTTGCTGTTCCTGTCATCGTGTGACCAGTCTTTGCTCATCAATCTTCTCTGCACATAGCGGCTGCCACTCTTGCTTATTGCTGTACGATCACGCCATTCGCTCGGCGCCGCTCATAGCCCGTCACTGGGATCAGTTACTGCTCGTCGATTACTTGCAGTCTGAGTGTCATTCACCAAATCTGCAGCTAAAGGTTGTCAACCAAGAGTATATCACTGGAGCTTGCCGCCAGCCGACCAGACCGTTGGAGTTCACCTGCGCGCTCTTCTGTTAACACCAATTCAAGTTGAACCATCGTTTCTCGTTTAGCTTGATCAGATGATTTTTTAAGTTGCTGTCCATGTGGTTATCTTTTGAATCAGACACTGTCCTTGTGTGAGATTAGTAGTGGTCCTTTAGAGAGATTCCAGACAGGAAAATTGTAGATGGAAAATGTGTAATATGACATCTTTAAATTACTAGTTGGACGTAGTGTATTGTAGTGGTGACTTATGCATTTTTGTTTAATGTCTGTATGCCCCTGATGTATCATTGGGTGTTCATTGTGGTATTTTGTGTCAGGTATGCTGTTGTATGGGTTGTAAAAAGCATTGTTGTTTTGAGATAAATTTATTTACCAATAAAAGAAGAACAAGGAGGATGTAATTTATGAAACAGGATTTGGTTCCGAAGCATTTGAACCTTCATTTGAATTCAATAATTATTTAAGGAGTAAAGATGATATGGGTAAGAAAATGTGATATTCCCTTTAGGTAACTTGAGTTGTGAACTAAAAAAAAAAAAAAAAAAAGAAAGAGAGGACTTTAGAACTCTGTAAAACCCTAATCTATAAAACCTTGACAAGTGAGTTTGGCATTTATGATTTCAAATAAATAATTGGGTTTACCTATTCATCTTAGCTAAAGACTTTTATTATYTGTATCTAAGGTTAAATTTTAGATTATAGTAGAAAATATTTAGAAGGTTTGTTATGAGCATTCTGTTGTAATGAAACTACGGTAATTAGCACATTGATGTTGTGGGCAGCCAAGGGACTCTGCTTTGCATTTAAAGTAAAGTTGTTACGTTAAGGATTTTAGGTAAGTAAACCCCCTCGCTTTTTCTCAGATGAAGAACTTCTATTTCGAATGTAATGTGGTATATGATATTGTTTCAAGTATGTTAGTTACTATTTGATCATGTCGGATTAAGTTTATGAGAATACCATCTATTACATGTTAGAACATTGATTCCGTTGTTATTAAATATACATGCATCTCATCATCATGTTGTATCTCCCTTATGAAAAGTTGCATGTTAATGGTACTGATATGGAAAATGGGTTAAAGAATAAGGTCTGGAAATTAAATTTTAAAAGGTAATGAATTCTGAACGTTAGGAAATGGAAAAAYGGGTGTAAGCCTAAGCTATGAAAGGTGTGAGTAGGAAATGGGATGCACACCCGACTTAACTCTCTTTGTAAGGTGGAAATGAAAGTAAAGTGCACCTCTAATAAGATGAAAGTAAAAGAAACTGTTAATGAAATGATAATCGCATGATGGCTCTACCAGTAGAAATTTATRTGGTTCTAAATAATAATTGCCCATTGTAGAGCTTAARAGATAGGTGATATACCAWGTGAGGTCACGTTAGAAATGAAAAACTTTAGAGAATTTAGATGAAACGAACTTTGAACTTCATAATAGACAACGCATGTCATATGCATTCATGCATGGGAATTTACTTACTAAGCTTTGTAGCTCACACGATTTCCCTCATTTTACATTTTAGGTGATGATTAGCTAGATGGTGTGTGGTGATCACTTGCGTGCYGACTTGATACCCGAGTTTTGTTTTAAATAAATTTTGTTGAATAATGGGAATGGTTGAATAGAGCAAACCTTTATTTATTTATTTGTTCATTTTATTTATTTATTTATTCATTGATTTATTCTTTTGAAGTTTTCTCTATGTTGTAATTAAAGGAGTATTTTCTTTGTTGTTGGTGGTTGGAGTTGTTTGGTATTGAAAATATTTTTATTCTATAAGATGGAGCATTGGTTGTGGTTGAGTGTTGTTTTTCTTCGGTGAAATTTGTTGATTTTATACAGGGTGGATATGTTGATGTTATAGGGGGAAACTTTGTCGAAATTTTTGTAAATCCTTTTTATTTCTATTTTAAAATCAAGATTTTTATTTTTCAAATTTTTGCAATTCATGTAAGTGAATAAATGATTGACATTCCCGGATTAGGATGGAGTTTCCTAATCTGAGGTGGTTACAATCTTAGAATCGTTTGTGGGTAAAGCAGAGGCTTCRAGCRATTTTGACACATAATCTACTGCAACTAAGATGTAGCAATTCCTAAAGGAATGAATGGAAGGTCTCATAAAATCAATGAACCATAAGTTAAATAATTCAATCTCCATTGTTATTTAATGGCATTTCATGACGTTGGAAAATGTTTTCCACACATTAGTAGTTGTACAAGTTTTTACAAATTGAAAAGCATCCTTAAAAAGAGTGGGCATAAGGAACCTGATTGAAGTACTGTTCGGCTTGTGTGGTGCTACATGACAATACTGTAACAATGAAGGGACCTCCTTCTCTGCTATGCATTTCCTTAATATTTGATCCGCACACTTCTTATACAAGAAAACTCATCCCAGCAGTAGAATTTAACATCATGGAAGAATTTGCGCAACTACTACTTACTCAAGGTAGGTGGGGTAACACCACTAGCTAAGAAATTGGCAAATTTCGCATACCAAGGCACTTGATGAAGTGCTAAAATTTGCTCATCCGGGAAGGTTTCCACAATAGGAGCAATCATTACAAGTAGTTTCCAACTCCGATCTTGAAAGGTGATCCGCTACTTGATTRTCTACACATTTCTTGTGTCTTTGATCTCTAAATCAAAATTTTCTAATAACAAGATCTACCAAATCAACCATGGCTTRGCTTTCTTCTTAGAAATCAAGTATCGCACAGTAGAATGATTGATAAAGACAATAACCTTGGGCCCRACCAAATAAGCTCTGAACTTATCAAATGCAAAAACTACAAGAAGTAGTTCCTTCTCAGTGGTGCTATAGTTCATTTGAATCTCGTTAATGTCTTACCCGCATAGTATATAGATTGAATACCTTGTCTTTTCTCTATCCCAAGACTACACCAATAGCTTAATCGCTAGCATCACACATAAGCTCGAACGAGAGAGACTAATTTAGGTGCAGTGATGACAGGTGCAATGATGAGGGCCTTTTTCAATGATTCAAATGCTTCTCCACAACACTCATCAAACTTAAATGTCTTAAACTACTCACAAAGTGGTTTGAAGATTTTAGAAAAATCTCTGATAAACCTCCTATAAAATTCTACATGCCTAAGAAAGCTACGAATTCCTTGACATTTGATGGMTGAGGTAACTTCTCAATCACTTCTATCTTTGCCTTGTCTACCTCAAGTCCTTTTTKTGAGACTTTATGGCCTAGGATTATACCTTTTTCCKCCACAAAGTGGCATTTCTCCCAATTGAGAACTAAGTTGGTCTCCTCACAATGAGCCAAAACTTCATCTAGATTTAACAAACAATCATCAAAGAATCTCCAAAGATAGAAAAGTTGTCAATAAATACCTCAAGATCCATTTTCACCAAGTCAGGAAAGATCGACATCGTACACCATTGGAAGGTTGCAGGAGCATTGTACAATCCAAAGCATCCTCCGAAATGCAAAAGTTCCATACAAGCACGTGAAAGTCATCTTTTCTTGGTTAGCAAGTACGATGGCTTTTTGATTATACCCTGAATAGCCATCTAAGAAACAATTAGAACTTTTTCCGCCGCTAGTCTATCTAGCATTTGATCAATGAAAAGTAAAAGGAAATGGTCTTCTTGTGTGGCACTGTTCAGCTTGCAATAGTCCATGCATACTCACCAACCTGTTACTACTCTAGTGGGAATCAACTRTTCTTTCTCATTTGTAACTACTATCTTCCACCTTTTTTAGGCACACACTGAATTGGGCTTACACAAAAGCTGTTAGATATTGAGTAAATGATGCCTGTATCTAGCCATTTGATGATCTCCTTCTTTACAACCTCCTCCGTATTAAGGTTTAATCGCATTTGGTGCTCCACTGTAGTATTGTAGCATTCTTGAAGCAAAATTTTGTGCATACAAATGGAGGGGCTAATACCCTTAATATCAACTATTGTCCAGTCCATAGCTCTCTTATGCTTTTTCAACATGCTCAATAATAAACCCTCTTTCACATTTCCCAAATTTGTAGATATAATCATAAATGAAGTATCTCCACTTCCTGAACATGCATACTTCAAATGTGATGGAAGGGGTTTTAAATCAAGTGAGGGGGGTTCTTCTATTGAAGACTTACATTGAGTAAGCTTCTTGAAGATGGACTTAGTGTCTTAAATTGCTTCCTTTGTGTGAAGAAGGGTTTCTTCATAGCTACTAGTTTCATTATACATCTTTCTTTCTCCTCATGATTCAGTTCGCTCATTGCTACATAATTGATACTGCAAAGTTGCTATAAATCTTTAGCCATTGGAGGATCAATCACATTAATAGATGAGCATTCTCCAACCTTATTGGGGAACTTCATGGCATTGAGGACGTTAAATATCACCTCTTGATCATATACTCTCACTGTCAACTCTCCTTTCTATACATCAATCAAAGCTCTCCCGGTTGCCAAAAATGGTCTCCCAAGAATAATGGGAACCTCCTTATCTTCCTCATAATCTAGCACAATGAAGTCAACTGGGAAGATGAACTTATCGACCCTTACCAACACCTCCTCAATCTTACCCTCAGGATAAGCAGAAGATCTGTCTATGAAATAAAGAGTGATTGTGGTGGGTTTGGCTGCTCTCACTCCAAGCTTCTTGAACACAAACATGGGCATCAGATTTATACTGGTGCCGAGGTCAAACAAAGCCCTCCCATTGTAAGTGCTTCCAGTAGTACATGGGATGTTGAAGCTACCCTAATCTTTTAACTTGCAGGTAGTTTGTTTTTCAATATAGAACTGCACTCCTTAGTTAGAGCCACGATTTTATACTCCCCTAATCTCCTCTTCTTGGTCAAGATTTCTTTTGTGAACTTCACGTAATTGGGCATTTGCTCAAATGCCTCTACAAGTGGAATATTGATGTGTAGTTGTTTCAAGACATCTGGGAACTTGTTGAACTATTTTTCTTGCTTTTTTCTAAAATCATTGGGCAAATGGCAACTTTTGGTGGACTGATTGCAAATATARCCTTTCTGGTGGTAATGCTGTAGCATCAGATATTCCTGTATTAATTGGTGATGCTAGAACACTGAATCTAGTTTGCATTGGACTAATGTTAATCACAATTTTCCCCTCCTTTTCACTCTCTGGCACTTCTCCTTCAACTGGAACTTTCTTCTTTTGCTGGGGTTCACTCAACTCCTTACCACTCTTCAAAGTGATAGCCTTGCAATGTTCCTTACCATTTCTCTTGCGGATTTCTGTATCACTAGGAATAGTGCCATGAGGTCTACTGTTTAAAGCATTTGCAAGTTGTCTCATTTAGTTTTCCTAGTTCCTAAGTGAAATATTGTGGCTTTAAATGACTGAATCTTATCTCTGAATATCTATTTCATTCTTGGCCATAAATTCCTTGAGAAGTCTTTCAAGAGAGCTGTTTCTTATCACTAGACTGCCCTCTGTTTCCATGATTTTGTTGCTAAAATCTAAGTGGTCCAGGAGGTCTATACTGTCTGTCCGTGTCCTTGGTTGCTTCTTTAGCCACCCTATGAAAAATTAGGATGGTTTCTCCATCCAGAATTGTATATGTTGGAGTAGGTATTGTTGTTCTTGGTGAACCCTCCTCTCACATAGCAGACAACTTCTAGATTTAAGGGACAACTCCTAAAAGAGCACCCCTTTCCACATTATATGCAAGAAGGCAATAAAGGTGATGATATAGAAGTTTGTTGTCTCAAAGAAGGTTGATGTTCCATAGATAAACCTAGTTGCACTGGCATAGACATCAACATATTTGAGATGGATCTTACTTGAGCTATTAGAGATGATACTACATCAAGCTCATGAATCCCTGCCACTTTTCTTACTGTTGTAYGCATTGTAGTAGTATTTCTGGTAGCAGGCCACTGAAATCTATTACTGGCTATCCTCTCCGATATCTCAAAAGCTTCATTATACGATTTGCCAAGCAATGCTCCATTAGCTGAGGCGTCTACTACATTGTGGTATTGAGGGCTTAATTCATTTTAGAAAGTCTTCATTTCAATCCAATATGGAATCCCATGATGTGGACATTTCCTCAAAAGCTCCTTCAACCTCTCCCATGTCTCATAAAACTTTTCATCACCATGTTGTTGAAAAGTTGTAATATCATTCTGTAACTTGGCATTCTTGGTTGGGGGAAATATTTGAACAAGAACTTCCCTGCCAAATCACTCCATYAAGTAAKAAATGGAGAGGTAAAGTGTTTAGCCAATCTCTAGCTCGGTCTCTCAATGAATATGGAAAAAGTTTGACTCTGAGAGCTTCTTTACTGACCCCTTACAACTGAAAAGCATCACTCACTTCTAAAAATAAACAGATATGCTGAAGGGTCCTCTATAGCCATCCCACTAAACTGCCCTACTATCTGAAGCATTTGAAGCAAATTGGCTTCACCTTAAAATGTTGAGCTTGAATAAGAGGCCTCACAATGTCTGGCTGAAGATCATCTAATATAGCTCCAGCATTCCTTTCTACATTTAATCTGGCGGCCATTGTTGGAGTATTACTCTTAGTAGCCATTGCTGTGGCATTTCCTGTAGCATTGATTTCGACTATTGCTGCAGCGTTACCTGCAGCATTGAGTTCTGCACCTACACTCGGCAAATTACCTTGTTCTTTTCCAATCATTTCTCTTCGTTCACTAGCATTTGCACATTGTCTTCTTCTCTTYGAATGAAAAGTTCTTTTCGGRTCAGGATCAAAGAGATATGTGTTGTCTTCTTCAGACATTCATGAGAGAAAATTACTGTCAAGAACAAGAGCAAAGAATAAGAATATAGGATAGGAATACGAATATAAAAAATAATGGAAATTCAAATACCATTCAAACACATAATATTCCCCAACAACGGTGCCAAAAACTTGATGAACAAAATTATAATTAAGCAATTAACTACAACCGACAAGTATACGCAGTCCTCAAGTAATATAGAAGAAGTAAAGTATCAATCCCACAAAGACTGTTGGTTCAAAAGTGATAGTTTAATTTCCTAATAGAATCAAAATGGTTGTTGATGGTTGTCACGAAAATAAATTAATATAATCTAAAATTATCTAGTTACAAAGATGTGGAAACAAATTAGAATAATTGCATACATAAGATGATTAAAAGCCTAAAAGTGAGTTAGAACTAAGAATCCCCAATGTACTAATGTCTAATAAGTCAAAACATCCATGTTGTAGAACTAATCCTACAACAATGACACAACAAAGGTTTAGCTATAGTAAAAACGTAAATCGAGACAGAAAATGATCTCACCCTTTCAGTTTGTTGGTTCTTGTTCCTATTTCACTATGTTCTTCTACTTATTGGAGTTACATAGCTTAAGGGACATAAATAGATGCTCAAGTCTCATATGATTTTGCGGGTTGAACATATATATCTCTAGTGTTCAATGGCACTTCCTAAGATATTAAACCCCATTCTAAGATATCCAAATCCACATGTACTCAAGGTGTCCACCTCTCTCACTAGCTTTCGGAGTTCAAGAAGCTCACACAAACACCATTCATAGCCACAAAGCAGTGAATGTAAACAAATAACACCCTTGAGTAAAGCATTTATAAAGAGCAAACCTTGCTCAAATCATTCAATAAAACATTTAGTACATTAGTTCATCAAAGCTTTAACTTCTAAGAAGTTAATTCATGCACTTAGATATAAAAAAAATACATAATATAGATGCTTAAAATCTCAAAATACATATCAAAATAATCACTAGGAGAAAGAGAAACAAAGCCTAAAGAGGTTGTGATGAACCCCAATAGTYAAGTCCTTCTTGAGCTCTTCTTCTTCTTCTTCTTCCAAGCATCTCCTRTTTTTGGTTCCTTTCTCTCTACTCTTTTTCTCTAGTTCTCCTCTGCATCTATTTTATTCTTGCCTCAATGGTTGTGTAAATTTTTCTCCATTATTTTTGTAAGGAAGCTTAAAAGTTGTCATAACTAGTCATATGTCATCTTCTAAGTGACATAAAGACCTACTTGAACATTGTACTTTTGTACTTTMGTACTTTTGTACTTTCTACTTATGTCTTTTTGTACAAATGAGATTCTCCTTTATTTAAGGCTTTTAGGACTTTTAGTTTTCTGACAAAGTRAGTTTCTTTGCCTTTGACTTCTCGGTTGCTGTYCTGCTCTATCAATCTTCATTGTTGTAGCATCGCATTTCTACAGCATTGCACAAGTATTTACTTCTTCATCAAGTAATCTTCTACTCCATTTATAGAATCATTTTCCCTACAAAACAGGGCATTTTACCTTAGTAATAACACATGAATTCTATAATTTTACAACATTGCATAGATAAAGTCACTCGATTGAATTTAAGCAATGTTCAAGGTAAAATAGTACAAAGTAATACTTCATCATATTAAAAAGGGTGAAAATGCGCAAATATTTACTAGTAAAATTGATAGGTTTTCACCCACATCATTGCTTTCTAAGTAAGATACCTTGGAGAACGTAGGGCACTTTCATCGTATCGCTCTGTGCAATGTCCGGTTAAGGTGGTGACCAATGTSGTGGAAAATCAGCTTAAGAGGTTGATGCCTCAACTGACCAAGCTTACTCATAGTAGCTTCATTCCMAGGAGGTTGGGGATGGATAACATTGTTGTTTCTTAGGAACTGATCCATTTTGTACAGATGAAGGTGGCAAGAAGAGTGGATAGTACTCAAGGTTGATCTGGAAAAGGCATACGGCAAATTTGAGTGGCCATTTTTGGAAAGGGTCCTCTAGGCAGTTGGTTTTTCTTCACACATGAGGGGTCTGATTGTGCACTATACCATCTCGGCTAGGCTAACCATCTTTTGAGATCGGGAGGTCTTGGACAACTTTAAGCCTATCCGAGGCATTTGCTAGGGGGATCCATTGTCACCTTACCTCTTTGTGTTATGTATGGATATGTTTGGCCACTAGATTGATAGTGTTATGGCAGAAGATAGGTGGTGCCCGCTTACACCAACCCAACTAAGCGCTAGTTTTCCACTTCTATTTTTTGCAGACGATCTCTTCTTGTTTGATGAGGCTTCCGTTGGGTAGGCAAGGGTGGTTAGGTAGATTATGGATCCATTCGCTGCAGGGAGTGGCAGAAGGTCAGTTTGTCTAAGTCTCGCATGTTTGTATCCAAGAATGTTAGCCATGTGATGGGTCAAAGTCTGGCACCTAGACTTGGTGTTCAGCTCACTACTAACCTCGGGACCTATTTAGGGGTTCCTCTTTTGCACTCCCGAGTTACTCATGGTACTTTTGGTTACCTGGTGGATAGGGTGAAGAAATAGTTGGCAGGTTGGAAGATGCAAAGCCTACCTATGGCTGTAATAGCTCTTTTAATTCAAACTATTACCTCAACTATCCCTAGTTATGCGATGTAGACAGTGAAACTCCCAGCTAGTACAATTTTAGAGCTGGAGAAGATTAATCGGTGTTCTTGTGGGGTGATGAGATAGGGCAGCGGAGTATGCACACGGTTGACTAGTGGTCTATTTGCACACCTAAGAACTACAGTGGACTGGGGCTCTGGCATTTGTATGAGTTAAACCTGGCCTCCTTAGCTAAGCTACGATTGTGGATGCTGGTAGATTCAAGTGCACGACGGGTTAAGCTTCTTCTTGGAAAATATGGGGCACGGTTGGATGAATAAACTCCTTCTCGCTATTTTCCTCCCATATATGGAAGGATAGCTGCCAACTGCTAACTGTCACCTGGCAGCCTCCTTGCATGCCTTTGTGCAGAGTTACTYGAGAATAGAAGGAGGCTGAGATTTTTAGCGTCTTTCGAGCCTACGAAATGTATGTCTGTTCCAGCTGGGGTTAGCGGTTCTCCCAAATGTTGGTGGGGCAGATCGGCCTTTGCTCACGAGTTTTGGGCAGTTCACTCTCCACTCAGGCTATGAGAGCTAACTCCCACAAGTGGTGCAGCAGGGCAATTCTTGGCAATGCATTTGGTGCTTCTCTGGTCCACAACGATCGTCATTGTTGTTGTCACTGATACAACAAATCGCCTGAAGACTAGTATGTTTCTATGCAGAGCTAGGTTTATTGAAACCTCTCTTTGCCAGTTGTGTCATAGAGAAACAGAAACCAGGTTTGCATGCACTTAGGGATTGCGCATTTGGGGTCACCTTCTCCCACAGTGGATGCGTGCTTCATTTTTTTGCCTGCACGACAATAGATACCTGGGTCGATGTCAACTTAAAGGTTCATACTGAATGGGTAATTATGTTCTGGGTATGCACTGGGTTGGCTTGGGGTTGGCGTAATAAATCTCTTTTTAATGAGGATTTCATGCTACATGGTTTGGCACCTAGTATTGCTTGTATTTATCATAGAGTTCGGGAGTTTAGCATAGCTAAGGAGCATGGCAGTCAGTCCTTGCTGCCTTTCTCGTTGTACAAAAACTTTTTGATTTTGTATAATATATTAAGTCCTGTTCCAAAAAAATAATAATAAATAAATAAGTAAATTCAAAATYAAGTTGGGTCAAACAATTGATTTTTGAAACTTGAAGAACAAACACCTAAGTTTCAACATCATGAAATTGGCACTAGCTCTYATATCATGTTAAATAATAATGTGAAGAGATAATATGGAAGACAATAGAGAAAAGGAAGACTAAGATTTTATTGAAAGAACATAATAAGTAATATTTAGTAATAAGGTAGAGTTAGCGAAGTAGAGAGGAATTTGGAGGCTATGTTTAAAAATCGATTAAATRCYGACAGCTTGACTTATAGTTACATTCTTGASGGCCTTGGAAGAGCTGAACAAATTGGTTTTCAAAACATTGGAGGAGATAGGATGTATGCTTAACATTGAAGTTTACAATGCCATGATTACATTGATGAAAGCTTGATATAATATCAAAAGGTGTTGAGTAATAAGTGCAATCCTAATATCGATACTTACATTAGATTAATATATGCTTTTTTTAGAGCTCAGAGAGTAGAGATGCTATTGAGTTGTTTGACAAAATGTTGAATCACAGGATTGTTCTCTCTACTAGTGTGGACACTTCTTTCATTAAACCTTTGTGTGGCTATAGTCCCCCTCATGCTGTTCTAATGATTTATAAGAAGGCATGTAAACTTAGATGTAAGATATTGATGCGGGTGAAAACCCATCAATTTTACTAGTGTATGTGCACATTTTTACCCTTTTTAATACGATAAAGTACTATTTTTTACTATTTTGCCTTGAACATTGCTTAAATTCAATCAAGTGACTTTATCTATGCAGTGTGAAATTATAGAATTTACGTGCTATTAATAAAGTAAAATGCCTATTTTGTACCAAAAAYGATTCTATAAGAATAGAAGATTACTTGATGAAGTAAATACCTGTGTAATGTCGTAGAAATGCGATGTTGCAACAATGAAGATTGAGTAGGAGCAGCACAGTAACTAAGAAGTCAAAGGCAAAGAAGTTGACTTTGTCAGAAAATTAAAAGTTCTAAAAGCCTTAAATTAAGAAGAATTTCATTTGTACAAAAAGGCATAAAGTAGAAAATACAAAAGTACAAAAGTACAATGTGTAAGTGGGTCTTTGTGTCCACTTAGAAGTTAACATGTGGCTTGTTATGACAATTTTTTGTCAAGCTTCCAAAAGAAGTTTCATATGACAAAAAGAATGGAAAAAATTTACACAACCATTGGGCAAGAACAGAACAGATGCAGAGGAGAAAAGGCGAAAAAAAGGAGAGAGAAAGAGAGCAAAAATAGGAGAAGCTTGGAAGAGAAAGAACTCAAGGAGGACTTCACCATTGGGCTTCATCATAACCTCTTTAGATTTTGTTTCTCCTTCTCTTCTGATTATTTTGAGATGTATCTTGAGATGTMAAACTTCTATMTTATGCATTTTCTTACATTTAAGAGCATGAACTAACTTCTTAGAAGTTAGAGGCTTGATGAACTAATGTGCTAAATATTTTATTGAATGATTTGAGTAAGGTTTGCTCCTTATAAATGCTTTACTCAAGGGTGTTATTTGTTTACCTTTACTGTTTTGTGGCCATGAATGGTGTTTGTGTGAGCTTTTTGAACTCCAAAAGGTAGTGAGTGAGGTGGACACCTTGAGTGGATGTGGATTTTGGATTTGGATATTTTGGGAAAATGTTTAATATCTGAGAAAGAACCATTGAACACTAGAGGTATCTATATTCCACTCYCAAAATCACATGAGATTTGAACATTCAATTATGTTCCTTAAGCTAAGTAACTCCGACAGGTAGAACAACTTAGTGAAATAGGAACAAAGYCCAAGAAACTGAAAGGGTGAGATCATTTTTTGTCTTGATTTGCATTTTTCCGAAACCTTTTTTATGTTATTGATGTAGGGTTGGTTCTGCAACATTGATGTTTTGATTTATTGGACATTAGTACATTGAGGATTCTTAGCTCTAACTCACTTTTAAGGTCTTAATCATCTCATGTGTGCGATTGTCGTGATTTGTTTCCGAATCTTYTGATTAGAATATTTTAGATTATTTTGCTTTATTTTCATGATAATCATCATCAACTATTTGATTTTATTAGGGAATTCAAACCATCACTTTTAAACCAACAATCTTTGTGGGATCGATACTTTACTTCTTCTACTTTACTTGAGCACCTCATATACTTGTGCATCATAGTCATTTGCTTAATTACGATTTCGTCTGTCAAATATAACTAATTGCATATAAGCATTTGCTTATGCGCTCCTGAGATCTGGTAAATGTGGCATGATGCTCAACATATAGCCTGAGATGCAAGATAGTAGTTATTCTTCTGACTTTGAACTTTACAAGTACATCATAAATGGGCTTTGCAACATATGGCAACTTGAATATGTCGTGCTAATCATGAAAAAAGGGATTTCTCCCCAACAAATGTATTTGCAGCAAATTGAACAACAAACAATTGGCTTCAAATAAAGTAGAAATGGCTTACAAGCTTCTTCTGAAGATAAAAGTTGCTCATAGAAACAAAAATAAAAGAACATATTGGCATGCCAAAGGATAGCATTTCTAGGCTTTCAAATTTATTAGTTGGTCAGTTTTCCTTTTCACTTTTGTTCGGGGGGTGGGAGAGTGGCGTGGTGGGTGGTTAAAGATGTGCAGTATGATGACAGGGGTTAGCAAAACTGACCATCGAAGACTGAGATCATCGGAAACTATTGCAAGCTCTATCTCAAGGTCGAGGACAACAAAGTAAAGGGTGACATTTCTGAGATACCTATCCAAGAAGAAACAGAGGAGGAGGAGTGGGTGCAACCAGCATCTAAAGCTTTAAAATGCAGGATATGCATGTAACTCTCTCTCTCTCTCTCTCTCTCACAAACACACGTGCTTATTGTTTTGAGGCTAATACTTGCTGATCTTGGGTGCTTATTTGGAAGACTAAAGGCTTTACCAAGTTTCGACCAAGCAAATCTCCTTCAATGGATCGTCTGTTACCCTAATGAAACAAAGCTTTGTGTATGTAGACACCCCAATATTGTATGTGCTAGTGTCTCTGTGTGTGTGTTTGAAGAGAACTTGTTGTTTAGCAACTGTATATGACCAGGTTTTTTGCAATATTAGTATATGCTTTTCTTGTTGCTTTAGTCCTATCTGTTGTGATAAGTATTCTTTTACTAACATCAGTGTGTCCTGGATGACCYACTGATCTAGCTAATATATTGCCCCGCAACATACATGTCTTTTCCTATAAAGAGATATATAAGGATGTGTAGCTGCTTTATTTCCTTAGTTGTTTTGTATTTTAGTATATGTCTTTTACTAGTTATGAGATKTATATTGGGGAATGATTTTTCACATGTACCATCTCCTCGTTCTTCTTACATGTACTCAGGAAGCATCCTTCSTGGATTTACAAGAGCAGGGGCTTACAATGAGAAAAAGGACAACAATATAAAATTAGAATAAAATTCTAGAATTTAGTGTGAAACCATTAATAACAAAAGAGAGATGAAAGTGGCATAAGACTAAAAGGGAATTTCACAACTTCACAATGTTGGTGTTCTCCTTGCATTTGTACRATGCTTCTAAAATAATGTGTGGAAGATTATGAAGGTATATCACTCTTTTATATCCTCATGATCAAATTATATGTCAATATGAGATTCACAATCTATGATACTTTGGGGGGATTTTAAAAGAAGTTGACTCGTATTATAATTTTGTACAATGTTGAAGGAAACTTATTTAATTAGAACAAATTAGACAGAATCTTCTTGTCTTTAATTTTGTATTATTATGAAGAACACGGGTTCTTTTGAAAATYTGGTGGGTAATTTACTYATTCTGTTGTTTTTATTTCTGGTATTGCCACATTCCAATTTTAACGATTTCCTACTTTTTGTAGACTTCCTTTCGRCTTCCATTGAAGGATATAAGCTTGAGAAATCTCTTTGCAGTTCTCAATAGAGATCCATAGGGAGCTATCATTCTTTCTCTGGAAAAGGGATGCTGCTTCTCATTCAGATTGTCATCCAGATTGATCTAATCTCAAACCCCCTCCTTCTTTAGGTTGAATACACTCTTGAATCAGTTTGAAAGAAACGTCGTGAACTTAAAAGTTTTAGAGTTGAGTTCAGAGTTTGTTTGTATTGTTAGTGAATTTAGGTTTAATAATTGAAAAGAAAAAAATGAAAACAGTACTTTACAGTGCAATCAGCTGACTTGAATGAAATAAAAGTAAAAGACAACCAAAAACTAACTATTAGCTTTTTCAAATATTGAATTACTTCTGATATCATATATGGAATATGGTCTTGGCATGTGGATCTCAATTTTTGAATTTGCAGTTAGATCATTGTAATGTGATTGTCTGATTTCCACTTATATACGATAACTAAATTAGGATACAAGTAATTAGTTCTTGAGAAACTACAATACCTGTGGATTGGCTTAAATATAGCTCAGCAATTTTTCTTGGCGGTTTCCAGCGTCTAGGAGTGGTCAAATTTGTAAGAAGAATTGGGATTGTATAAGTTGTAGTGGAAATGGTCTTAATTACCTCTTAAGACGTGGTTTTTCTCTAATGCTGTGCTTGTGGCGAATCCTGAAAATTTAGATTTTTCATTATCAAGTGGCTAAGAATTCCATGACTTAATTCTCTTCATTATCCTTAGGTTTGTTGAGGAGAAAGTCAGTTCGTTGCCTTATTCCTGAATAGTTAGCTGAGCTTCAAATAGTCCTCTTGAAGTGGTGGTGGAGGAAGATCAATGGAGATGAAAGATTACAATAGAGAAAGGCCCTAAGGCCATGGTGGTGGCCGTTGCAGCAGAGGAAAGACAAAATTGATGCCCTTAGACGACTACTAACATGGACATCGTGGCCCATGATGCTCAAATTGAACTTGAATATCAGGGGTAACAGACTTGTGAATGTTGAAGATTAATTAAAGCTAAATTTAATAACATTTGCCAACAATCCTTGGAGACTGCACACAGTTGATGATATCAGAAGCAGTCAGGAGGACAATACGCAAAGATTTAGACTCATCTAAGAAAATGCAGAGCTCTGGGAATGTGCAAAGCATGGTCTTCARACTACGACAGTTGAAACCGCAAGCTTGTTAAAACCTATTCTTTCAGCCGAAGAAGTTACAGTTTGTGTATATAMGACCTACAAAAGGTACTTGGAGTCAATTTGGAAGCAAGACCTCAAATGCTATGGTTTTGCTAGTGGATGCTGAAGTAATAAGTGGCACAAGAGGGGATATAGATTTCTTGATATTTCTTCTGTAAGAAAATACTTAGAAGATAATTTTTCTCATTTTTAGAAACTAGGTATAAGATATATGTCAAGGCATGGGTTCTAAATTACGAATCTAACGACATCAGAATTTCATGACAGAAAGGGGYAGAAAATAAGATGGCAAYCACTTCATATCTTGTCAAGCGTTAAAAGTCATCAAGGCAACTAGCAACTTTGTTGTAATACYGATTGCCCACAAGTTCATAGTGAATTACACCCATGCATTCATCTTTAGTCTGCAATTTGCAAATTGGAGACCAGTTACTAACCTTGAAGAATTTGTTTGTTCTATTTTTGGAGTCCAAAATAATGGCTGAGAATTGGTGGCTCCTAAGCAAATGTTCCTTGTTCTCGTCTCCCCTGCTTCCCTTGAACGCTCCTTTTCTGATTTCTTAGTTATGGATTTTTCTTTTAATAGACGTTTGATGCATATGTGATTGGGAAAGACGAAGCTCCTGGAATCGTTGTGCTTCAGGAGTGATGGGGGAGTAGATTTTGAGATCAACACCCATGCTCAAAAAATTTCCCAGTTTGACAATGGCCACAAAGCACTTATACGTGAGTAAGAGACTTGCCTAATTACTATCATTGTGTACATATCTACGCCCATGCTATATTATGTTGGTTATTAATGTTTAACAATTTCTGTATGCAATGTAGTTTGTATTGTGGGAAGTTTGGTCTTGATGTTGCAGAAGGATAATATTTGATGGATYGTCTTGATTGCAAGGAGCTGTCWAGGACATTGAGTTCTCAGTTAATTGGCTCAAGTCAAACGGTTCAAAGAAGGTTTATTCTTATTTTGACTTATTATATTATAAGAAATAGAAGAATTGATAAGTTCTATCTTTACTGAATTCAAATGCTTGATTAATAACCGCATTAGAAAAATGAAGGAAAAAGCCAAAAGGAAGGTCTTATTGTGCTATTAATCCATAGTTATGCTTGGATATAATGTCTTATTTATAGAATCCTTGCTATGTAGATATCTTTTAAATGCTTAATTGACCATTTATCTGAATGGGTTGTTGTAATTGGATAATGCATGGGTGGTGCCCTTTCAAATGCAAATTCTATTCTGGTCCCTGGCGTTGATGTTGCTGTAGCCTTCTACGGCGTTCCTTCACTATAACTTGTGAATCCTATAAATGTGAAGTCTTCCCAGTCCATTATTAATATGTATTGCTTTCCTAATCCATTATTAATATCAGAAGTCTTCCCAGTCCCGGAAATTGGTTAATGTGGCTAAAACTTGAAAATAGATACTCTACCCAGAAAATGAAAGCCATTCAGCTGAATTTGGACACTAGAGCATCTSTGCTGCTTTATACTTTCTACTGCAAAATTTTTGCTGTACACGAAGAGTTGGAAATCCATACCATGACAGAAGAAGYTAGAATGGTGAGGCAAAGAGTATCCAATGGGTAATAAATATCTGATAATTTAATATCATGAACTAACTTCTTTCATTGCTTATGGTTGATATTTTTGTGATCCAATATTTCGTATTTGGTTTTGCAAAAAATCTTCATGGTATTATTTGTAAAAAGTAATATCCACCCGTGTTTAAAATACTTCCTTGGGAGGTGAATTTGGATCTTATAAATGGTTAGTGAAAGAAAATTATTGTGGTAAGTCCATTATTTCTTTTTTTTTTTCAAAATATAACTAAAGGTTTCTTTAAGGTCTAGTTATGTATATTTTGGTAATTGAAGTGTATTTTGTGGTAAGCCCATTATTTCTTTTTTCTTTTCTTCAAATATAATTGAATATTTCTCAGGGTCTATGTTATGTATATTTTGGTAACTGAAGTATATTTTGTGGTATCCCATTATTTCTTTTTTCTTTTCTTCAAATATAATTGAATATTTCTCAAGGTCTATGTTATGTATATTTTGGTAACTGAAGTGTATTTTGTGGTATCCCATTATTTCTTTTTCCTTTCTTTCAAAATATAATTGGATGTTTCTCAACGTCTATGTTATGTATATTTTGAAAATTAAAGTGTATTTTGTGGAAACTTTAACCCGAATCATATGGATCCTTGAGATTGTTAGAAAGAGTTAAAGTGGCCCAATATTCAAAATAAAGATTTTTATGTAGCTCTTAAAAAATAAAGGCTAAGTTTTTATATATTAAATTTGTTTGGTTGGCGAAGTATATAAAAATTTTATAGATAAATGCTTATGCAAAGTTGACACTAACTTGAAAGAGACCTTCGGTGTGACTTTAGGAAAGCGTACCATTAATAAAGCTTTGGTGAAGAAAAATTACCAAGGGAATTTTCATAGTCTCATCTCCAAAAGCTTTTGTTACATCACTTTTAATTGAAAAGTGCAACACTCCAATTTCTTGACATTTTTCATTGTTTTGTCTTGAGATGCCTTACACTTGATGCAACATCTCCCCTATTATTGTTTCCTCAAAATATTAAATTCTATTCCAAAATAAGAGAAGAATTACACACAAATTCCCATTGTGATACAAAAAGAAGAATTTTCAAGATAAAAAGATATTCTAAGATAAAAATCAATTTAAAAAAGAACCAATTTCTCTTTAATTGTGGGACAGGTCCTGAAATTGGCTTTTTAAATAAGTATTATGCCATGCAGATAATACTTTAGCATGTGATTTAACATAATCATTAAATATTCAAGAACTTTCTCTTGTCATATATTGTATGTAGTTATTGTTAATACTATTTTGCTTAAGAATATAGTATGTGTGTCACAAAATGAACTAGCAGCCAACCCATTTCATCATCCCATCATTTAAATGTGATAGAAGTAAAGCAGAATCAGAATGTGAGGCTCTTCTATCCTTAAAAAAGTGTACCTCCTCTTGGTTTTTTGTTATTTAAATCAATGTTCAGGCCCAGCAAGTTGGCTGGAGAACTACGTGACGATGCTTTTTCGAATGCTGTTAGTTGTCATTTTGGATTCTTGTTTCCGTGAACGTGGTCTTGGAATGATGATTCAGAGTTTCTTTGTTGATCAGTTGGGATGTCTTTCTGGACACATTTTGATAAGTAATGCTTGGATTGTATGTATTTCTCTCTAACAATGTCGTGGTTCATTCTGCTTTTCAGGACTGCAAAAGCATTGGAGGAGAAGCTGAAGGTGCCAGGAGTTCAGCACGAGGTTTTCATCTATCCTGGGCGTGGACATGCTTTTATGAACACATCTTCAGCGGGGTCACGAAGGAGAAAAATATGGGAATGAATGATGAAGATAATGCTGCTGTTGAGCTAGATTGGTCACTCTTCCGCTCATGGATGAGTAAATACTTGTGTTACTACTGAGCAATCAATTGCTTCTTGTCTTGTCTACTCACCAATGAACTGGTATCATCTGGAGGGCCTGAATTATGCTTTGCCCTGATAGTAGTGGATGATAAAGTATGGCTTTTCTTGATTTGGCAGTCATATGATGAAAGTACGATATTTTTATGATATGTACAGTGCACGCATACTTTCTTTTTATGTTTGCATATGCAGTCTAGAAGTCTGCATATCTAAAAGATTTGACTGACCTTGTARATTCTAAAAGAAATATACAATTGCTGCATAAAGAATATACTCATCTTGAAAGTAAAATCCATCTTTGCAAAAACTTTCCTGTTCCTGCAACTGGAAACAGATGACATTTTTTCCTGCAGAATTCAGTGGTAGCAGTCATCAAGACAGAGTGCTAAAACATATTTGGAGCTTGCACAATTCTTTAGTCTACGAAACCTCACCAGATGCTCACGTTTCTTCAATTGAACACAAGATAACCTGAAGACAAAATAAAAGGTAATAATACTACAGCAAAAGGAAAAAACTTTCACCAGCATTTCTTGGATTCACAGGGTTTTTAATCCCTTTGGCTCTCTCTTTGCCCCTTCTGCTATTTAAGGCTATCGATTTCAAAGGAAGTGTTTTCCCTTCTTTATGACGCCCACAAAAGATTACGTTAAACATTGAAGCTAGTGAGTTTTTGATGATGATATTGCAAAAAGATGACCCTGAAAGATATAACAACTAGGCTGAATTGCAAAACTAATACTATTATCAACGGTGCAGAAGCATTAAAGACGATAGTGAAGAAGCCCAATAAATGGAGGYRGACATCGAACAACCTGAAAAAAATGGCAGTGAAGAAGGCCACTAAAAGGGAGAAGACGATGTGAACCAGTCGAACAACGAAGCACGCTAAAAGRTAGTTTGAATTTGTTAGCATAAAACAATTTTCATTTCAATGGTGAAAGTTATATTCGACAAGTGAAACATTTAAAGGTGAATTGGTGAAAGGGAAGAGGAATTGAGTA
Source organism: Rhazya stricta (assembly GCA_001752375.1). Classification (NCBI taxonomy): domain Eukaryota; kingdom Viridiplantae; phylum Streptophyta; class Magnoliopsida; order Gentianales; family Apocynaceae; genus Rhazya; species Rhazya stricta. Next base: position 8,354,537 of record MEJB01000001.1, on the reverse strand, counting down.
AAAAAATTATGTAAATCAAGTGAAATCCTCGCACGCGTTTATACCATAGTTTACAAACGATTAGGAATGTTCGTCCGGAGGACCTCTATGTGGATTTATTCTCACCAAGTTTAGGCCCAACCTTGGTATTACATTAACCATTTAAGGCTTTATTTGGATGGAGAGGAAGGGAGAGAATTGGAGGGACGAAAATTGATAACTTGCTTTRCAAAAGTGGGAAAAAAGGGAGACAAAYATAAATCTTTACAAAATTTATTGTGTTCTTCTAAATTTATCCCTAACTTTTCTTTGCATTTCTCCCCAACTCTTAAACAAAAGAAACATACGAAGAGTATAATTGTAAAAATATTTTAGAACTAAATATCTTTCTTCCATTCCTTTCTAACCCTCAAATATAATCATTTCTCTTCTCTTCTATTTTTTTTTTTTTTTTCCTTCTCTCTTCCCTCCAAACTCCCAAATTAAGCCTAAAACGTCTTTATTTATCACAACACAATTTGGTTCGACTGTTGTTTCTTGGTGACAATTACACATAAATCCCGCATCGGGATGCAGCCCATACGTAATATGAAGAGTTGTACTCCAGCGCACGACTTTACTTGAACAGGATCTGTTCTACAGTCTTGTACCTCTGTGTCCTCAACCCTGAGGAGACAGGAAACTAAGCTTGGTGGATGAGCCATAGCTACTTGACCAAGGCGTGACTAACGGGGATCCCTTGCTGTCGACTGGGAGCCTGTAGATGATCACTCTTGGCTGGCTTGCTAGCCTGGATGATGTAGTGGCTGTCTGACAAGCACAGATTCTTTTTGTTTCTTCAGTTGCAGTAAAAAGACATACACACAGTTGTCTATAAAACCCATCTTTCCTGCAACTATAAGCAGGAAATCATCCTTCAAGTTATAGCAGTCATCAAGACAAAGTGCTGCAACAAATTTGGAGCATAAACAATTTCTTCTGTCGACAAAACTTATCAGAAAGCTTAAGTACATAGTCCTTGGTTGCTCACGTTTCTTCAATGGAACCCAAGAACAAAAGGAAAGGTAATAACAATGCAAGAAAAGAACCGACTTCTTCAATCACAATAAGGTACACGACTTGTAATTGCTTAGAAGTTGAGGAGGAGAAACTTCTATAGTTGCAGGGGTTAACAATTTTCTTATTGCTTCTTATATAATAAATTTGTCTAAACCCAGCTCTGGGTACTAAGAGCAACAAAGAGCTTGTAGAACATAGCAAAAGAACGGAAGGTTGCAGGAGGAGCTATTTTTGAGTTCAAGTACCTCAGGGCAAAGCTTAGTGTAAGTTTCATCATTTTTATAATGATACCTTGTACCAGTATATTTTCATTTCAATAGCTTGTTTCTGCTGTAATATTTTTGCAGTTTACACCATTAAAGGCCAGATTCATCGTTGAGTATTGYGAATAAAATGTAAACTCCAAAAATAAGCTAATCCTGCAAAACATCAATCACACTTCTTTATCTTTGGTTGTTTGGATGAGGCCTTCTTAGACAAACTTGTAACCATATAAAACTTAGCCTTCTTTATGGTTACTGAAGGACAGAAACCAAGATGCCCACAGCCCATGGCTGTTCTTCCAAGTCTCTGGTCAGAGTAACAATTATTTATGTGAATTCATTTTTTTGAAATTGTTTGAACAAAAACAAATACTCATTAGAATAAATACGTGCATGCCTCAAGCAACGGAAAACTATAAAGAGAAAGAACCAAGAGAAACCTACTGGAGCTTCTTGTTTGTGTATGTGCATGTGCACGGGTAAATTTACAAGGTTGCAAAGCTAAAGAGAGACACATTAAGTTAGCTATGAGTAGTTAGATGTTGTATAAAGCCAATGAACCAGAGAAAGAAAAGACGGTCGAGAACAAAGAACAATTCGAAACTAAGAGGGAGACTACACTTCACGAGCTGAAAGCTCTTATTCAAGCTTCACAAGTATAAAAGGCACAAATTCACAGTCTTCTCAAGCTTCTCAAGTATWAAAAGCACAAATTGTTTAATCTTCAATCTTTTGTCTTTCATAAATGAAGAACTCATATCAGTACGCTGAAAGATCATCTGTTGATATCAGMTATATTCAACTTCTAAGAAAATGAACTTTGTGCTCTCATCTATTCCTTCTCATCAATTCTTCCYCAAGCAAACAGTTTAGGAATTCTTGCCACTACTACTGATAAGCAAAGAATTTATCTTTCAAGTTTCAACTAATAGTAATCAATTTCTGATGCGAATGGGAAAACACGTCCGAGTTAATAGCTCTTATCATCCTGCTGAATTAGAACAGAGTTGAACAAGTTAGCCAATATTTCATCATTACCTGATCATGTTATACACGGAGATCTTCTGAATTCCAGAATCTATCATGTCTTTCCTTGGAGAGGCAGCATTATCCCAGCTCTCTGCCCCAACATATACACTGGACAGTAGTACATACCTCCCGCAATGATGTGGCTGCAGCTTAAGAAGACGCTGTCCAGCTTTATCTCCCATCTCAGTGGCTCCATACATTCTACAAGCACCAAGAAAAACCCTAGAACAGAAGCATTAGCCTCAAAAGGCATCCTTTCCACAAAGTCATATGCCTCTTCAATAGACCAGCTCTTCCAAAGAGATCAACCACACATCCATAGTGCTCCATTCTTGGAGCAATACCAAACTTCCACTGCATAGAATTGAAGAATTCTAAAACCAGGTCTGCAAACTTGGCACGAGCACAGGAGGATAGAACACCAACAAAACTAATCTCATGTGGGCGCAATCCTTTCTAAATCATGAAACTGAACATATCCAAGGCATCTTTCTCCCTGCAATTTGAAGCAAGTGAAGAGATCATAGCATTCCAAGTGCAAACCTCCTTAACCAACATCACATTAAAAATAGCGTTCACATATTGAAAACAACCCATCTTATCGTAACATGCCATCAATGTCGTTCCCATGAATACAGTCAGTCCCTGTTCATTCTTAACCATATAACCATGGATTTCTTTCCCTATATGCAATGCTCTAGCACCCTCGAATCTCGAGCAACAAGAGAGAATGCTAACAAATGTAGCTTCTTAAGGTTTTAAAGTCCTAAAATTCACATCCTCATGCACATCATTTTCCCAAAAAACTCAATAGAATCCTTAAAACACTTGTTTTTTCTATACCCACTGATGATGCTTCCAGGAAAATACATCCCTGCGAGACATCCTTGAAAACATAGGTAGCAGAACATATATCCCCATTCTTCCCAAAAGCATCAATCATCGCATTGTATGAAACAAAACACGGTTGATGTATTTTTATCGAACACCTTACGTGCACTCTCAACATCACCAATCTTCCCATACAAGGAAACAAAGAAGTTAACCTAAAAGAGTCATCCAAAACCCCTCTTTTAAGGGTCTGTGCATGGAGAGGCAGACCCAAAAGACAAGCTAAAGGGAGTGACAAAGAAGCGGCAACTTTGGTAACTGAAGAGAATAAGAGTGGTCTGAGGTTTGTCAAGAGTGAGATAGGCCCTAATGAGAGTGGTGTAGAGGATGCTTTGGTCCATTTAGAAGTGACGATAAGGTAGCCATTTTGAGTTTTTGATGAAACGTTGCAGGAGTTGAAGAAGGTGACAATGAAGAAAGTGTCTGTGCGCTTTCTTGCTTAGCATGCCAGTCAATTCATTTTGGCCTCCGTAGGATCTTTTCTTTTCTTATTGTAGACAAGGGTTAGTCCAATACGGGCATATACCGCAACGTGATTGATGTCAAATCTGTGGACAACAGTTCTATTAAGAGTATCTCATACATATATGTAGCCTTCGATGTGTTCAGCGAAAGAGTAGTAGCCATGAACATTGTAGATTGATAAAGAACTAATCACAACCAAAGATGTGATTAAGCATTTATGAATATGAGAATATTTCATGTAAGTWTCATGAAAAAATTTTGTCCTTATTATATAAACAAAATGACTTTTGGTGTGGATGTCCATATTTGGTAAGATATTATCCTAGAGGATGAATTCATTCTATTCCAACCAGTTCTATATTTATTATGATCCATTCTTATCTTTATGACTGGATGTATCATGACCTTTATATATACATGTCTTATATAACTTATTTTGAACTTTAAGAAATCAAAGAATAGCTCACGTAATTCTCACTTATTTCTCTTTGCTCTTTTAAATTATYCTTTATCCAAGTTTGAGTTCCTGTTACTTTATTCAAGTCCCAGTTAAATCATATTTATGACATGTTATCAGTATGAATCTGTACTTTTGCAAAAAATATGGTTAAGGTACCTTTACTTATACAAAGTTTATGTCATGGCAAATATTACTAAGCTCGAATTTGTAGCTCTTGGCATTACTGCAAAGAGTTATATGTCATGGCTTCTGTATGTTGAGATTCAACTAGATGCTAATGGCCTTGGTGATAGAAGGAAATAGTGCATGAACACAAAACAAGGCAAAAGCTATGATCTTTCTTCCTTGCCATCTTGTTGAAAGTCTGAAAAATGAATCTCTTGCGATAAAAGATCTATTTGTCCTTTGGAAAAGTCTAAAAGAAATGTTATGACTACCAGAAGTTAGTCATCCTTCCAAAGGCTAGTTATGATTAGATATATTTGCAGCTTTAGGATTTTACATCCATAAGTAAGTATAACTCCGAAATGTATAAAATTACTTCTCAATTGAAATTATYCAGAGAAAATATTACTGATTTTCGATATGTTAGAGAAAACAWTCTCTACTTCTCATGCCTCGAATATGCTCCTCCAGCAGCAATACCGAGAAAAATGTTTCAAGAAATACTTTGACCTTATTTCATGCCTTCTTGTGGCTAACAAAATAATGGATTATTGATGAAAAATCATGAATCCCGATTGACCAACTCTACTCCATCCCTAAAGTGAATGCAGCTATAGCTCATAATTTTGGTCACGGAAAAAGTCGTGGTAGAGGATAAAGACGCAGTCGGGATCGTGGAAGATATATTTCTTATAATCATGGTGGTTATAGTAATTCATCAAAATTTGGAAATACAAATTGCCATCAACAGTGGAATGAAAATGAAAAGAAAGGAAGAATGAAAGAGATGGCTCCAAAAATCAATGAGGAAAAATGCTATCGATGTGGTATATAAGGGCATTGTTCTCGTACCTGTTGTACGGCYAAATATTTGGTTGAACTTTATCAAGCATCGCTTGATAAGAAAAATAAAAGTGTGGAGGCAAATTTTACTTCTCATCATCCTYATAATGCTAATATTAATYATCCTCATGTGAATGTGAGACATCTAGATACAACTAATTTCTTTGGACATCCGAAGGTAGAATTGATCATCTGATTGGTGGTGGAAATGTTCATAATTGATTGTACTAATTTTTCTAATTATTGTTTACATTTACCTATTTTATGTAAAAAATTAGGTTTTAATGAAGTTAGTATATTATTGTCATTCATTTTTAAATTTTTGTAACTTTATTATTTTAGTACTTAATTATTGTGTCAAGTATCAGATTCAGATGGAAATTTTATCATATTTTGGATTAAAGAACATTGGTGAAGATATATGCCTCATTAACAATGAAACAACCCATACAATACTTAAATATAAAGAGTATTTTTCTAACCTGAAGATGAGAAAGACAAATGTTAATACTATAAGAGGTAGTGTAAAATTAGTTGAAGGCCCCGAAAGAGCTACCATATCTTACCTTATGACACAAAAATAATTATAGATAATGCTCTATTTTCTTCAAAGTCTCAAAGGAAGTTATTAAGTTTTAAAGATATCCATCAAAATGGACATCATATTGAGATAATGACAAATATCGATTTAGAATATTTATGCATGACCATTATCATGTCAGGAAAGAAATGCATACTGGAGAAACTACCATCTCTTTCCTTAGGGTTGTATTATGTCAAAATCAATGCACTTGAAGTGCATAATCTAGTAAACTAGAAGTRTATCCTTGATCTAAATACTTTTATTATTTGGCATAATAGATTAGGTCATCCTGGATCAATAATGATGCGAAAAATAATTAAAAATTCGAATAGTCACCCATTGCAAAATGAAAAGGTGTTGATTTCAAATGAATTTTCATGCGTGGCTTGTTCTCAAGGAAAATTAATTATTAGGCCATCACAAATAAAAGTAGGAGTTGAAAGTCCTACATTTCTAGAATGGATCCATGGTGATAGATATGGACCTATTCATCCCCCCTGTGGCCAATTCAAGTATTTTATGGTCATAATTGATGCATGAATCATATGATCTCATATAAGTTTATTATCAACCCGCAACCTAGAATTTGGAAAATTACTTGTTCAAATAATTCGATTATAAGCACAGTTTTCAGAACATCRAATTAAAAATATTTSTTCAGACAATGCTYGTGAATATTCATCCCAAGTTTTGATGCTTATTACATGTTGATTGGAATTAATGTTGAACATCCTGTAGCTCATATTCATACCCAAAATGGTTTAGCTAAATCTCTTATTAAARGGTTACAGTTAATTGCTGACCATTGTTGATGAGAACAAAGCTCCCTACATTTGCTTGAGGACATGTTATTTTACATGCAGCATCATTGATACGTATAAAACCAACTAGTTATCATAATTTTCTCCTTTACAATTGATTTTGGTCATGACTCAAATATTTCTCATTTGAGGATTTCTGGATGTGCGGTATATGTTCCAATATCGCCTCCATAACATACTAAAATGATCCTCAAAGAAGGTTTGAAATATATGTTGGATATAAATCTCTATTTATAATTATATATCTTGAATCATTAACAGGAAATATATTTACTACAAAATTCGTGGATTGCCATTTTAATGAATCAGTATTGCCCTCAGTAAAGGGAGTGTATGATCAACAAAAGAGAGAAATTTCATGGGCAACATCCTTATGAATCATAATGATCCACGCTCAAGTGCTAGTGAAATGGAAGTTTAAAAGATAATTAATTTACAACAAATAGCAAATTAGTTGCATGATGTTTTTACTAATCCAACAAGAATCACTAAATCTCATATACCAGCAATAAATGTTTCCATTTGGATAGATGTCCTAGCATGACAAAATGCCAATATACCAGTCAGTTTCTAAAGCATGCCAGAAGCGTAGCGGACCACATGGTTCTAAAGATAAAAATTCTRGAAAGAAAATAAAATTATATGATCAKGGTGGTCATATTGAAGAACCACATTTGAAAAGAATCAAGAGATAGCTAATGAAGAAATTCAAGTTCCTCAAGATAATACAGAGAGCTCAATAAATTTGATCAATTCTTGAAGAACTTGGAATCGTATTAAAATTATTAAGGATAATACTTTTGCATACAATATAGCTCTTGATCTTATGAATAAAAGTGATGATATGGAACCAAAACTAGTTGAAAAATATCGGCATATAGGTGACTGGCCAAAATGGAGAGATGTCATTCAATCAGAATTAAARTCACTTTCAAAACATGAGATTTTTGGAGTTATAGTCCAAACACCAGAAGGTGTAAAGCTAGTTGGTTATAAATGGATATTTGTGCCAAAAAGAGATGCAAATAATCAAGTTATAAGATATAAAACATGACTTTAGKTCAAAGTTTTTCACAAATACTAGGTATTGATATGAAAAAATATATTCACCTATAGTTGATGCTATAATGTTTAGATATCTTGTAAGCTCGGTATCACATGAAAATCTTGACATGCATTTGATGGATGTCATTATTGCTTACTGATATGGATCATTAAACAGTAACATTTATYTGAAAATCCCCGAAAGATTTAATTTGCCAGAATCATTTTCGCGGGAAAGTCATTCCATTAAATTGCAAAAGTCCATGTATAGAATAAAGCAATCTAGATGAATGTAGTATAATCGTTTGAGTAAATGCTTATTGAAAGCAGGATACAAAACTGATCACATATATCCATGTGCTTTTGTAAAGAAACCTCAATCATGATTCATAATAATTATTGTTTATGTTAATGACATTAATCTTATTTGAACTGAAGAGCTAAAAATTTAAAGTCAAAGACTTTGGGAAGATAAAGTTTTGCATTGATCTACAAATTGGACATCGGGAAAATGAAATATTTATTCACCAATCAACACATACAAAGAAAGTTTTTTTTTAAAAAAAAAATACATGGACAGAACACATTCACTAAGTACCCAATGGTCATCGGATCACTTAATTTTAACAAAGATCCATTTAGACCAAAAGACGATGATTAGGAACTTCTTGGTCCTAAAGTACCACATCTTAATGAATTGGTGCACTAATGTATCTTGTAAATAGCAGAAGATCTGATATATCATTTGCTGTGAATTTGTTAGCAAGGTTTAGTGATGATATTGGAATGGTATTAAACATGTCATTCGATATCTCCAAGGTACAACTGATCTCAAATTATTTTGTTCAAGAAAATCCGACACAAAGTTAGTTGGTTATGCTGAAGTTTCTTACTTATKTGATCCAAAGACACGTTCTCAAACTAGCCATTTATTTACATATGGAGCATTCTACAAAATAATCTATTGTGGCCACATCTTCCAATCATGCTGAACTAATAGCCATTCATGAAGCAAGTTGAGAATATTAYTGGTTGAGATTAGTGATTCGTTATATCCTAGAATYTTCTGACTTATCCTCCAAGCAAGAAATTCCAACCATATTGCSTGAAGACAATGCAACTTGTATTGCACAATTAAAAGAGATAGGACAACGTATATGTCACCAAAAATTTTCTTTATTCATGATCTTTAAAAAAAAGGTGAAATTTATGTGCAACAAATTTGATCATGTGACAATTTGGTAGATTTATTCACTAAGACATTACCGACTGCAATATTTGAAAAGCTGCGAAGTAAAGGCGGTATGCATCGGTATAAGAATTTTAAGAAGTGTTTTCAACATAGGCAGTATACATAAAGGACAGTGTACTCTTTTTCCTTCTCTAGATTTTTTTACCCTGAGGTTTTTTATTCTAGTAAGGTTTTGAAGAGGCATGTTCTTTATATAATGGACATCCAAGGGGAGTCTTATAAACAAGATGACTTTTATGTCGATGTCCATACTTATTAAGGTATTATCCCTAGAGGATGGGTTCATTCTGTGGCAATATATATACATCATCTTATCCTCTTCTATATTTATTATGGTACATTATTATCTTTAGGACTTGATGTACCATGAAATCTATATATAAGGGCCTTATGCAACTAATTTTGAACCTTAAGAATCAAAGAATAAATCACCTAATTCTCACTTACTTCTCTGTTTTCTTTTCTATTATTCTTGTTATACGTTATCCAAGTTCCTCATCTTGTTGTTTTATTCAAGTTTTGGTTACATCATATTTACAACCGTTCATAATTTTAAGTGGATTTTCATTTATTACCATTAAATAATTTAGTTGACTCCAAAACGTTTGCACTATGGTTAGCAAAACCCATATATCTATAGAGAATATTAGCAGTTGAGTATCATAATAGAAATGAGAAAGATTAGTCAAAGCTAAGATAAAAATGGAACGGAGTAGGGGTGATCATGGTTCAATTGGAACTGAATCGTTGACTTGGTTACGATTCATGATAGTTCATAAGCTGGCAGTTTTTGATTTTGATTTTGATTTGCCATTTTTATGAGTCGTGAATGACAGTTCATGAACTGAAACAAATAGTTCATGAACCGTTGAATCGTTAGTTCAAATCATTTTAAAAAAAATGTTGTTCAAATAATATATAAAAATTTAACTCCTGTACTTATAAATTAATAACTTTTTGTCTTGATATGACAACTCAATCTTTTTCAAAAATCAAATAAATCGTTTGTTCAAAGATAAATCAAATTAACTATTGGACTATTCATTTTTGTTCAAAAGTAAATAAAATAAACMGTTGAACACTTCATTTTGGTTTAAAGGTAAATCACATATATCACTYGATATTTCWTTTTTTGTCAAAAGTATAACGAAAATGACAATTCAACTTTTTTTTCGAAAAGCAAATAAATCGTTTGTTCAAAGGTAAATCAAATAAACCATTGGACATTGCATTTTTGTTCAAAACTCTTTGATTTCTCATCAAAGAATCAAAAGTACAATGGTATAATGGTACAATATGAAAGTGACCTAGCTAGACAACTTTGACAAATTTTTTTCAAAAATTCAAAATAAATACATTGAATCATTATATATATATATCTTATTTTCTACCTATAAGTACCCTCTTCCAACCCCATTTTATCACACAATCCTATCAATCCTCTCCGTCTTTTTTGATCTCTCTCTATTTTCTCTAAATTCTATATTTTTCACTTATGTTCTTAAGCACTATTAGTTAAATTAGCAGTTATTAGTCATTCTATAGTTACTCAGAAAAAAAAAAATGGCAAACTCGAGTAAGTCCAATATTAGGGGAATGTCTCCAATAGAGTTTTGCCAAGCCTTATATTATCCATATCTACACATGGATCAATTTACTAGTTCAAGTGATTTTCAACCACGACGCATTTTGAATATCAAGAAACACCAAATATTTCCATGCCAYTCACCAGTATCGAGAATGATGCATTTGAAGATGATGGAGAYAGAAGTGTTGGACAATCGGGATTGGTACCGCCCATCCAAAAAATTGTTAGTAAGGGAAACACTAGAAAGCCTAAATCTGACATTTTCAAGCAAAACTTTACTCACCAGAGACTATGAAGTACATTGCAAATAATAACTTCTACATATAAATTCAAGTCCGAAGGAGGGTATGAGAGTTTACAAGGCCACTTGAAATGGAAGCACCCTYACAAACTTCGTARAAAATCTTCACAGACACATATAACCAAGTACACTTCTTGGACTGATCCTGACACTTTGTTTAAATATAGTGATGGAAAAAATAAAGATGAGTTAGCTAAATTAGTTGTGTTGAACATTTAAGTTTAGTTTTAGAAAAAAATTAAATTTTGTAGATTATTGTCAAACTGCATTAAATACTGCTCTTAAGTGTACTCACACACAATGTTAACACATAATTTGCATAAATTGTATAAAAAAGGTAAAAAAATATTTATATAAAATATTTTTTAATTTAGAAAATAGAATATCTATTTGTGTTTGGAGTGATCATTAGCAAACACATTCACATGGTTGTTGTTTGTCATTGGATAGATGATAGTTGGAGAATAGAAAAGAGACTACTTGCATACCGTATCTTTGATGATACACATACTCTTATTAATATTCAAAATCAATTTTATAAATTTTAGAAAAATATAATCTTGTCAAAAGAGTATTTTCAGTTAGTTTTGATAATACTAGTTCTAATACGGTTTTGATTTCTGATCTTAAAAGATATTGTGAACCATAAGTTGGTGGAAAATATTTTCATATTAGGTGTGCATGTCATGTTCTGAATTTATGTGTACAAGATGGTTTAAAAAGCCTCAAAATCTTATATTCTACCTATTGAACCTACTTTGTCTTATCTTTGGTCACATCCACAAGTAGTGAAAGAATGGTTTAAATTTTATGTAACAAATAAAATGAGACCACAAAAATTTCTCRGTAATGTTCCTACTCGTTGGAATTTTACTTATGAGTTGTTAATTGAGTATTTTTAATATAAGYAACTTTTATGTATTTTTTTCAACTATAATGTGCAAAGCTTGTCTTTATTTCCAGTTAGTTAGGATATTTGTCATTTAATTGTTTAAGAATGTCTTAATATTGCTAGCTTTTAAGGAGTGAGTTGAAATAGATCAATTTGATGATCGTGTTCATGCAAGAAAATGAAGTGGGCTAAATATTATTACGAAACATTAGCGATTAATCTCATTGCAACTGTTTTTTATCTTACGATTAAAATAGAAGGTGTACAAGAATATTATATATATATATATATTATGATCGTATTTGTAATCAGACTACAATGAAACCTGATATTCCTAGAATAATTAATGATATTAAGAAAAATATAATTGATATGTACATAGAGTATAGCGCTACTTATGGTATACGAATTAAAAACTTGATGAGTCATCTAACGCTACATATATATTGATGCAGCAACGAAACAAGAAAGCAAGATCCACATATTCATCATTGGAATCCAGTTTCATCTCGGAACTCGAAGATTATCTAACAACTTATTTTTTAGTTTGAACATGCAAGTGATGATGTTGAAAGTGTCTACATCATACATTAGTGGAGTGAAAAAGAATAAAAAATTCRAGTCTTATCTTTGATTGCCAGGGATGTGCTTGCAGTTTTGATTAATAGTTTTGATTCTAATTGAGCAAGCTTTTAATATTGGGGCAAACATATTGTTAGAAAAATCGATCATCTTTAAGTCTAGATTCTTTTGAAGTCCAGTCTTGTCTCGATGATTAGGTTAAGTTGAAAAATGATAACAAGAAAACCTTTGTCCCGACTTCTTCTAATTATTCGTCATCGGTACTGATAGGATTTCTACTAGCACTGGTATTAGAAACAATTGAGGTAAGAGAGGATTTGAAGGTAAGAGAAATGCAAGGACTTTGATTCCTTTATACTTGCACAGAGAATATGTAGATGTAAGATCAACCCATTTTAATAACTAACTTTCATTTCTTTAGTAAAAAAATTTAGAAATTTATCTTGACAAAATCTTTAAGCTTATCTTTTCTAAAAGAGTTTTGGTTGAAATCGAAATTAAAATCATATTAAAAATTATCATRGCAATCATTTGAATTAATAARCATGTCGGAATTAAACTGTGAATCCTCGATTCATGAATCACCATGAATCGATATTTTATGATTTTAATTTTAATTTATTTATTTTAATAAATAGTGAATCAAGGATTCATGAATCAGAACCCACAGTTCATGATGGGAGACGTGATAATAAAAATATGAAAAATGGATTAGGAGGTGATGAGAATAGAACACTTGCCAAATTCAGAATTCCCAAATAAAAATGAAAATAGAAAATGGAAGTTTCAGTACCAAAGTGAAAAATGAGAAGGATAGTTTTGATGATGATTTATTGAGTTCCACCCCAGGTCCTTCTCTTCTTCATTCTCTCTCTTATGCTGACTCGGACGATAATCAGATCTTAAACCCTATTTTGTCCAACAAAGATTCAGGACGACGTAAGTGATGATCTCTATCTCTGTCTCTGTCTCTCTTCTTCCTTCTTCTCATTTATTTGTTCTTCTTTGGTATTATTATATCTTCTTGTTCCAGTCCCAGCTGTGGAGTTGGAAATTGCAATCTTTAGGAGAATGTTGATTCATGTTCTTGAACCACATTTCTTTATATCTTCATCTTGAAAGATAAATGTTGRATTAAAGACCTTTGTTCCATATTCAAATTCAAATGGCGAGTCTTTCTCATCTCGTTTGCATTTTCCTCTTTTCCCCCTAAATATTTATTTCGAGCCGGAGCTTTTGTTCCATCCTCAAGATTCTATCTGGAAGCCGTTTCCATGTTCTTGTGCTTTTGCTGAAAAACACTTTCCATGAAACACATTTAACTGATTTTCTTATCTTGGCCTAAATCTTGTCTGTGCTTCCCTGTCCGGCTTTTGCATTGGCATGTTTTTTTCTATTTAAGTCGTGTGCTATGGATTATAGCTCTACCGTTGGCTTTTGTTTTAGATTGTAGGACGCTACACGCTAAATGTTGTATAGTACTCTTCTGCATTTCTAAGATTGCTTCTTTTTCTAGTTTGTAACAATATAGTTTCTCTTCTGCATTCAAGATGTTTGAGAGTCTTGTGCTATTTCATATATGTCTTTAGGATCTTTAGAATTCTACATTCATTACGTTTGAAGGTATGATTGAAGATTTATGTACCTAATTATTCCAGGAAAATCACTACTAGATGAGTCCCAGGACCTTTGTACATTAGCTTCTGCCAACACTGAACTGAAGGATAGCATACTATGTGTGTTGTCCATTATAGCCTGGAACTAATTTAACTATACCAACCTTTATAAGGAGATCTCAGATTGAATTGAATTTTTTTTTTTTTTTAAATTTTTCCCCTCTTCCAGATATATGGTTATGTGATCATCTATTCACATATGGTTGCAGAAGATAAGACATTATTTCTTTTCTTGCATTGGGGTGGTCAGAATGTAGCAGGAACCGATGATCAATGTCCTATGTTGGAGGTGRTACTGACCATGATTTTGTGAAGACGAGGATAAAGTACAAGGAATTTGTCGATGTTGTTTTGACTCGACTTAAACTTTATGCTTCAGGCAAGGCCTTCCATTATACTATAAAATTTGATAGGAAACAGTTAATAAGGCTGAATTACCAGCAAGTAGTTGATAGCCTCATACAACTCAATGATGATTTTGCACATGTCTATGTGTCAAACTTGGAGGAGCCAGTTGTTGTTCCTGCACCAATACCAAATAATGCTAGGTAATATGCAAATCTTGAACCTTGTTTCAAGGTGGAACACTCTTAGACTGTGTTGGTGGGCTAGAAACAATCTTAGAGAATATAATGTGCTGCAGAAGTTCAACCACAGCATCTGATGAAGTCCAGCTCGAGTGCTCCAAGGAAAGGTCTAAGGGTACAGATCCTTCGATCCCAGTGTCTCCTAACAGCTCAAGAAATGGTGGTCTTTCAGCCAACATAGCCAATTCTAAAGTACTTCGAAGGGTAAGCAGCAGTTGAAGATGCTGAGTTTTTAGCCCTTCATTATTAAACTCCCAAGAGCTGCATTGTCCAGTGCCTGTCAGCATAACTGCATGAGAAATATTGCCTGACCTTTCTGTCAATACCTTATCCAGGCATCTGAGACTCTTGACTATGATGATAACCTCATTTGTGCTAAGGTCAAAATTTGGTGGCCTAAAGATAGCGCATAAATGTTTTTCATTCATTCTGGTGGTTGAATGATCCCTAAGGGGATTCCATTTGTATATTGTGGTTAGGGTGTCCTGTGTTTGGATCTGTATTGTAAACTAACAAATTGTCAGTGCCTGATGTCATTTATAATCGCGTTATTACTGATTAAAGATGAAATATGCTTCCCCTGATCATGATATTGTTGCTGTAATTGAAAGGTATTATGATGCTACTATTGAGTCTTTTGACCTTATCAAAAGGAAGCATAAGGTTGGTGAAGGGCTGTCCTGTACTCTGCTTCATGACTTTACTTTCTGCATTAGATATCTTGTGGCATCAATCATTTGCTTCTGGCCTCAAACACATTTTCTATACTGATGGTGATAAGGAAACCCTAGACCTCAAAAAGGAACGACTGGAATTTATTGAAGATCCATTTTCATCTAATGTGAGTTACTCAACAGTCTACTCCCTGTGCTACTTTTCTTGATTTCTCCCTACTTATATTTTTCTGATGAATGCGCTTCATTGCCAGGAGCAAGAAGCTGAACAAGCAATGCCTGCTGCTGCATCTAGAATGTAGGGCTTTCCTGCCTCTTGAAAGATAATATTTTTTGTCTGTAAATGCCATTGATGAATTGTTTTCTTAATAGAAGTGAGTGTGGATGCGTTACAAAGAAATGCATGTCTTCATGAATGCTAATGTATGTCTGACATACAAGATACTTGTTTAGTAAAATAAGTTTCAAAAGTTATTGCTGAACGAATGTCATGAAATCCCTGCTCTTGGTGTACTTTAAAGAGTTCTTTTTTTCCCCTTGTCGATGATTACCTTTTTCTTTTATATTTTTCTCCAAGATTGGAATAACGCTTTGTAACTCACGGGTTTTCTGCTTGAGTTCCATATTGTGCAGTGCAAGTCACCTCTAGTGTTAAAACATGTTTTAGTGCTCAGCTTTATTTTAAGGATATTYTCTACATGTCTACGTGGAACCTGTTGAATTGCTTATCCATCAACATGAGCAGCAACTTGTATTTCTGTTAGTTTTATAAAATGAATCATTCTCGGCCACTCTAGGTGTCTTGATGAATTTGTCTTTTGTGAACTTGTTGCTACTATGCCTGATTATCATCACATTGCTGCGGTATGAACATAGTTACTTTCAATCTTAATCATTATCCCAGGAAAACGAGGAAGGGAGCTAAGACAACTCCTGAATCATCTGTTAAGCATGGAAGGATGGAACTTTCTTCTCCTAAAAGGTGTGTATATGTTCTATTTTTATTCTTTTAGATGTATGCTTTCTGGGCAATAACTGATCCTAGGTTAATTGTCTCCTGATAGTGGATTTGCTTCTTTCAGCAAGTCAAAAGGCACAGCCAGAAGATCTGGTCGGAAATTCAAGGATCATAGTAAAGTTGATTCCAAGCTGAAAGATAGGAACTCGAGATCTGGAGTCTAGCATATGTGAAGCGTTTGATGGGCCTATTATGGTAGTTGGAAGAACTATGGCAATGTTAAGTTTGCAATTGGAAGAGAGGAGAGATGGCAAGAGGAGAAGTTGTTGTTGAAAAGGAAGTGGATTAGGGTATGGACTTTTGGAGAATGATGTAAATTTGATCTCATTCCATCCAACTTGTTTTTCTTGTCTAGTTAATTCTCTGTGCTCATTAGAAGAGTTCTAGATTGGTAGCATCTCTGTGACTCTCTTGTTTCTAGAACARTTTTTTGGTAACATCTAGTGAATTCTTCAACAAAGAATAGTGTTATATAAATAGGATGTAATTCTATCATAGTGTCATTCTTCACCTCTTTAATCAAATCAAATACACACAAAGGACTAGTTGGTAGTACAATCCCCTTTGACCCTTCTTTTAAAAAAAAAATATATATATATTTCACCAACTAATAATATTTTTTATATGATTAAGTTCGTTGTTTTGAGAACTTATCAATATAATCCTTCGAGGTAGAAATATTATTTCAATGTCACCCTTTCATGTAATTGAGTTTTTAAACGTCCTAATTTGAAGCTGGAAAATACCATATTTTGAGTTCTTAGTTCCAAATGTCATCTTCTTTTTCATTTTTTCCCTTTTGAATATAATTCAATGGTAGTGTGACATAATATGATTCTCTAGATTATGTAAAGAAAGATTTAAGGTTTATAACAAATGAAATTGAATTAATTATTCTCTAATTCATTTCAACTACTAAATTGGATTCAATAAATGCAGGATTTGTGAAGTTTTATATCCTATTGAAATCAAACCTCTAAACCAAAATTTGACATAAATTTTTGGCTTATTACTCTCGATTAAAATAAGAGAGGATGATATTTAATAATACTTAAATTTCAGGAGCTAATGTGCAAACATATTTTTCTGCTGACGTGGCACCGCATGTTCACCGCCATAACCAGTAAAAACAGTACACTACCTGCTGGTGACAGCTTACCGAATATGAGATAAAAACATCATTAAAGACAGCCTTCTTCTTTATCTAAAATGACTTCAAATTGAAGCATGAAGAATGATTTTATGTATTGAGATCTCTCTACCGTTCATCTTTTTTACCTTTCTTGCTTCATTACAAATCCATCTTTCTATCAAATCTTGAAAACTGGGGCTTTTAATCTCAACTTATTTTTCTTGTTCCTTCGGTTGAGTGTTTTCAACTCAGTCTCCCACTCTCCCTCTTTCTTCCCCATTCAAGCCTACCAAAGTTTCACTCCCTTTCGACTTCAAGATCCCAATCTTTTGTTACTTGTCAGTCTTGTAATGGAGGGCTCTGGGATGAAAAGATCTTAAGATCTAGTCCTAGTGCCTCTGTCTGTCTCTCAATTTAGAACTATTCATCTTGTCAGAGAGGCGAGAGTAATTTTTAAGATCCAATCTGTTTCAGTGTCTGCAATAAAGGGTCTGTTCAGATCAGAGGTGAGTAAACCTTAAGCCCACTTTTTGATACTTCTATTTTTCCAGCTATTTTTCTAGTCGCATTTTTTCGTTTTGAGCAAACCAAGATTAAATCTTTAGCCTAATCCCTTCTATCCAATTCTTGTAAAAATTAGATGCCTTCGATTTGATTTGTAAATTGAAATGAAAGACTTGAATTCATCAACAGACCCAATTGGGCAAAACATAATAAAACTCATAAGCAATGTTTGTTTCTCGGTATTTGTTTTCTCAGTCCTCATTATTACAGTAATTGCAATAACATACCAACCCCCTGATCCATGGGAGTCCTCCAGAGCTCTCACTAGAGTTTTCACCGAAGTTGAAAATGCTACGTTCAAAACGGATACTTCTGTTCTTAGAACTGGCGAGGACATTGCTCTGGCTCCAGCCATAGCGCCTGCTGCAGTTATATCGATTACTGAAGATGTGATTGAAAAATCTGAAAGGACCTATAAAAATGTGAGCTTGAAATCTGGATGTGAAGATGTAAGTGTGGTTAATTGTTCAGATCCTGGGGTGTTGATCACAATAGAGAGGTTTAATTTGAAAACCTTCAGATCCATTGTGTTTTTGGATTATCAAACTCCTGTTAATGGATCAAAGCCAGATGAATGTGATGTGGCATGGAGGTTTAGGAATAAGAAGGAGAAGTCTTGGAGGAAGTACAGGGATTTCCGGAGGTTTAGGATTGGGTTTAAGGATGATTGTAGTTACAAAGTGATTCATGCTGGGCGTTGGCACTCAGGTGTTAATGCTCGCCGGCCAAGGATTCGAAGCAATGCAAGTGGAAGTGGCCAGAGAGCTAAACTTGCTCCTCCTGTTCGAGATGATGAGATCAATGACACTATTCCAGTGTTGGGGTCAGATTCAGCTTTTAGAAGTGGGAAGTATCTGTATTATTCACGTGGTGGGGATTATTGTAAAGGAATGAATCATTATCTTTGGAGCTTTTTGTGTGCTTTAGGTGAAGCTCAATACCTGAATAGAACTTTTGTGATGGATCTGAGTATCTGTTTGGCATCTACTTATACTCAGAGTAACAAGGATGAGGAGGGCAAGGACTTCAGGTTCTATTTTGATTTTGAGCATTTGAAAGAGGTGGCATCAATTGTGGAGGAAGAGGAGTTCCATAAAGATTGGAAGAAATTGGATAAGACACATAAGAAGAAAATTCCTGTAAGGAAGGTTGCAGGGTATAAGGTTACACCAATGCAATTGAAGAAAGATAAGAGCACAATTATATGGAGGCAGTTTGATGCTCCTGAGCCAGAAAATTACTGGTATCGTGTTTGTGAAGGTCCAGCAGCTAAATACATACAAAGACCCTGGCATGCTCTATGGAAATCAAAGAGACTAATGAATATAGTTACAGCTATCAGCGGGAGTATGGATTGGGATTATGATGCAGTTCATGTCGTTCGAGGAGAGAAAGCACAGAATAAGGAGCTATGGCCTCATCTGGATGCTGATACATCTCCTGATGCCCTTGTTACAAAGCTTCAAGGGCTGGTTGCACCTTGGAGGCATTTGTATATTGCTACTAATGAACCATTTTATAATTACTTTGATAAGCTGAGATCTCATTACAAGGTTCACTTGCTGGATGATTACAWGGAATTGTGGGGAAATACAAGTGAGTGGTTCAATGAAACAAGTCTACTGAATGGTGGCCGCCCAGTTGAGTTTGATGGATATATGAGAGTTGAAGTGGATACTGAAGTACTTTACAGGGCAAAAACAAAAGTAGAAACGTTCTATAATTTGACCAAAGATTGCAAAGATGGAATTAATACATGCTAAGCAAGTGGGGTGGACGTTTGGGAACGGTGACGTGCTAAACAGGTTGGAAAGTTTTTCTCACTGTTCTCCAGTTTTTCGGCTTAGTCATCTATCATGTTCCGAACAAGTATACAAGTGTATTTTAGGCTACCATTAGTTTTCACTTGTTTTTCATTGTATTGATTGTTAACTCCTGGTCATATATGTGTACCATATATTCAACTTTGCATTTCTTGCTTCGTTTTATCTCCTTATTGCCAGAACTCCTCTTCTTTGCCTTTTACCATTGTGCTGATTGAACGGCACAAATAATGAACCTGGATACTGATTTAATAACTTAATTATGCATCTAAATAAACTCTGCAGTTATTGAAACACTAAAATGGTTTTGRTGGATATATGAAATTCTAGCCTCTGAGACTAAATGAACCCGAAACAATGCTACGTGATTAAGGTTATTATCTGTGTGTAGATGTTATAAACAGCTTCCCTGCATATCTTTGAGAAGCTATAGAAGATGATGTTCTGACCTTTTCTTCACTCTATCAGCCAAATGCTGGTTATAAATTGAGTTCATAGTTTTGAACAACTTTCTCTGATAACATGAGCTTGCATATCTTTTTGTGGTGGCATACTCAACCTGTTTCAGAATTTCTTAACTCTTGCTTTGGAAACCATAAATCAGAATGATTGGCTGCTTTGGTAGTAGCAGGGAACATTCAATTCTCTATATTGAATTTGATCTTGTTCTTTGAGATTTTATCTTCTGCCGAAGAAAACAGGTGTAGTAGCTTTTAGTGTCTGGATTTCATGAATAGGCGGACATAACACAGAAGAGTGTATGCATATATGCCGTACTGTAGTTGATTTTAATAAATGGCACATTATTTTGTTGTTTTATTCTTTAACCTATCATYGATGGAAAAACTTAATGCTATGGCTTTTTCTCTGCCAAAAAGATATTTGAGGTTTGGTTCATCTTTCGTGATTCTATTGACTGTGATTGGAAATGTTAAATCTGGTAGATGCACATGGTAGTTTTGTATTGTTTTTTTGACTTGACAATTGACATCTCTTGTGTGTGATCTATCCTTGTTTTTTCCAATTTATCTTGGGAACTCCTTGGGGATGTGCTTTTGTCAGTTTGAGCCTTTGACCAATTAAAAATAGTCTTTAAGATTAATTTTTTCCGAAGAAAACTCTGGCAACAATACTTTCTTTTAAAACGAAATTCTAATTTCAGTTCTTTGAGGTCTTTAAGGATTTAAAATTTACTGCAAGGCTTCTTTTCTTCTTAGAAAATTGACTATTTTGTTCGTCTTTCCCGGTCTTCTGATACTGGGTGCAGTTAACTACTTCTAAATGATGGCAGTTCTCTRAAGTTTCCCGCATTCGTCCCTTTTCTATATCACGTGAATCTCTTTGGCCTGATTTTATCCAAAGAAGAATGCGATAGATGATGCATTTCATAGATGTTAGAATTCATTAAGAAGAATAACTTGAGCTCTTCCAATTCATACGACATTATGATAGAATTTGAAAATCACATTTGTCTTCTTTGTTATGCAACCTTTCACTTGAATTTGGTCAATCACAACAGTCATTGTTCAGTGTGATGCCCCTTGATTTCCTTGGGGGGCAAAAGACAAAAACAGCTATAAGTCTGCAAGTTCAGGTTCTTTAGCTTTCCAACTTCGACTTGGTGCCAGTTGATCGTGCTCTGGTACATAAGTCTGCAAAGAGGAATGGACACTGTAAGGGCACAATGTAAATGTTGATTCCTGTGATAAAACCCTGTGCCGTTATACTTGTATTCTTGCACTTCAGCTCATGGAAACATCAATGGTGCTGGATTACTTGCTGGAACATTGAGGGTCTCGCTTATAACAAATGAGGTCTTTTGCGTTGTTCATATGCACGCTACATTAGTTCTTGTAAATKTAGGACTTTTTATCTTGTAAGGGATGCTTCTACCAGTTAAAGTACACTATCACCAATTGAATGAGGAGGGTTTTATGTTATATATACCAGTGTTGTTGATGTATTTTAAGAATAAAGTTGAATCAATTTTGACATCTATGGTTATTTTGATGGAGGGAGGAAGAGAATAAGATCAGCAGGTACAAAGTTGCAAAAGGGAAGCATGTTTAGTACCTCCATCTTCTCTAGAAGCTCTTTGGGAGTATCTGCAGATAACACAATACTTCTAGCTGAGTATTTTATGAATCCTTCTTCCACAGCTTTGTCGAATAAGCCCAGCAAGGAATCATAATATCCATCAATGTTTAAGAGGCCAACCTGTTTCAGGCACTAGATTAAATGCGACTCTATTGCAGGCTTAACATAATTGGTCTAACCGAGGCCGAGAGGTTAAACAAGTAAAATGAGACAGATCGGTTGAACCAGTTTAATTTTCACTTCTCTAAATCAGTAACTCTACGGCAACAATTTTTTAACAAAGTTGACTTCGAGATGGCCTTATGCAATTTGATAGAGTCAGGAATGATTACTTCAGACTTCGAGATGGCCTTATGCAATTTGATAGAGTCAGGAATGATTACTTCCATCCTATTTGCTTGGAGTTGAACTGATTTCAAGCACCAATTAATGTTCACTCTTCTAACGTATCTTCCTCTCTTCTTAATAGAGAATGTACAATGAAAAATAAAAAATTAAATTCAAAAACTTATTTACAATCGACAAAAAAATGATTATTTTTTGACAAAAATATTTTAATTCTCTTTGTCTACATCATCATAACAAGGACCAAAACTAAACAGTAATAATCACATGGGTCTAAAATGTAAGATTTTTCTACTGAAAATAGAGAGATAAGTAAAGATATTGCAAAAGGAAGAGATGCAATTGCAAACATACTGGTTTATCATGAATTCCGAGCTGTGACCATGAAATCATCTCCAGCAGCTCTTCCATAGTTCCATAACCTCCTTCATTGATTCCACCAGACAAAAGGAAAAAGAAAAGCAAATTCTTCTCAGAGTCAAAATTCTTATTGATGCCTCCAAAATGTACCATTTTCTGCTTACCAGGAAGGGCAACGAAACCATCTGCTCTATGTGCCATTTCAGCTTTCCTTTCATGCATGTCTGATACTATCATTACCTCTCCCACTGTATGCCCTGATATCTGCTCAGCCGTTAGCACCCCTCACCGCACGAGCTATTTGCAGAAGAAGAAAAGGGATTGGGGGTGGGTAGGGGTGGAGTTGGGTTTGAGTTAATGAGCATAATCAGATATTCATACCTCAACTGGAACAAGAGCTTTTGTAATTACTCTAGAGAGTGAGGAAAGAGAATCACAGAACAAACAATGAGTGATTGTTTATTCTTTAGTTAAAAGAACTTGATTGAAGAAATTGATCACTTACCCAAGAACATCACATCCACCAGCGTAAACTGTTTGAGAAACCAATCCCATGAGACCAATGCTTCCTCCCCCATAGATTAGGTTAATTTTCCTTTGCACCTGTAAAGTTCATCAAGAGATTTTGAGAGATGCAAAGATAGGGAAATACATACAAATTAAGGTACATAGAAAGAACGAACCAACTCTCTGGCAAGATCAAGAGCAGCATCACTGAATATCTTTCTGTACCCTGAATTACTTCCACAGAAGACACAGACCTTTTTGAAGAGGTCCATTTCTTCTTCTCAAAGCTGCAAAAGAACTAGCTAGCTGGATATTTCAATTTGCAAGCAAGTTCCACTGAATGGTCACGGGATTAAGATATACTTATATGTACAAGTTGTTATTCTTTTATATTAGGTTTGATACTATAAGCGTGTAGAAGTTTTACCTGATTGATACATTGACATCATCCTCATAAAACAGTCAAGTTGTATGAGAAGCGAAGTTCATGACCTTTCTATGAAACTATGAATAATGCCTTCAATAGTCAAAGAAGACTCCAACTTTCTCCTTTCAATATTTTCTTTGTATGCCCAACTGGTTTGGTTGGTGCACCAAAGCAAAACACTGCTCAACTTCGTGGATCTTCGGAAGAGATTCATATCTCCTTCTAAATTCTGGGTCAGTTTCTATCAAAAGTAAAGGAAAAAGACAAGTTTGCTACCCAGAAAACAGTCACCTGACCCTTGCATTGCCACAAAGGCAGCTTACATCAAATCAAATCCATATTCTCTGTCTATTTATTGTAAAGGTACTTTATATTAGTTTAGTTTCAATTTATCGATTGGYATTAAAATTGATTTAATTGATGGTAAATCATAATGGGTTTTCCTTATTGCATCTTTTTTCTTTTCATTTTCTTTTTATTAGATCACTTGATATCTTCACTTAATGAGACTAATTTAGATTAGATCTTGTTCAAAGAGTCTAATTCTTACTCGAAAGAAAGTCGAGTCCAAAGCTATACAATATAATGTCATAAGTAGGTTAAATCGAAGATCTTGCTCGCTTGTTGCTACTAACGGTGGTCAAGGAGGGAGAAGCTAAGGTCTTCACGGGAGTTGAAAAAGGCCAAGGAAGAGACTAATCATGTAGAGGAGAGGCGTAGGGGTGGGGGGCGGAGGAAGGGACAAAGAGGAGACAGAAGAAGGGTGGGTTAATGGGTCACCGGAGAGGAGAAAAGTGAGGTCGTGTGTGCAATGGCAGAGTGGTGGGGGATGGTGGCTAATGGCGGTGAATAGTTCTAGTCGAAGGAAGAAAAGAAAGAAAAGATGAAAGAAAAAAAAAAAGAAGAAAAATAGGAGGGTAATTTTGATAAGAAAGTGTAAGGCCCTTGGTTGATAACCCTATTTAATAATTAAAATTGAATTAATGACGTTTCATAATTTAATTTTGTAATGTCTTAATACGTAAGTATTTTTTAATTATTTTTATAAATTTTATATTTCTGACTTAATACATTAAGAATTTGTATATCAAATTATCAAATTTAATATTTAAACTCAAATATTACAAAATAAATRTTTATCATTTAGAAATTAAATTACTTCTCAATTTAAGACTTCAGACGTCAATTTTATTAAATMGGACTAATATTTAATTGTTAAAAAGCCAATTGCTTTTCTACTTAAGACTTCATATGTTAGTTTTATCAAATGAGGTTAATATTTGATTGTTAAGTTTTGGACAATCATGATTACGTGGAGGTAAGGGGAAAAAGGGATGATTGTGGAATTTGATATAATAATTGAGTTATTCTTTTATCGCTACTCCAAGATACTATCAAGGAGTACCATTACCCCATTTATTTCCTTACACCAACCAAATACCCTGTGAAAGTCACGAAACAAAAAGACTCACTTCTTTCACACTATGATCATTCTTCCACTCACAAATAGACCAAATATGTCTTTCTACTATCACCCAACGGTTAAGGCGCTAAAAGAAACTCATCACTTATCATCACAATTGAAAAAATCATCAGCATTCTTGATGTAATCTTTTTTTCTCTATGGTTCAAACACTTGTATTTGATGCCCACATTCTCAATTATGATCAATAGGGATTGCCATGATAGGGAGTTAAGTTCCAAGCGTGCAATGAATATCATGATGATTAAGGGGCCAAACTGCACCAGCCAATCATCAAATCTCATCTTATGTCCCTTTCCAATTAAGGCACACATTAAGTTAACTTTGTGGAGCAATCGATTTATGTAAAACTCGACTTTACATTTCAAAGTTTATCCAATACCTCATTTTGATTGTTTTTTTTTTAACTTTTAATTTTTTTGATTGATTGCACACGTGCATTTACAAGGTAATCATGTTTGTTTTGATATGTAGAGAAGAAGAGAGATGAAAGAAATGCGAGCAATTAAGATATGACAGAACATGCAATTGAGCTAATTAAGAATCCTCGTAGATGGCATATATATACTTTTTCATTTCAAAATAATTGTTATTTTGAATATTTTTTTAAATTACTTATTATTTTAGAAAATTAAGAACATAGTAAATATCATTTTTCTTCTTTACCTCTAATTGATTAGCCTTATTTAAATATAGAATATCATTTCCAATGTATTGGTTACATATTGATCAAAGTATGAAATATCCACAAGAAATTAAAAGAAGATTATATTTAAAAATTTATAGAAATTAATACTTTCTTAATATGCTTAATGTTTTTTAAACCAACACTTAAATATATTATGTGACCAATTTTTGGTGCAGCCACCATCCAATAATGGCAAAATGCTACTTTGGATAGTAATAATGAAGTCTTTTGAGTGCTCATGCACTAACATTGTCACGCCAGAAAATTAAAGTCCAGCTTTGTTTCCCACCATGTATATAWTTTGTTTGGTTGGAACTTGAATAGCTACATTATCATCCTTGCGAAATTAATTGGAATCGTATTGATTAGCCTCCTTGATCATATATTGGGATGTTCTTCCTGTTTAGGAGAAAATTGGCGGATTCTTTTTGTTTTGTTTTATACATTTTAAATAATTTCTTTATTATTGTTCTAAGGTTTCATGCAATTAAAAAAGGAAAAAATTAGTGAAGATAATATGAAATATTTGTCTGACTTTTTCATTTTAAAGGAAATGCTATGAATTCAGTAGAAGTAGTTTTGCAAGCACGTCTTATCATTGGTGGAATAAATAATGGCGATTTGAAGCAAGTATTTGTCAATTTTTTTTTATGAATTTCTTGCCTAACAATCTATCTCAATTCAAGCGCAAAATTTGTTAATCAACTAAATGATTCTTGGATAGATTTTACAGCAAATTTTGCTCACCATTTCTGATCTATGTGCTAAGCAGCAATTTGATGAAGAAATTCACCAAGCATGCAAGTCCACTTGGATCGGCTTGTAGTCCATACTTTCAAATCAAGTGTTCCAAGAAAGGTTGCAATTGTGTACCGAAGAAGAAATGAACTATAACAAGTATTATAGGCAAAAATGCAACCAAGTACCCTCCTTCAACAATGAAGGACTTGATATTCATGTAATAGTCCATTGCTGAACAAAAGCCTATTGATGATAAGCTCCAAAATTAATCCAATAGGTGTGATCCTGCTAATCAGAAATCTCCATGGCTTCCTAACTAGATCTTGAGGAAGATGTAAGGTTGAGAAGGAGAAGGGTGAATCTAAAACAGTTGGTGTTGAGGAAGTAGATAATCTAATATTCTCTATTCTTCCGAAGAGCGATAATGAGTTGAATTGTTTTGTAATAGATCTAACATTAACTATCAACTTGTATACCAAAAACAGATGAAACAAGTTCATTGGTTCTGATACCAAATCCTAAATGTCTTATGGAAACCCTTTGCAAGAATCCAGATATTGTGATTTAATGAAGACTATGCTCGACCCTCTTAGCCCTATTGACTTTTATGGTCAAGCCCCACCACTTATTCATCGAATCAAGATCCTTCCATCTAGCAAATCTTGTCTCACCAAACTTAATCTAGTTAGGAAGCCATAGGGATTTTTGATTAGCAGGATCAGCTAGGTTGCAAGCTCAGAGCATACTCTTATTATGGTGTGCACACCATAAAAAAGATCTCAAAGATTTCAAATCTAACTCATAATTAGAGCTTCTTCAAAATAGAGAAGAGAAAGAACTTAAAAGGGCTTGGACCAAATGAGGTTGATGAATAATAGATTTATCTTTTATATGCATTTCAAGGAACTCGATTTCTCGTTGGACCAATTTCATCTCGCGGGCTGAAAGTATGATACCATAATTTATAATAATAGCTACAAATTTGTATAACAAGCCCATGTGAGATGAAAGTCTTCAAAAAATAGTAAGATATCATAAATGTAGACAATAATAGTGCAGAGAATAGGTTCAAATAGTTTTCACCATAACTCATTGAAATAAATATGGTACCGTCTTGAGCCCAAAAGACATAACTTTCTGCTGGAAGCGATGATTTGGTATATAGAATGCTATCTTGTATCTACCTTCTGGATGGATGCTTAGTTGCCAAAAATTAGATTCAAGATCAAACTTTGAAAACCATTCAGCTTTAAAAAGCTTACTGAAGAGAGTTTTTCCGTCTGACAATGGAAATTTGATATCTGTAAGGAAAATATTTAGTGTTCTATAATTGACAACAAAACAAAACTTTCCTCTGACTTGCTCTGCTATTTTGTTCACATAGAATACCTCACATGCCCATGGAGAGTTTATGGTTCAATAAGACCTTGTTTGAATAACTCCTATTCTAAGATGGCTTGTTGKAAAAGATCTGGAGACATGCCAAAATGACTAGCCTTRGTAGGGTTAATGTCTTCATTTAATTTGAATYGTAAATGAAAGAAGAAATTTAGYTTAACCCATAGTAAGAAGAGCATTTATCCAGGAATTCTATGTGAGTTTTTGCACAATTGGAGGTGATCAACATAGATGAACAACTATCTCATACCCAGTTGCCACTCATAAATCTCTACCACATATTTGCAAAAAAAAAAAAAAAAAGAAAAAAAACCATTCATTCCTTATCCTAAAAGCTATCACATCTAGTCAATAAAGCCTTCTTCATCCCACCAAGTAAAAGAAAATGGCATCTTGATCTATTCTAGCAACTTCAGAGGAGCAGTTTGTATCCATCAATATCCCATCCCAATTTCCATCTTAATGGATGCGACCGGATCACACCTATCTCATTTGGAGGAGTAAGAGTTGGTCTTACACTTCAAGCCCTACTGTAGTAGCAAGATTTGCACTCTTGGATTCCAGAATTAAGAAGTACCAACAAGCATGTCTTGGTATTACTCAAACTACGTTCAATGTGGGAATAGTAATGGTGACATGGTTTTCGAATATTAACATCAGTCTTCGAGATTCGAGAACTTATGAATATGGTAGTATGYCTAGATGAATCCTAGATACCTTACGAGAGACCGCTCTACAAAAACCTAGATACTATGATTTAATAAAAATTATGCTAGGTGATCCTCTTAATTCTCTTGGATTTTTATGGTCAATCCCTGCTTCTTATTCATCAAATCAATCTTTGTTTCAATGAGTTATGGTGAAAATATGCGTGATTGCAGATTGAGGAAGAAATAGCACTATAAGAAGTATTCCAGGTAAAAATCTTCAAAGAAGTCAGGATTCAAGCCAGGGAAAGGCAAGAAGAAATTTTGATAGATGTTTCTTCGGCAACAAAAAGGGTCATTATGGGTTTGACATATTTGGATAGGAAGAGAGAGAATACAATTAGTTTAAATTTATCCATGTTTGTTAAGCTTTTATGCCAACAAATGACCTTTTAAAAGGTTTCCTCGAATGATATGATACGACATAATGTCTTGGTATTCTGTTCCTGATTGTTCGTCTCTCTCCTTTTCTCTTTGTCTTGTGCACTAAAGGTCATTCTATCTTACTTTATTATTCTGGGGACTTGGTGACTTGTAGGGCATGCAATTCAGTAGAGATGCACACAATGCTTACTGAGACAAGATGCCCGGCCAAGGATAGCATATTATGTGTGTTGTACATCTTAGTTTGCAACTAATTTAGCAATTCCAACCTTTATGAGGAGATCTTAGATTGTACTAAATATTTTTTTTCTTGTCTATGTTTTACGAGGAGATCTTAGATTGAATTGAAAAATTTTGTTCTCGTCTTTCCATATATATGATTATATGATCATCTATTCACATATAGCTAAGGAAGATAAGACATAATTTCGTCGCAAATTTGCGAGGGACTTGGGACATATGATTTTTCAGAATTTCAAAAAAGAACAAATAAAAATTACAAATTTCTGTCACAAATTTATGATTTGCAACGGAATTTGTAACAAATGTTCTTAGTGTATACTTAAAAGGTCCGTCGCAATTCCCTCGTAACTTTGCAAGGGATTTGCAGCGGATGGATTTTCAAAATTAAAAAAAAGGAACAAATTAAAATTTCAATTCTTCATCACAAGTCTCTCGCAATTCATAAAGTATTCTTAAAATGTCCATTGCACATCCTTCGCAAATTTTTGAGGGACTAACGACAGATGTCTTTCTAGAATCTAAAAGAAAAAGAACAAATAAAACTTTCAAATTTCCATCGCAAATCCATTGTAAATGTGCAAGGGATTTGCAAAGGATTTTGTAAGAATTGTTCTTTGTTTATTCTAAAATATTCCGTTGCAAATCCCTCGTGAATTTGGGAGGGATTTGCGATGAAATATTTTAGAATACACTAAGAACAATTCTTACAGAATTTGTTGCAAATCCCTTGCAACTTTGCCACAGAATTATCTTCAAAATCGTTTGTTTTATTTGTCATAAAGAATATGTRGCAAATCCTCCGCAATTTGCGAAGGAATTGTGATGAAATAAAAAATTTATAATTTTTCTCATATTTTTTACAAATTATCTCGTAGACGCCACCAAGTACTTAAAGATATATCTTCTTAGTCGGATTCAAATTCATTTTATGGTCTTGTAGAGTATTTTTAATGTACTTTTGGATTGTATAGTATAGGAGAATAATTTTTAGTACTTTACTAACAATCTATCCAATTGATCAATTAATTATTGGTCCTCAAAGTTATTGTAAAATCCTAAAGCTTTTTAACTATTATCTGTTAACATATAATCTTGTAAAATGCTATTACGTGAAAAGTTAAGACACTGCCAAGTTAGAGAACTTAAAAAAATAGAATATTTGTTGATTATTTAGAGAACTTAAAAAAAATAGAATATTTGTTGATTATTTATTTAGATATATATCTATTAGTTACTTTAAATAGATGAATTGTCCTTTGGTTTGTTGGTTAGAAGGAAATCTGGATAATGATATTTCTATTGGATGGAAAATAAAACCTTAGAATTGTTTAATAATAATACGATTTTTTGTATCATTTTTGTATCACTTTTCTTAATTGTATTTCTTAATTCTTTCTCATGTTTCTTGTCATTTTTCCACCATCACATTTTCTTATTATATTTAAATGTATTGTTTTGTTTTGGTCATCTGACCATTTCTTATCTATCGCCATCTTCTTCTTCTCATCTTTTCTTTTCTTTTTTTTTTTGACATTATTTTAGTGTATTCGATCCTAGTCATCACAACCACTACATCATCAATTTTCTTGATTCTTTTTTTCTTGACTATTGCCTTACTCAACAATAGATAGAATCATATACGCAGTAAAGTTTTACTCATGTAAGTATACATGATCCACAAGTAATATAGAGTAAATAAGAGTATCGTCTCAAAAGAGTTATTGGTTCAAAAGTGGTGGTTTAAATTTCTAATAAAAATCAATTGGTTGTTGGTCATCACGAATATGAAGTAAAATAATTTAAATTTATCTAATCATAAGGATATGAAAACAATCACACAATCGCACAAACGATATGATCAAGAGCTTAAAAGTGAGTTAGAATTAGGAATCCCCTATGTACTAATGTCTAAGAAGTCAAAACATCAATGCTGCAAACTGGCTGCAGCAATGACTTCTGAACGAATGCTACAACAAAGGTTTAGCTACAACAGTAATGCTGCAGACTGGCTGCAGCAATGACTTTTGAGTAAATACTARAGCAAAGTTTTAGCTACAACATCAATGCGGTAGATTGGCTGCAGTAATGACTTATGAGCAAATACTACGACAAAGGTTTAGCTACAGTAGAAATGCAAATTGAGACAGAAATGACCTCACCCTTTCAGTTTGTTGGTCCTGGTTCCTATTTCACTAAGTTGTTCTACCTGTCGGAGTTACTTAGCTTAAGAAAATTAAATAGTTCAAGTCTCATATGATCTTATGGGTGGAATATGAATATCTCCAATATTCTATAATATCCCTAAGATATTAAACATTATCTCAAGATAACCAAACTCACATCTAGTCAAGTTTTCCACCTCTTTTACTACCTTTTGGTGTTCAAGTGACTCACACAAATATTATTCATGGTCAATAAAATAGTGAATGTAAACAACATATAATCTTGAGTAAAGCATTTATAAAGAGCAAACCTCGCTCAAATCATTCAAATAGACATTAAATACATAGGTTCATCAAAACTCTAACTTCTAAGAAGTTAGTTCATATTCTTAGATGAAATAAAATACAAGATGTAAAAGATTAACATATTGAAATGTATCTTGAAATAATCACTAAAAGAAGGAGAAACAAAGTCTAAAGAGGTTGATAAAGTCCAATGGTGAAGGCTTCCTTAAAGTCTTCTTCTTCTTCTAAGCTTCCCTCTTTTTGCTTTCTTTCTCTCTCCTCTTTCCTCTCCTTTTTCATTTCTTGTTGTGAAGTCTGAATTGCCTCTAGTTTTCAGCCTTCTTCCCTTTCTGTCCCTTGAAGTTTGCCTGGGAAGCTTGGCAAAAAMGTGTCATAAGCACTTTTTTGCTTTTTCACTTTTTYCTTTTTGACMTTTTGCTTTCCAACTTTTGTTCTTTGGCTTTTTAGCTCTAGAAATGATTTTCTCCTTTATCTAATGATGACTTTCCTTTTCTTCCTTGACTTCCCTTCTTCTAATAAAATATTTCTTTTTSCTCATAATATTAAATGCTACAGTATTGCATTTTTAAGCCATTGCTGTCCATTGTCTTAGCATTGAGTAAATCTTCGCTTGTTRATCAAGTGACCTTRTGTTTTGCTTATAGAATATTTTTTCCTACAAAATAGAGTATTTTATCTTAGCAAATGCACATGAATTCTAAAATTTCACACTATTGTACAATTAAAGTCACTTGATTGATTCTAAGCAACATTAAGGCAAAATAGTATGAAGTCGCATTTCGTAATATTAAAAAGGGTGAAAACATGCATATAATCAATAGTAAAATCACTGGTTTACCATTCACATCAACACCCTCAAACCTAAGCATTGCTAGTCCTCGAGCAATAATAAAATAAAAAGAAAACACAAAATCATCTACTTTGAATAATGCTTGATAAAGATCAACATTAGATTCCTCATTCATGGGTAAGTGTTTTGGTCACCTTAAGCAAGTGTGAGGTAATGAACCATGACCAACTATATGTCAAGAATACAAGTTATCCCAACTCGATACAAAAGACTGATGTGATTTCAACATATGTTCAACAAATTTCTTTTCCACACAAACATTGAATTCCCCAAATTAGAAATAAAAATGAATACATGAAAATCAAGTTGGTCACAGGGGTTAAAAGTTTTGGTGTGGCCTCAGTAAGCTGGCTGGTTTCTTTTTTATTTTTTTAATACAATCTTTGCTCTAAAATGTCACAAGAACTATTTGACAGAAAAATCGACATTTATGATGAAAGTTCCTGGTTAATAGGTCCAAGTCACAAAAACAAGAGTTGATATGCATACTCGTACCTAATATTGCTTTTTTGACGCAAAATTACACATGAATAACATGCATAACTCTGGTTACGAGGCAATTAAGGCATTGGAGTAGTTATTGAAGTGCAACAATAAATTAACAGGTCATATCAAAGGATACTCCCAAACCTGTTCAAAATTTTATTTTCAAAAAAAAATTGCCTATTTCTAGCTTTAATAAGGGGTTTTCAGTATCTAGTTTCAAAGTAGTTATAAATGCAAGTGAAATCACATCTATGTCCTTAAAAGAGTGGAATGTGCAAGTATTTGTCGACAACAATTAATGAATGGCCATACATAGCACTTGAAATCTTGAGGGCTTACTCATACTTAATCAACATTTGGTTTAAGGAGGAAAATTGTCAATTAATGTGAAATATATACTCAAAATTGTGAACCATGATTCTAATAATGAGCTAGGTTCAACATTGAGTGGAATTTTAATATAAGGAAGCAATAAACTCAATGCTGGAGAGTGGCTCCAACAATGCAGGTATGGCATCCGAGTACCGCATTAAACAACAATGGTGGGGGAAATAATATATACAATCAATGTTGCAGGTGAGCTGCAACATTACTTAAAACAACGTTTAATCATATACATGCCTCCAAAATATACCAATTAAACTGAGCAAAGGCCAGAATGGCACCAACTAACAATATTCTAAGCAAGAAACACAAATAAAGTAACAAAATTATGACCAACACAACATCAGTTAAAGCAAATAAAGCAATACTAATTCGAACAAGTGATGCAAAACAACAGGGAACATCCCCACAGCTAAGTAATGGCCCAGTTCACAAAAACAAAACTTAAAACAGAGATAGTTAAAGTTGCAGCCAACAATRGAATGGGAACCCAAAACAGGGCAAAATTTGAAACACAACTCCCCAGTTAGTCTGAGTCATCATTCATGGCTTCAGAGTTGGAATCATCAAAAAGGTCRTAGGCCACTACTTTACCCTTGTCTTTGARAAAGTTGGGGAAAGGGGTGAACTCCAGAAGCCAGCACAAGGAAATGGTGCGAGGTGCCTTTTCAACGTCCTGCTCAAAGAGTCACCGGTATTCTCAGTAGGTGAATTGCTGCTCCATGAATTTCTTCTGGAAAGCTCTTTGTTCTTGCTGAAAGTTTTGCAAGATAGATGCATGAAAACACTGAGCCATGGTCAGTTCTCCTACCTGGTCGTGCAGGGGATGCAGTTCAACGAGAGTCGAGTCCTGCAGGGGGTGGGTAGTTTGCCCAAGGTGACGCGCAGCTGCATCGTTCACATTAGTAAAGAGGCTAGGCTCAGTGTTATGACATAGTCGGTTAATGGTAGCACCGGTAATGAGCCCGTCATTGATGATTTTAGGTGACCCAAGCATTCAGGGAACATCTTTATTCGTGATTAGGCAAGAGAAGAACAACTTCCTAGAACTCTTATTCCAGCACACCCTGATTTCATTGACGATGAGTTGTCTGACATTGATGCAGATGCCCGTGGCAACGCAAAAGAGGAGCAACATTCGCTCCTGTGAGACTATCACATCATGGGTGCTCGGCATCAAATGGGTTTTGATGAAATGCAGCAAAACCCGTGTTGGAGGAAGGAGATTGGCTCTGGTTATAGATCTGACACCCTCTTTAGACAGAGTCCATTGAGTTCCTTCGACGGTCAGCGTCTTGAGTATCATAGACCAACTTTACTTCGTCATGCCATCACGAAAAGAGCAATATTCGCACTCAAACTCTGGTAGTTCATAGATCTGGTTCACATCATAACATTTCAAGGATACCTAGACGTTGCGAACCATGACTGTCTAGGCATTTAGTGTGACCAAATTAGCATAAAATTCCCATACCCAATTTGGACAGGCCTCCTCCGGTTGATTGAAAAATTTGAGCCATTTGTGGTTTATGATCTATTCTAGCACAAAGTTGGGGAGGCCCATGGTCCGGCTATTGAGTATTGCAAAGCCCTTTTCCATGAAGAGTTCGCGGTTGCCAAGGATCGAATCAAATCAGCTTTTGTCTTCATTACTGAAAAAAGTTTGGTATGGTCGAGGTATTTTTTTCAGCGGCGTGCTTTGTCCGTGGCATGGTGTTTGGAAGGGATGTTTAGACGGAGGTGGTGGTTTATAGGGTGGACTCAAGGAGGGTGGTGGATTGGGTGGTCGCAGGGGTAAGAGAATGGTAGTAGAGTGGTGGAGTGGGTGGTCGCTAGGGTAGGAGAATGGTGGTATAGGGTTTTGGGAACAGAAAGTGGCAGAGAAGAAGAAGAAAAAGTTGCAAAGAGAAGTAGGGTGGAGGAAAGAGCTACAGGTGGCCAAAGTGTAGAGGGTAGAGGAGTAGGTGGAACAAAAGCCAAGGTAAAGCTGTTCAGTTGCTGTGCCAATGAATTGAAAAGACACCCTGTTTTGTGTGCCAATGAACTGAACAAATGGTTGACTTGGGCATTGTGAATGGTACAGTATCATTTCCAATTGCTCAAACACACCTTTCTCATCCAACTCCAGATTTACTTCCATTGTTCCACGTTGCCCCTGCAAACTTGAACTGATGCATTTTGACCGCAATGTATAGCATTGCATTCTTATAGAAAATCTATTCTCATAGTTAGTCATAATAGTGCCTCTTTTGTCACTTACGTAAGATAAAATAAAATTAACTAAAATAAAACAAAARAAAAATAAAAATAAAGACTTTTCCTCTGCAACCTGCAATCAACACGTAATAGTTATCACACAGATAAAATAATAACAAATCAGTAAATTGACATCACTAACAAATAAAGAAACCTTCTAAAATAAAGCACGAAGACTTAAAACAGACAATGACTGTGAAGATAGAAATAGAAACAAAACACAGATAGAAAACAAAAATAGAAAATAGACAGAAAACAGAAACACTGTGCTAACTAAATTACTAAAAAGATACATTAATTTGGATTTAAGGGAGTGGATTGCCCTTCATTAGCACAATCAATACCCCAATAATGCTTTAACCTTTCACCATTAACTTTAAACACACTATTTGATTTTTCATCAAATAGTCTAGCACCATCGGGGTAAACTTTTGTAAATCGAAAAGGACCCGACCATTTGGATTTTAATTTTCCAAGGAACAATCTTAATCTTGAGTTAAAAGGAGTGCAAGTTGACCTTTCTTAAATTCTCTGGATTTTATGCATTGGTCATGCCACTTTTTTGTTTTCTCCTTGTAGAGTTGGGCATTTTCATATGAACTGAGCCTTAAGTCTTCCAATTCACTCAACTAGAGCATTCCCTTTTTGCCAGCTCCATCTATCTCAACATTCAACTCCTTAGTTGCCCAAAATGCTCTATTTTCTAACTCCAAGGGAAGGTGGCATGTTTTGTCAAAAACTAGCCTATACGAAGACATTCCTAAAGGCATTTTATAGGCAGCAGCATAAGCCCACAAAGCATCATCCAACTTAATGGACCAATCTTTCCTGTTGGGGTTAACTATGTTTTCCAAAATCCTCTTAATTTCATGATTGGAAATCTCCACTTGACCACTTGATTGAGGATGGTAGGCAGTAGTGGTCTTATGTTTAACTCCATACTTAGACAACAAATTCTCAAAGGCTGCATTACAAAAATGACTTCCACCATCACTTATGATAGCTCGAAGTCTACTGAAGATGTGTTTCATGAGGAACTTGATAACAACCTTGGAGTCATTGGTAGGTAAATCAACTGTCTCCACCCATTTAGAAACATAATCTACTGCTACCAAGATGTAACAATTCCCAAAAAAAGGAGTAAAAGGTCCCATAAAATCAAAGCCCCATAAATCAAACAATTCAATCTCCATTATGTTATTTAAGGGCAATTCATGACGTTGGGAAATGTTTCCAACACGTTGACAGTTATCACAAGTTTTCACAAATTGAAATGCATCCTTAAAAAGAGTAGGCCAGAAGTAACCTGATTGAAGTACTTTTGCAGTTGTTCTAGACCTTCAAAGTGACCTCCATATGGTGCTGCATGACAATGCTGCAGCACTGAAGCCACCTCCTCTTCTGCTATGTGCTTCCTTAATATTTGATCAGCACATCTCTTATATAAGAATGGTTCATCCCAACAATAAAACTTCACATCATCGAGGAATTTCTGTAGCGGTTGTCTACTCAAGTCAAGTGGTGTCACGCCACTAGCTAAATAGCAAAGTCTGCATATCAAGGCACTTGATAAAGTGCCAAAAGTTGCTCATCTTGGAAGGATTCCATAATAGGAAAAAGGTCATCATAGGTGTCTGCCATCTCCAATCTAGATAGATGATTTGCTACTTGATTTTCTACTCCTTTCTTGTCTTTGATTTCTAAATCAAACTCTTATAGTAGCAATATCCATCTAATCAGCCTCGCTTAGCATGTTTCTTAGAGATGAAATATCTAATGGCAAAATGGTCTATGAAAGCAATGACCTTGGCCCCCACTAAATAGGCTCCAAACTTATTCCAAACTTATTGAATGCAAACACTACTGCAAGTAGATCCTTTTCAATTATGGTGTAGTTCTTTTTCAATTGCGGTGTAGTTCCTTTTCAATTGCGGTGTAGTTCATTTGATCTTCATTTAGTGTCTTACTGGCATAGTAGATGGAGTGAAACACTTTGTCCCTTCTTTGTCCTAAAACAGCACCTACGATATAATCACTTGCATCGCACATTCGCTCAAAAGAGAGGGACCAATCGGGTGCAACAATAACTAGTGCAGTAATAAGGGCTCTCTTTAATGATTCAAATGCCTCCGAACACCTTGCATCAAACTCAAATTTCTTTCCTAGTTGCAGCAGCTCACATAATGGCTTGGAGATTTTAGAAAAATCTCTAATGAATCTCTTGTAGAAACCAGCATGTCCTAGAAAGCTATGGTTTCCTTTGATGTTTAATGGATAAGGTAGCTTTTCAATTACTTCAATTTTTGCCTTATCTATCTCAAGCCCCCTCTCTGAGACATTATGACCTAGTACTATGCCTTCTTCTACCATAAAATGGCATTTCTCCCAATTGAGGACCAAGTTTGTCTCCTCACAGCGAATCAACATCTCCTTTAGATTTGTCAAGCAATAATCAAAAAAATTCCAAAACACCACGAAATCATCTATAAAAACTTCAAGAGTCTTTTCTASTAGGTCAAAGAAGATAGACYTCATGCATCACTTGAAGGTTGCATGGACATTACATAGTACAAAAGGCATCCTTTTGAATGCAAACGTCCTATACGAGCATGTGAAGGTCCTCTTCTCTTGATCAGCAGATACAATGGCTATTTGGTTATACCTTGAATAGTCGTCTAAGAAATAGTAAAACTTCTTTCCTGCTAGTCTATCTAGCATCTAATCAATGAAAGGTAGAGGGAAATGGTCTTTCTTATGGCACTATTCAACTTGCAATAGTCCATGCATACTCGCCAACCTGTTATGACTCTAGTGGGGATCAATTCCTCCTCATTCATCACTACTATCATTCRTCCTTTCTTAGGCACACATTGAATCGGGCTCACCCAAGAGCTGTCAGATATGGGATAAACGATATCTATATCCAACCATTTAATGATTTTTTTTCTTCACAACCTCTTTTATATTTGGATTCAAGCACCTTTGGTGCTCCACTATACTACTGTAGCAAAATCGTATGCATACAAACGGAGGGACTAATACCCTTAATGTCAGCATTGTCCATTCCATAGTTCTCTTATGTTTTTTTAGCATGTTCAAGAGTAAATCTTCTCTTTCACTTCCCAAATTTGCAGATATAATAACAGGTAAAGTTTCCCCATTTCCTAAGTATGCATATTACAAATGTGAAAAAAGGGGCTTTAATTCAAGTGAGGTGCATTGCCGTAAAGAATACTTACATTGAGTTAAAACTCTTGAAGATGGATTAAGTGACTTGAACTGTTTTCGCTGTGTGAAGAAGGGRTTATTGGCATGAYCTGATTTCATTCGATTTTRCCCTATTTCCTCATTCTTCAAGYAACTTTCTATCTCCAAATCTGCAACTTACTCATTGCTGTATCATTCATGCTGTAGCATTGATAGAAATTTTTAGCCACTAGAGAGTTCAATCACATCAATAAAGGAGCATTCTTCTACTTCATTAGGAAACTTCATGGCYTTTAGGACATTGAATGTCACCTCTTGATCATGTACCCTCATTGTTAGTTCTCCTTTTTGCATATTAATTAGAGCTCATCCGATTGCAAAAAATGATCTCCTAAGAATAATGGGAACCTCTTTATCTTCCTCATAATCTAGGACAATGAAATCAATCGGGACTATGAACTTGTCTACTTTTACCCACACATCCTCAATTTTTCCCTCCGGATAAGCAAATGATCTATTAGCTAATTGAAGAGTAACTGTGGTAGGTTTGGCTTCTCCCACTCCAAGTTTCCTAAACACTGAC
The DNA here is from genome assembly GCA_001752375.1 of Rhazya stricta. Classification (NCBI taxonomy): domain Eukaryota; kingdom Viridiplantae; phylum Streptophyta; class Magnoliopsida; order Gentianales; family Apocynaceae; genus Rhazya; species Rhazya stricta. Next base: position 8,315,232 of record MEJB01000001.1, on the reverse strand, counting down.
ATGGGCATCAATTTGATGCCCATGTCAGTGTTTAGGAAACTTGATGCTAGCACTAAGATCACATAGAGCTCTCCCATTGTAAGTGCTTCCAGTCATACATGGAATGGTGAAGTTACCAAGATCTTTTAACTTCCGAGGTAACTTGTTCTGTAATATAGAGCTGCACTCTTTAGTTAACTCCACAGTCTCATATTCCCCCGATCTCCTTTTCTTGGTCAAGATGTCTTTCATAAACTTCACATAATTAGGCATTTGTTCAAAGGCCTCTACAAGTGGGATATTAATATGAAGTTGTTTCAAGACACCTAGAAACTTGTTGAACTGCTTATCTTCTTGCTTTTTCTGAAATCGCTGAGGAAATGGAAATTTTTGGTGGGCTAGTTGCAGATTTGACATTTTTAATAGTAATGCTGTAGCATCAAAATTTTCTTCATTAACTGGTGATACTGCAGTATTGAGCCCAGTTTGCCTAGGACCAATGTCAATCAGAGTTTTAGCCTCTTTTTCAATTTTCTTCTCTTCCCCTTGAAACTTCTTTTGTTGATGAGGTTCACTCAACTCTTTTCCACTCTTCAAGGTGATAGCCTTGCAATGCTCTTTACCATCTCTCTTGGAAGTTTCTGTATCACTGGAAGGGTACCATGGGGTCTGTTGTTCAAGGCATTTGTCAGCTGAACCAAATAGTTTGATTATGAATGATTGCATCTTGTCTTTGAATATCCTTTTCACTCTTTGTTATAAATTCCTTGAGAAGCCTTTCAAGAGAACTATTTTGATCACTAGGCTGCCCCCTATTTTGTTGATTTTGTTGCTGAAATCTAAGTGGTCCATGAGGTCTAAATTGCTGGGACTAGTTACTACCTTGGCCTTCCCATGAAAAATTGGGATGATTTTTCCATCTCGGATTGTATTTATTGGAGTAGGGATTATTGTTCTTGTTGAACCCTCCTCCCACATAACATACAGATTATGAATTTGAGGGGTGTCCCATAGATAGCCCTGACTGCATTTGCATTGACTTCAACATATTAGAGATTGAAGTTACTTCAACTGCCAGAGAAGACACTGCATCAATCTCATGGATTCTTTCCACTTTCCCTACTAATAAAGGTGTTGTAGAAATGTTTTTGGTTGCAGGCCACTGAAAACTAATGATGGAAATCCTCTCCAATATTTTAAATGCTTCATTGTATGACTTGTCAGGCAATGCTCCACTGGCTGAGGCATCCACTATATTATGGTATTGGGGGCTTAACGTATTATAAAAAGTCTCCATTTGGATCCAGTGAGGGATCCCATGATGTGGACATTTCCTCAAATGCTCACTAAACCTCTCCCATGCTTCATAAAAATTCTCATCACCATGCTGTTGTAATGTCATTCTGCAACTTGGCATTCTTGGTTGGAGGAAAGCATTTGAACAAGAACTTTCTTGCAAGATCACTCCGTGAAGTAACAAAGTGAGGGGGTAGATTATTTAGCCAATCTCTAGCTGTATCCCTAATATATATAGGGAAAGTTTGACTCTGAGAGCTTCTTGGCTGACACCTTACAACTGAAAGGCATCACTCACTTCCAAGAATAGACGGATATGCTGATGAGGGTCCTCTGTAGCCATTCCACTAAATTGCCCGACTATCTGAAGCATCTGAAACATAAGCGGCTTTAGCTCAAAATGTTGAGCTTGAATAAGATGTCTGAGTATGCCTGGCTGATGATCATCTAGCACAGGTACAGCATAATCCCTGATGGATCTATTCTTGTCATCAGCCATAATTCCAGCATTCCTTTCTGCATTTAATCTGGCAGTTATTGCCAGAATAATAATGTTTGGTTGGGGATAATGAGAATAAACAAGGCTTCCAATCTTCTAGTACATCTTCCTACTACATGTTCCTACTACTCCAACAAAGCATGACATGTATATATCTTAATTCGTAAGATAGAGGAGAAAAAGTGTTGGAGGGGTTCAGGATATATACACGTTGTGTTCTGATTAGTGATAGAGGTGTATAGCAGGAAGTGTAATAGAAAAATGTAATGGAAAATCTCTAGATAGAATAAAAGTAACTCAAACTTAACAATGACCTATTTTCCCATGCACTCTCTCAGTTATGATTGCCCAAAACTCAGCAATCAATTTGATTGCTTCCTATCAAAATTACCCTTTTCCCCATTCTATGACTTTGTAGTTTTTTCCAAGTTTTCTCATTCTCCTGTTGCCCCACTTTGTAAGGCATAGAGTACTGTTTGCATTAGCAGTTCTCTTGACTGTGTTGGCACTAGCTTCCTTGATATCTGTCTTGCAAGAACTATTCTTTAGCCTACATGTCTCATTTTTGTCCCAGAACTTATTGTTGTTTTAGATTCCCAAAACTCTTTTTTTTCATTGTGCAAAAGGCCCTACAGGAAGAGCAGTTCAGTGATCCTTSTATTAGCAAAGAYATGCTCGGAAACTGAASGTCAGTGACACTATCTGTTGCTTTATACCAACACATAAGTACCACAYCAAATGTTAGAAAGGGAGAAAAGGATCCTATGCTCTTTTAAGTTAATATCTCTACAAATGGATTTTACAACTATGTGGGTAGTTAGAGCCATTCACACTCTTGGTTAGATTTGTGGTTATAGACAAACACAGTAAGTAATAATCTCTCTTGATGTTTTTTCTTTTTTTTTTTTTTTTGTTAGACTACCCATTATCTTCACTTTGTAAGAGTAATTCATGATCGGTTTAGGTTGCACCTGCAAAGTCTGACTCTTACTTAGAGGAAGGCTTGGCCTAGAGCTCTTTCAACATAGCACCTGATGCATAAAATCCTAGCAAGTATATTAGTGTTCAAATAAYTAGAGTGAGTGAATTAAGTTTRGATCCCACAGASATGATTATAATTAAGTATCAAAATTATCAAATTCCACTCATTTAAACTTATTGATTATGGACGATGTCAATTAAAACTATTAATAAAAGAAACCCAATAGAAACCCTACTTATGAGATCAAATCTAACTTATTCCAATTTTCAATGATTTCGATGTGACAAAAGGGAGTAGGTTAGATTATTGATTCAAATTATTTTAATAATGACTTAAAATGATCCCAACCTCTATTTTTTATAATTCACAATTATCTYTCTAGTTGGTAACCATAGAATCTTTTAAATTAGGTTTTACCCAATCTCTCGGTTAAAAATCCCCCAACTTGATTAACTAAAGTCATATCATTATAAAAATTAGATTAATTAAAATTGCATTAATGATTTATAAAATTTCCTAATTTCACTAACCACAATCGCATAATCTTGGAAATRGTCCAACAGAAATCGATTATATCCCTAGTCGATTATYCTATGGGTTATTGTTACCTAAGTACTATCCAATTACTTCACCTCCCGATCATTCACAATTCATTATTAGATCGATTTAAATACCGTAAGAACGTCGTAATGATAATTAACAAATAAYATTTAGGAAATCATAAACAATAAAAGCAAACAAAACAATCAAGTCATTAAATAGAAATAGTCATCACATAAACCCTAACCATCAATATATAAATTAGCCTAAAAGTTCATTGAATCAACCTTTGGAAACGCCATAGACATGATTACCATCAATCGGAAAGAAGAAATATGTTTGATGAATAAATCCTTAAAAGTCTTGGTTAAATCTGAATCTAAACCATTCTAAAGAAAATGTTATAGACATTATTACAATCAATAGGAAAAAAGAAACATGTTTGATGAATAAATCCTTAAAAGTCTTAATTGAATCTTATCCTAAACGATTCTAAATGATTGCTCAAAATCTCTTACAATCAAAATATGCTAGAAAATTAAAATAGTGCTCAAAAGTATATGTCTTAGGAATAAAGATGCCATTAAATAGAACAAATTGGAAAAAGCCCTAAATATAACCAAACCTGTGTCATATTGGTAGTGAACCGGCGCATAACAACTTTTTTTTGTCATTGAACGGTTTTTATCCATTGAACCGGGTTTCTTCAATTAATTGAACCGACGTTGATTTTATGATTAATTCGGGATCGTATTACTTCTAAAAAAATTTCTTGGAGAGTTATACTATTCGAGGTTTGAAAATACCTTGAAATTTAATAACAACCAAATCTTTAGACGTTGGGATGTGGGATAGGAAATCTCGTAAAATATTGAAATTTGTAAAATTAATTTTATACGTTTGATGTTTCCTATCATCCGTAATAGGAAATCTCGTAAAATATGAAATGTGTGACAATTTAGACATTGACATTATAAAAGTTTAAGAATCAGAATATTTTTTAAATATTCATTTAGTTTTATATATATATATATATATATATTATTACTAATTATTTACTTTAAATAAATGAATAATATTTGATTCGTTAGTTGAAGGAATTCAGACAATAATATTTTATTAGATGAAAAATAAATCTGAGAACTGTTTAATATTGATAATTAGAATTTTTATTTCTTTTAATTAGTTTTATTAATTAGTTTAATTGGTCAAATTTGACCCCACCATATCTTTTACTTATTCATTATTCAAAAGTAATGATAATAAGATAAAAAAAGAAAGAAAAAAAATCCAGATTCTTCTCTTCACGTCACCTTCCCTTTCTTCTCTGTTTTCTTCATAATATTTTGATGTCTCTTTTTACAACTAACAGCGTCTCTTTCATCTTTTTTTTCTTTCTTTCTCCCTTCTTTAGAACAATTCTTCCTTTTTTTTTTTTTAATTTTTTTGTAAGCTCAACGACCACCTTTGTTCTTTCCTTCGCTTTTGCTGCCAACACAGATTCCACCCCTCTATTCTCCACCGCCTCACCCATTTCTTCACTACTCCACCATTTCAACTGTTATCTCTTTCTATACTCTATAATTTTCCTCCTTTCTCTCCTCTATTTTCAGTTTAGCTGCCGACACAGACACATCAACACTCTCTCTCGCTTTCTGTTTTCTCTGTGATTTTCTTCTTTCTCATCACCTCATCACTTTTCCTTCACAGACTGTCACCTTGTATTTCTAATCTATTGTCTTCTTCAAGAATACTCAAATTGGTTTTTCACTACGAGCAAAGCTGCCTTTTGTTCATTTTGCCAGGTTCCTGGTACTTATTTATTTATTTTGCACTTGTTTTTCCAAAGGTTCATGTTAGCTTATTTAGCTTTCTAAATGGTAATTTGGTAATAATCACTTCGATGCTCCTTACTTTAGATTCCTCAAGTCTAAATTCATTCAGACAGACTTATATTAATCTGTCATCAGATTTGAATTATTTAATTCTTTTACCACTAATGTGCCAATTTGTACATAATTTTGTTCCATCAATAAAGCTGAAATTTTGAATTATAGTTCTTCTTTGAGACCCCMTAGGARTTTATAAACATTTAAAGTTGCTATCTTGTTCTGGGCTTTCTGTTATTGGCTAGCTACAATTGCCGCTACTCTTTTTGGTAGGGTTAATGAGTTATTTCTATTGTTTAGAGTTCGAACATCAAAGTAGTTGCTTTTGGAGTTTTTGTTAAGAATTTTGTTTAGCGAATTTATAAAGGTGGTTTTAGAAATGTAATAAAAATGAGAAATGTGCTTAGGAGTGACATATCAAGATTGTGCATTTTAGGCTGCAAGTTGATTTAATGCAAAGAAAGGGCTTAGTAGCAATTTAATGAATTATTTATTTTTCAAAATTATTATAACCTCATCTTTAGATATAAACTAAGACGATATCATATAATTTAATAATAGGATACAATAATTGAGGTATTTAGAAGTTTAGTGTGCGAGTTAACAGTACTCAGTTGAGTTCCTTTATTTTATTAAACTTTCAAATATGTGCGATTTTGTATGTCATATTCTTGCAAGAAAATTTTRAAATATTCTCGAATATTTTAATGTGATTCCTCTATCTTTTAAAARACKAAAAAATGTGCATATTTTCATTTAAGCATACTCTAGATAAGTTTTATAAAATTTCTCCTATGCTTAATTGTGAATTTCTTTATTTTACGAACTTTCAAGTATCGATGGTTTTGCTACTCTAAAGAAATATTTATAGGTATTCTCAATTGCTTTATTCTTTTGAAGAATTATGGTATATGTTATTTCGAAAAGTCTTTAAGTACTGTAAATTTCATATCAGCAGAATATAACAAATTCATGATTTATAATATATCATGTTTACTCAATTCACATGAAAATTCGAATTGGGATTTCAAGCAATTGTTTTCACATTTGACATGAGTTTTAATCATGCATTCCATGATATTATGAACTATCGTGTACATTAGCTTGTTATTGAATTATGGTTATATTGAAATAAATAAGTACTCAGTTGGTGACTCCAAATACTAGTCAACGGATAAAGTAATGCATTTGGTTGGTCCCCAACGCGAGTACCTCTTGAAATGCTTGGACAATAGTACTTTGGGAGTTACCAAATGGCCAAWACTATGGATCGGATCCATTCCGTCAGATGGTTGCATRATATTGTACCCATAGTATATGTTCGACGTTCGTACCTTTGGTTAGGAGGTTTAACCTAAGGGCAACCGACTCTTATAGCCACGGCTAGCRGGACAAATTATTATTACTATTCATGGGGTTCAGCTATAAATAGCATGTGTATTTGAAGCACTAAGGCTAGTATACCTTAACCCTGTAAAGTAAATCTCTTACGGTTAAAGTTTGATCCTCTTAACCTTATACATGACATGAAAAGTTTTCTTGCATATTTCTTTAGTTTCAAAATTAAATTTTTCGAACTATCRCGTTTCAMATAATGATTTTTCAATAACAGTCGATCCTTTTTAATTAAACTAAATCGTCATGTTTTATGGATATTATTATTAAAATTGTATACTATCACGTAATCATGGAACTCACTTAGCCTAACTCATTTAATTTTGTATGTTTTATTGATAGGTACAGATTAAAACTGAAGTCCCGCGACTTCAGTTTAAGAAAAGGCATATTGTATATATTTTTTGGTGAAATTCTAGGAGTTCTAATCATTTGTAGTGATTAGAACAAAATGTACTGTCACTGAGGGTGGTTCTTTTATATTTTGGAATACTATATAGTGATGTTAGTGTTGTAAAAAAATTTAAAATCGTGTACATTGTAAGATGTGTAACTAATGATATGTTCATATTCCAATTATGYATTTAGTAGCTTTGAATGTTCAATTGTACCTACTACCAAGAGGCAAACAACGCCCGTAYGAGGGCGAGTCGTCACAAAATCCATGCTGGCTATAGAGTTTTCGTCAATTGAGCATCAAATCGATGTCGATTTTGTGGCCAGTTGTGTGCCAATCTTTTTCTGGCCAAATCCTATAGTTTCCTTCACCAAATCGATGTCAATTTGGTGGCCAATTGTGCGCCAGTCTTCTTCTGGCCAAATCCTATAGTTTTCTTCACCAAATCGGCGCTCGTTTGGTTATCAACCGGTGCCGATTTGGGTTAACTCCAACACATAGCCCTTTTTTCGTTTTAAGCTAGCCCATTTTTCTTTTTTTTTCTAAAAAACTCTTCTAGATTCAATGTTTGACTTCTTTTCTCTCTTCTTTCTCTGATTTTTGCCCTTTTTCTTATTTTTATTGTAGAAATCTTGAAATCAAACATTTTAAAGAAAATTAAGTGTAGCTGCAGTTTAAAGACATATTATATAACAAGAATAGGCTTAAGAAAGAGCAAAAACACAYTGTAAAAATGACTTTATTGATTACCACTTAACTTTTTGTTCACCCTCGAACAAAGTATGGCGATGAAGACAAATAAAAGTCTAGACAAACTACCTGCACACACTGAACTATAAGAAACAAGGTCATTTACACATTCAACTCAATAGTACATCCAAAATTCCATTAGATGACACAAGAATTCTAATGTTAATTATAAGATCCATCTATTTAGAGAAAGTGAGTGAGTGTGTGTATGTGTATAACCCAAATACTCAACCAAAAACTTGAAGGATTACAAATGCTTCAACAACACTAATAGCATAGAACAAGTACATTCTTCCCTATATATTTGTAATCATTGCCACTTCTTCAAAAATCGATATAACCAACACAAGTCAAGTAGGAGTTTTAAACTTGTAATGTAAGGCTAAGCTAAGATTTAGGGAAATCAAACGAAAGATAAGGAACATGACAAATGTGAGAGATTGTTACACAAATGATACAAGGAAACCTTATAATAGACAAAATCGATAGGCCATTGATTGCAACGCGCAAGTATATGCAATCTACAAGTAATAAAGAGTGAGTAGGATATCGTTCTCACGAGGATTGAGTGTATAAGACGATAAAACTTCTGATAAAATTCAAAAAGTAGATTAGTTGTTGTATCACTAAATAATAATTGATTTAAATTACTTTAATGGTTCAAAATATTGATTAAAACAGCAACAAACACYCAAATGATGACTAAAGGTTCGAAGGTAAGTTAAAGTTAATGAATCCCCTACGTATTGTTGTTAAGAAATATGACAATGGTGTTGCAGCATTCCTGCTACAACATCGCAGTTACATCAAATTGTATTGTACAACATGCAAATTGAGACATAACGTACATGTAACCTGCCAATCTGTCAGTTGTTGTTATGGTTTTTTTAAGATAATAACTTTCCCAAGCTTTCCTAATTTAACACCCTAYGTAAGCCAAAGTCTCTAGGGTTTTATGAGCCAAACATATATTTCTATAGTGTTCATAAATGAGAGAACTCAAAGCTCATATTCATGCAATATTTTCACTACTCTAAGGTTTTCCAACCCTTGAATAGCTAACACGTTCAACAAGGATGATTAATGAGCAGTAAATTTACAACATTAAATGGCACTGAATGAAGTATGAAGACAAGTATAACTTTGCATAAACATTCCTTAACACATTAATTAGAAAGGTTCAATAATAACCTTAACTAAATAAATTTAGCTCATGTTCTTAAAGATAATACAAACAAAACATTTACTATTCATTATTTGAGGAAGCTAAAATAAAGATACAAAGAAATAAAGTTTAAAGAGAAGCGTTGCCATTAATTGAAGATCTTTGAGGTCTTCTTGTTTCCTTTTACCCATATTCCTTTCTCCCTTTTTCTCGATTTCTCTGCTCTTGTTCTCACTGTTCTATTACTCTTCTTGCTTCTTTGCTGCAAAAACTGAATGCATCTTCTTCAGAACTCCTTCTCCTTTTTTGTATGTTAAACTCCCTTTTTGGCTTAGGCTAACTTTCCACTTGTGAAAGTTTTATTGGGTGTCACCAACTAATTGCTTTATGCTTTAGTCTTTGCTAGTGGAATCCACATGGTAGCATTTCATTGACTTCTACTTTTCTTTTTTCCCTCCAGTTTCTCTCTTCAACACATCGGCTTGCATTGAAGACAATGTTACAACATCATAGTTGACTTTGTTGTTTACTTTGACTTTCCTTCATCATCCTAAAATAACATGCTAATATAATTGCAAATTCATACTCCTACAAAATAAAGCCTTTTTACTCAATAAAAACTTATGGAATTTACAAATTAACACTTTTATACTCATAAAGTTACTATATTGTATTTACAACGACATTTAGGATAAGGTGACCTAAAACATTACTAGAACAAATTAAAGAAGATGGAATTAATACAATATTGACCTCTAAAATTAGCGGGTTTTCACCCTTATCACCTTACAACTCCCTTTCTTTCCTTCAAATTTTTCACTAAATCTTTCCTCCTTCCGTGTTTATCAACAATCGACATAAGCCATAATTTTTTGCATCTTTTCTTACACGCCTCCTTTTACTTCTTTTCTCTTTTCTTCATTGATCTTCATTTTGAAGAAATATATATATATGTAGGAAGAGTCTCCTAGATCCCTTCGGTCATAGATCACCCTAGGAAAACTGCTTCCTTAGTAAATCTTCCCAGGTATTCTACGTCGGATATATCGACTACTTCTAGAAATTCCTTTCAGAAGGCTAATTATTCTTCTGAAATTTCAAAACTGATTTACTCTAAATCCCAGTCTGGTAGTGAACCTACTWGTTCGTCATTTTCTGCGGTTACAGAAAATATACAAAATATATAAGACTTTTCTCAAGAAAATAGGAGCAATTTATTAAAAAAACCTCGATTCAATATTCCAAATCACAACAGAAAGTTTCCAACTCTCTTACAAATGGAAAGGAGAAATATATATGCAAATTAAAATATAGGCAATATAAGGTTTTTTATCAAAGAAAAAGCATTATTTTTAGGCTCAAAGGGGAAACTAAAGATATAATATCAAAACGGTAAATTCAAAACACTCAAATAATACAAAAAAAGCCTAAGACTGTCGTCCCTATATCCATAAAGGTCATTTTTCTGCTTTGCCTAGAAGAGTAACAAAAATAAATTTTAGTGTGGTTGTATAGTGAATCATCATAATCCTAATAATATTTTCAAGCAATAACTATTCACAAGATAAAAGCTACTCGTGTTGGAGACTTTAAAGTTGGATAGATCAAATTAATACTAAAATTCTCAAACCAAAAGAAAATGGTCTTTCTTTTATACTATTTAATCAAACATGCAAATAATTAAAATCACATATAAAGCTAAAAGATTTCGAATATTTTGGGCAAAAACATTCTTCCATCCCCCTCCCCGCTTAAAGCTTAACATTGTCCTCAATGTTAATCAAAGAAACACAAGGGTATAAGGTGAAAGAGGCTTCAATGATGTTGACGATGTTGGGCAGTAATAGGAAAATTAAAGCTTTTTCTAGTGCATTCCAATGGGTCCTTCTAAATTCAACTAGAGTTATTTTAATATCCTACAAAGTAAAAAGGATTAGAGTTGAGGAAAACAATTTCGAATTACATAACTTCTATTGTCTTGAAATCTGAAAAGAAAATCAAGAATGTTAGAAATACTTAGATTCATGAAAAAACCTCAACGTTAAACAACTAACGAAAACAATAAGAAGATAATAAAAAAAAAATCAAAGAAATAAGAAGGTGGGTTTCTATTCCTATTTTACCATTGTACTTTGTAAGTTTCCCTCCAAGTCGATCAACTTCATATTTCCATGCAAGTACCTCAAACAAGAATTAGAAAGTAAAAATTTTTCATCATCAATATTATCAAGAGGTATAGTGTCTTTCTCATGCATAGATTTTGCCCTTCCTTTAGAATTTCTAAATTTTCATTTCTTTGCTTTTAGATTTATTGGAGAGATTTCAACACTAAGCTTAGGTCTATCTTCTTTTTTCTCTACCTCTYAAATTTTAGACCTCCTACTATGTCCAATATGTTTAGCTTCAAGAAACTATATAGCCTTACGTAAATCTTGCTTGGGATATTTAGACACCTCTAAGGTTACACATTCATATGCTACCCTTAATATTATTTCATCATTTTCTACATCAATTAGAGTCTTTCCCGTGGCTAGAAGAGTTCTTCCTAATCATAAGGGCATCTTAACATCTTCTCCCATATCTAGACTACAAATATACAAGAAAGATAAATCTGTTAACTTTAACCAAAACATCATTGTAGATATGGAAACTAATAAAATTTTCATATTCTATTTAAATAATTAAAGCTAATTTTAAATACTCCTATTAAATTGGCGATTATGTTGCATCTCGGCCAATTGAATGATAACGTGTGTCAAGGATGACAACGTTCAACCAATGGAATCAAAGAAGGAGCTCGGCGAATCAAGTGATGCTACGTCATTTCTAAATGTGACTTCAACCAATCAAATCAATTCATTTTACCTATAAATAGAGGCTAAAGCACAAGAGAAAGAGGTTCAAAAATTCATATTGAAGACCAAAATATATTGAGAGAAGCTTAGAAGAAAGAGCACCAAATTTCTCTTCAAACCCTGAGATCAAACTGTGAAGCTCTCGAAAAATTTCAAAGAGTCCAAATCTCAAAATCAAGCTGCAAAGCCCTTAGAAAAATCCAAAGAATCCCCGTATCAAGCTATGAAGCCCCCAAAAAATTTCAAAGAGAAAAATCAACGGATTGAGTTCTTGTCACGAGAACATTTCAAAGATTGTAATATTTTCTTGTCAAATTTATAAGATTAATTCTTTGTTACATATTTCCCTTGCTTTCTTATTATATTTTGCAAARGAGAGATTTATGTAAACAAATTTTGGCATGCCCAATGAGATGTTCTTTGTCGTTCATCTCTTCTCTTCAAATCAAATTCATCAGTGGCCCCCAAGAATTACGTCTCAAAGGCTACCTCTTCCAGATCTGCAATAATTGGTGCCGCTGCCAAATCAACAATGTCAGTAGCATATGCAGGATCTATGAAGCGGAGTAGGGCTCCATTTGATGATGGAAAAGAAGTGGAGTGCTTCTCAAACAATCAGATCTACGAATACTCCAACTATGCTCAATGATGTTCCTCCTCAAGAAGGAAAAATAGGAGTCGGCTCTACCATAAGAACAACCATGTCCTTGTTGAATGTTGGAACCAAGTCATAAAAGTCCAAATAAGATGATGGTGAGTCTTCTGCAAACCCTGTAATTGTTGTTCGCCAAGAAGATATGCAATTGGAGAAGCTCTATCATGAAGATTGTACCATAACATAATCTATCGTATCAGTTATGATGATCGATACTGCCATCATTGAAGAAGAAATCGCAAAGTTGGCCTAATTGGTGGTTGCAAAGAATTCTTAATAGCGAGATACCACGATTGTTCGATTATTGAATCGCCTCAATGGTGCTGGAGAAACAAGTCAAACTTCTCCAAAGCAACCAGAAATTACAAATGATGTTGAATCTACAAAGGTTGCTCAAGTACAATATCAATCGAAAGTCGAATATGAAAATACAAGGTAAGTACAAAATATTCAAGTTTCTTCTGATAGCTTGATCTCGATAAATAATCTGAAGGATGTCATTACGAAAATAATTGAGCAAAAGCATGAAGGAAGCATCAGATCTTCTCAAGGGCACGCCAAACCATATGCTCAAAGGATATGTGGATTTCAAATGCCAATCGGTTCTCAACCTCCCAAGCTTCAACATTTTGATGGAAAAGGAAATCTAAAYCAACATATAGCTCACTTTGTATGTGCAACAATGGAGGTACAAAAGGCGATCGACTTGTCAAGCAATTTGTTAGATCCCTTAAAGATAATGCTTTTGATTTGTATACAAATATTACTCATGGATCAATRAATAGTTGGAMTTAACCCAAGTCAAAGTTTCTGAATTGATTTTATAGTACCCAAAGAACTGTTAACATGCTTGAGTTAAGCCGAATTCGATAGTGAAATGATGAACCTATCAGTGAATTATCAATTGATGGAAGAATTTGAGTCTAAATTGTAGAAATCAACTCTGTTAGACTTCTTCGATTGAGATTGTATTTAAAGCATGCAATGGGGTCTTTAATATATTCTTAAATGCATCCAACCGACGACTTTTTGAAGAATTAGCTACCTATGCTCATGATATGAAAATAAGTATCCTTGCCAATCAAAGTCAAGGAATTCATGTTAAAGAGTTAACCAAATATGAGAAGAATTTGTAATTTCAAAATGGGGGCAAACTTTCCCTTGAATTTGAAGTCAAAGATTCAACGTCAACAAAAGTTCAAGATGCTCCTTAGTATACGAGCCTAAACTGTACGCTACTCCTTGATAAACTATCTGAATGCCTCAACAAAAATGCAAGATACTCCTTAACGCACGAGCCTAAATTGCATATTACTCCGTGCTAAGAGTTAAACTATTTACAGAACTTCAAATTGCTCTTCGATTGAATGAGCTTAAATTGCAAGTTCAAATTAAGATGAACTAAATTTGACTTGATTCCTTCTTTGGATATGCAGGCAGTTTAAAAAAAAATCTAAGTTCAYTTATATCTTCATATCATTTTCTTTGCTTCTCATAGCAAAGTCAAATGCTTAACAGATTATTCAAAGTCAAAATCCAGCAATAGTATGAAATCGAGATCCTCTTACAGAAAATTGGGACCTCYAAGAAATCCAAGACTTAAAGTTGAAGCCTTCAAAGTCGATGTCGTTCATGGTGATGATGTAAATCGACCCTCCTCCTGCAAAAAATTGGGACCTTGAAGAAATCCAAGACTTAATTTTAAAGCCTTCAACGTCGATATCTTTTGTAGTGATAGTGTAAATTGACTCTCCTCTTGCAAAAATAGAGATCTCAAAGAAATTCAGGGCTTAAAGTCAAAACTTTCAAAGTCGATGGTCTTAATAACGATGGTGTAAATGGACTCTCCTCTCTCTAAGTTGATGTTCCATGGCTTCAAATCAAAGCATCTTCTTGTTCCAAGTTGGTGGTCTATGACTTTAAATCAAAGCCTTTCCTCCCTCCAAGTTTGTGCTTCATGGCTTCAAATCAAAGCCTCTTCTTGCTCAAAGTTGGTGGTCTATGACTTGAAATTGAAGCCTCTCCTCCCTCCAATTTTGTGCTTCATGGTTTGAAAATCGAAGCCCCTCCTTGGCATCTTTGACTTGAAGTAGAATATTCCTTTGTGTCTTGAAGTCAAAACTTCAAAAGTTTGATCTTGCCTYAGAGACAACTCCACCAAAAATTCAAAGTTGCATAACCTTCAAACAAGTTGATCAAAGAAAAGTGAGTATTATGCTCTGAAAGAAAAAAAACAATAAGGCATAAAGCCTATTGATATAGTCCTTGGATTGGTCCCAATAAGGAAGCCTCTGTAAGCTTCTAGAGTAAGAACTTTTGCCTCATCCTTTGAGAAGCTTGATGAACTCTYTAAATCATGGACTTTTTACACAAGTTGCTTCCCTCATTTCAACTAGCAACTCTGGAGGTGGTCAGGCATCCCTTACCACTCTACACACGAGAGCTTGATCCAAGTCTTCTCCAAGCCTACATTCTCAAAGGTCGTGCATTTTTTGCATTGAGAATGAAAGATGAAGCTGTTCAGGTTTGGAAGCAAAGCTAGATCATGCTCTTAGCCAATCTACAAATTTGAAACAACTGTTCGAATTGGAAGAGTTGCTGACTTTTGCGAATAGTGCAATTGGATCTGTTGCTTCTGTGTTTCAAAACATTTGAAACTGGTTCTGACTATCCCTTATCTAATGGTGCGTTTGTACCAACCATCGACTCATGTGATCAATTGGAGATCTCTGATGAAACAAATGAAAAGTCTGGCATGCCATGACTTGAAACATGCGATCATAGAGAACCTGAAGAGTGCCGCCATTCAAGTGGTATACATGAGAATCAACCAAATGGATCTGGCAACATAAAAAATAAGCTGGTGGATATGGAGTATCAAAAGATACATCTCAACCATGCAACAAATCTTCTCCTGTTAGTGGTGAATTAAATGATACATGTAAGAGCGATGAATTTGAATGCAATGATGCACTCAAGAAAAGCAAGAAATACTGTGTTGCTAGGATTTCAAAGACCAAGTCAAATAAATGTTGATTTTCGATTATCAAGGGGAAAATATACTCATGCAATATCTATCTTTGACCAGATATTGCAAGAGGGTCCTAAGTATCCTAAAGCATTGATAGGAAGGAAACTGCAAATGCGTTCCAAAGGGTACTTGATTCTGCTATTGCTGACTTCACGAAGGCTATACAATCAAATKTATCTGCTGAAGAGGCATGGAAATGCGTAGGGCASGCTCGAGCTTCTTTGGGAGAATCTACTGAAGCAATTGCAGACTTGACTAAGGCCCTGGAATTTGAACCAGATTCACTGAAAATCGTTAATTTCAAGTTTAAGGATTTTATTGTCGCCATTGTTTGCTACCCACCACCATGGTAGCCGATGCAAATCTACAAGAAAAAAGAGGAGCTTCCATGGCTCGGTGAAAGCAGAAGGCAGCAAAGCTGCCCTCGTGGCCACCCCCCGCCATGGCTGTTGCAGCGCTGGAGAATGAGGCCGCCATCGTTACACTTCCATCGGCGAAATTGACTCAGAAGTAAAAGGCAGAGGAAAGAGTCTCGCCGCTGCAAAGTCGAAGCCAAAAGCCGAACAACAACCAAGTCCCCACTTGCTGCTACACCGCTGCTCACCGCGGCGGTCGTCGCTGCAGATCAAAGGCAGAAGAGAGAAGGAGATCGGAGGGCAGCGGCCACTGCTGTTGTGGTCACAACCGACAGATTCAGAAGGCAGAAAGTTCTCCGCCATGGTCACTGTTGTTCTCCGCCGATCGAGCCTGAAGATCCATTCTGCTCGCCATGGCCGCCGAAGTGGAAGGCAAAAGTTTGGCYGCCACCGTTGTGCATTCGTGCAGTTGCCGCTATCGGAGAAGTTGCTAATCTCCTTGCCGAAGCCCGTCAAAATTTTGCAGTTGCTGCTGTCGGAGAAGTTGCCGATCTCCTCATCGACAGATCTTCGGAAACCCGATGTCAGTCTTTCACGGGTGACAAAGACAACCACGAGTAGATGATATACGGAAGTCGTTGGCAACCATCGCAAACCTCCGGATGCTGCAGCCGGGAGCCATTGCTGCTCTTCATCGGCGTCGAAGACTACGATGGGCAGAGGAAGCCGGGCCGTCTGGCGGGTGGGTCACGCGGGTCTGGGCCGTAGCTCCAGTTGGCCCACGAAGCAGGTAAAAGGAAAAATGTTGGGCCTCCACAAGGTTTGGGCCGCCCTCTCCTGGTCAACGAGGCAAGCAAACAGAAAGGAATGGGACGCCAGTCTGGGCCGATCCTCAACAGGCCCATATAGAAGAAAACCAAAGAAAATCTGGGCCAGTAAAAAAACAAACAAACGGGCCGGACCGATATAAAGAGAGGCCTACAAGAAAATGGCCAAGCAAAAAAAAAAAAGAACAAAAAATGGGCCAAAACAAACAAACAAGAAAATTAAACCTGGGCCACATCTTAAGTAGGCCCATGTAAAGAAAAAAAAAAAAAGGCAAAAGAAAGCGGAAAAAAAGTTGCAAAGAGGGGGGGGAAAAAAAAAAGGAAAAGCAACATATATAAAAAATATGGAGGAACAAAATAAAAAATCATGGCTGAAAAAAGAGAGGGAAAAGTAGAAACTAGAGAAGGAAAAAAGATGAAATTATTTGAGTCCATGCGTTCATGATAGGAGAATGATGAAAGTTTACCTTTCCTTATCTTTTTCTTGATACCTTTTGTTGAAGTCTCTCTTGAAATTCCTCAAACATAAGGACAAGTACTACATCAATATAAAAGGACTTATGTAAGCAATAGTAGGATGACGTTGAAGAGTGAAAGGGAATAAGCTCATGTAATTTGGATGTATATATAGATGAAAAGAAAAGGAAAATTATGTTAGGGTTAGGGAAATAGGTCTATCACAACTCCAATATCAAT
The DNA here is from genome assembly GCA_001752375.1 of Rhazya stricta. Taxonomy (NCBI): domain Eukaryota; kingdom Viridiplantae; phylum Streptophyta; class Magnoliopsida; order Gentianales; family Apocynaceae; genus Rhazya; species Rhazya stricta. Next base: position 8,297,920 of record MEJB01000001.1, on the reverse strand, counting down.
CAATATATAAGATACTGTAACAATTCCACTATATAAGATATGTTTAATTTATGATTTTGATTATCTGAAATTAGATTAGGTAAGTTTCAGCCGCGAAGATGGTGGAGAAAGAATGGGCCTAACTAATTGAAGAAAAGGAAGCCTAACAAATCAAAGGAAAGGGATTGCGACCCCAGCAAATTGAAAAAAAGAAAAAGGTCACTGTTTGACTAATGAAGCAKGCCTAAGTATCTTAAATATGTTTCACGAAAAAAATAATTTAAGTTATTGGACCTGCAATATTAACTCGAATAGCATAAATCGAGTTGGGACTTGTCCACTCAAAACCCATCTTAAGTTGTACCCGTGATCAAATTCCAGGAGTAATTTGTAGATATGAGAATTTTATTAAATTAAATTTTCATATTCTATTTAAATAATTAAAGCTAATTTTAAATACTCCAATTAAATTGGAGAGTATGTTATATCTTGATCAATGAAATGATGATGTGTGTCAGGAATGACAAGGTTCAACTAAAGGAATCAAGGAAGGAGTTCGGCAAATCAAGTGATACTACGTCGCTCCTGAATATGATTTTGATCAATCAAATCATTTGACTTTYCCTATAAATAAAGGCTAAAATACAATAGGAAGAAGTTCAGAAACTCATATGGAGGACCAAAAGTTCATATACAAACAAGCTTAAAAGAAAGAGCACCAAATCTCTCCCTAAATCCCGAAATCAAGTTGTGAAGTCCTCGAAAAACTTCAAAGAGTTTAAATCTCGAAACCAAGCCACGAAACTCTCGAAAAACTCCAAAAAGTCCAAATCCCGAGATCAAGCTACGAAGTCTGCAAAAAATTTCAAAGAGAAGAATCAATYAATTGAGTTCTTGTCACGGGAATATTTTAGAGATTATAATATTTTCTTATCAAATTGTAATATTAATTTTTTGTTACATATGTCTCTTATTTTTTTATTAGATTTTATAGACGAAAAATTTGTGTAAATAATCATCTAAACAATCGTTATTTCTTCTACTTGTTGACTTCATTAATTCAATGATAGGAAAGACCAAAAATCGAATACCAAAATCGTGGAGTGGCGGGGACAGCCCCAAAAATTTGTCATACTTCTCCCTCTTATCGTTACTGTTTTGAGGCTTAATGTTTCCAAAGAAATAAAAGTTGCGTTCTTTTAATATTTTCGAAAACTCATTAAAAAATAATATATTGAAATTAAAAATAATCAAATTATTATTTTGAACAATTTTCTGTCTAATTTTAAATATCACGAGTTTCTTAATATTCTACTTTTTTAAAATAGTTTTTATTAGGATAATAGAATGAAAGTATCTTTACCAAATTTGAAAATCATCGCTCAAAATAAAAAAATTGAAAAATATTAAAAATAGAAAATAAAAACTAAAATGCAAATAGGAAGCAACCTACACTTTTAGACAACCCTTTATAAATGCAATATTAAATAGAAAAAGACTAAATCTACACCCTTAACTTATAATATCTTTGCATAGTTTTTAGTATCCTCTGACTTTTGCCATTACGATCCATCAGCTTTATCTCATAGATGGATGGTAAGGTTGGTCAAATAGATGGATGGTAAGCCTTGTGGGTTAGAACGTTCGGTTGTCAAGTCCCCAATGATATAATCATTTCTTCCTCCAATTGCCCTCTAATACAAACCATTCCTACCAAAAAGGAATTACAGAATAAGAAAAGCGCGGGAAATCTACCGGTCAAAATCATGCAATTCTCAGTGACATTTTGCACTAAAACATTTATTGGTCGTTTTGGAAAATTTTGAAACTCCACGGAAAATGGACACGTGTCTTCTGTTTGCATTGTTCATATCTTATATAGGGAGAGAGGGAAAAATGGCCATAGGCATCACTGCGAGCAAATTTCTGAAGCTTTGAGAGAAAACATATTCATCATCAAGATGATTTTGTTCCCTATCCCAGTTCTCAGATTCATATATTTGCCAGTTTTCGTCATTCGATCAATATCGTACTTCGTTTCATCTGTACTTTCGATGTTGCTGTAGTGGGTTGCTCTGTCGATCCAATCTATGATTCCGTGGTTGAATAAATAATAATGACGCCGTATTGCAGAGAATGCTGCATTTCATTCTTTTTCTATGCGTGATGTTTGAAACTGTGAAAATCTGCAGGTCCTACTGCACAGGTCAGTGCTTCCGTCTATCACCTCTTTTGTGGCTTAATTTGCTAATTTGTTTTTCATGGTGTCATTGTATGTTCTCTTTACCCCGTTGATGATCATCATAATGATTCTTGATCAACTTATATATGGTTAACCTTTGTGTGTGCGAAACATGTCTTGGTACGTACTTCTTGTCTGCTTTCTTGCACTGATTCTATGCTAAATCCATTCAGCCAAGATTTTACTGCACTTTCTCCCTTCATCTCAAGATTTCATGAATTTGGATGATATGCTTTCTCTACGTTTTGGTTTGGAGGTGGGTGGAGGCGAGTTAGGGGTTTTAAGGGGATTTTTCGAATTACATAACGGATCGTTCGAACTGATTTATAATTTCTTATAACGAAACATGAAACGATTTAAATATATTATTAAATGGATCATAATATTTTAACAAATGAAATACACTATGAATCGTTTCCTCTTAATAGTGATCGTTGATTATATTCATAACCTTTCTTATAATATTTTTTTTAATAAATGAAAGACGTGAGATCAAATTAAATCAGAGGTGCGGGTGCTGTGATTGAACGATGTCGAACTGCTTCCATTCCTGCATTTTGGATATCTCAAACTACTGTATAGTAGGTTTAGTTCGGTTCTGGCTAACCATTCAATGCATAGAGCAAACTTTCCTTGCAATTCAGAAACATATCCAGACCACATGCTTAATTATCTCATTCTTGGTTAATTACAAGTGCATTCACAATTTTTCTTTTTCAATTTATTCTTAATGTGTATTTTTATTGATTATTTTCCTTAATACTTTTTAGTATATTTTTGTTTCAATTTGCAATTAAGCCGTCAATTCAGCTTCCCACTCCGTGATCTCTCTATATGGAGGGGTGATTATAAACTCCTATCGTAGTCCCGTGGTGGCCCACTTTTACTCTTTGTACTTGTCCATGTTGCCCAATAAAAACTCTTAAGATTGTTTAAGGAATCATATTTGATTCATGCACCTGGTCGTAATTTTCTTTCGTTGTATTTGACCGGAACCCAAAAGGAAAAAAAAAAAAAAAAGAAAAAGGGATTTGGTAAAAGTCAACCATGCAGTATCTAACATTCTCGTACAGTGAAGCACATGAACATATAACTGGTAGATTGGGTTGAAGGTCGGACAGAAACAGCTGTAATATGGTTGGTTCACCTCTCAACTTCCAAATTACTCTTTGAGCGTTGGGAATTCTCATCAGAGTGTGTTTTTTTTTTTTTTTTGTGACATATTTAAATATAGGATAAAAACAACCTAATATAGTATAAACCATTTATTTTTAATATTAATTCATTACGTCATTCGTTATTTATTTATATTTTACTTGTTCGAGAAATGGTAAAGAAAGAGTTTAGACGATTGTAATTTGCCAGAAAATTGCAACAACAATTTACAAAATTAGAAAAGTTTCTGTGCTATATTAAAATYCATTAAATGAACCAAATAAGAGATCACCAGATTTTGGAAACAACATTGGAGGCAGATGTATAGTTTGCCCCTCTTATTAATGTCCTTGTTTGATCGAGCTAGAATGAATTAACTTAGTCGTAGGTTGGAATAAAGAAAGTATTGAACTTAGCTACTCCTTCATAGACTCGATGTCTTCTAAAAGCTACAATAGATAACTATAGAGTCTCTTCCTATAGTTCTTATAACTAGATTAGTGCTCTTGCATATGACTACTTGAGCATAGAACTGGATGCTATATATCTTTCGGTTAGATGCAAGGAAATAGGCGGTTAATTCAAGTCATAGTAATCTTTCTCAACCGCATAATGTTCCTATTCAAATCATTACTCGACGCAAGGAATTTCTATATTTGCATTATTTATGTGTTAGATAATATGCTTTTTTACTAAGTTACTAACCTAGTTTGATAAATGATATTTTGCAGATTTTCCAAATAAATGCTATTATAAAGGTTAGAGTTTGGGTCTTTGCTTCATGTGACAACTTTCTGGTGAATATGTTCAAGCCATGTAATTGCCACAAGTAAGCCATTATTTATTCTGAACAAAAATATCGTTATTTATTCCTGTGGTTGGACCTTTGCATCATGCTAATTCCCCTAGTTTCTCCATGACCCTCTCAATCAATTCTTGAAATCACAGAGGCAATGACAAAATTCACTTTTTTTTTTTTTTAAGTTTAGCAAGAAATATTAACATATTTTTTTCATGAAAATTCATTTATGAATCGTATATTTGTGATATATAAATTTTAAAAATATTGTACATTTTTATAAGATATATTTTAAAATACATAAATATAATTATTTAAATTTTGCGATCCATAAAAATTTGATTCATAACATATTTTGGTGTAATTTTAATCATGTGTGCCGTTTCTAGCGCGAATGTGCCGTGAAAGATGTACAGAAATAGCGAGCAAAGTCCATTATTTACCCATYGAATCTAACTTAATTACTCCAAAGTTTAAATCATTCCTCATATATATTAGTTGCTTATTGTTTCCCAACTTGTGCACGGACTGAAACTAGACAATCCTAAAACGTTATAAATTGAATTCGATTAATTTTTACTCAAGCTCAAGCTGAGTTTCAGTTAGAGTTTAATTCGACTCTTAGTACTAAACATAGTTCGATTCAATATAAAACGTAGAAATTGATTCGATATATAATTCTAGTTCAGACTTGAATTCTGAATATTCATCTAGACACATAAGAATTATATACTTGAAAGATTGTGAATGTTTAATAGATACTTATATATATATCTTTCAAGCATCGAATACTTAAGTATTGAAGTTCGAATCATCTAAAAATTTGAGTATAAAATCAAGACGTGAAATTAAGCTCGAGCCAAACTTGAAATGTTTCTCAAATGACTCTACCCTTATACAGAGCTAATCCTTGCACTTAAAGAAATTAAAGTGGGACATCTGCAGACTCTAACAAAAGACATCAAACCAAAAATAACAATCATAGTCTGATAATCAATGCATAACAATTCGAGAAGAAGCATATCGTGGTACAAGTAATCAAATAAAGTTGCATTGTTGTACATAAATAATAGACTTGTTAATGTCCGTAATGATCAAACTTGAGTTGAGTTCGTTCAAATTAAGATAAAAACTGTCTTTTCTGTGTGTGATAAGTAGAAGATATTTCTGATATACAAATTGAAGTGAAGCAACAATTGATACCAAAAAGAAATGGCCGTTAACAAGAGAGTCTTGACCAATTTGGGAGATCAGTCCAGGAATTTGGTTCAAATAACTGTATTTTTGGATTCRATGAGGGAAAGAAAAGAATGTCGATCTTACATTTCCTTCGAATTCTCTTTACACATTCTATCAATTGCGAAAATATTGAGTTTTGGGATGAAAATTTTTGGTTCGTTTCTTAAAGTTTTCAAGAAACATTGGGGGGAACAAACATGAAAACTATATTCCTGCCAATTTTGCACTTTTCCTTTCCTTGAGTAAATCCGACATTATTACAAAGGGAGTATCGAACTCGAAAATCATTTTAGGTTTGATATAAGGAGAACATTTTTACCTATTAATCGATTTACTTTCACTTTTACTGTTGCTATATTAGCCTATCAAAAACATGTATCCTCATATGTTCAATTTGAATGAGTTTGATAATCGAGTGCATGTCCATTAATTTAATAAAAAAATAAAATGCAAAGAAGAAGAATAATATTATTACACAAGATACATGAAGCTGATCATATTTTTCCAGACCATCATTGAAGAACAAATATCAACATGCGCTACAATGACAGATAAGTTTTGATTCATGGTTTACTTACGGGTTAACAACGGCGCCACCATAAATCACAAACAAAATCAAATCGAAAAATAAGAGAACCAATTATAACAAGCAAGCCGAAAACCCTGAATTAAAGACCCTGTTACCTAAGCAAGTTCATGAAGATTCATCAAACATATATACGTTTATATTATATGATATTTTGTAAATTAGAAATGCTTTTCAACGTGATCTTGACTCAAACCATTCGGGTCATTTTGATCAAATGCAGTTGTGGAAGCTACGATTGGAGCATCCCATTCAGGACCAAAGGTGAAAGCTTGTGTGGATGATATCAAAGGATCGGTATTTGGCACAACCACCGCGTGCTGATGTTGTTGAACTAGGTTTTGGCTGTTGCAAAAATCTTCGTTGATCAATGAATTCAAGAATGACGAGAAAACATCATCTGTGCAGTAATTGTGGTCGTGATCATCGTCTTCATTACTTTGGCCCTCATGACTGCTTCTCAACTCTAGTCCATAAACATCAGCAGCAGCAGCATTTAGCATAGGATTCCCATTTCCATTTTCAACTGCTAAAGCACTTTGGTACTGATCATGATTTTCTGTTGTCTGATAATTCATATTTTCTGTATCAAATTCCAACATAGAAGGAACATAACTGTTAGTAGTGGGAACTGGTATCTGATTTGCTCTTGAAGTCGAAACTTTGTTTTCGCTATTACTGGAATGAGGCTCCAAAGGCTTGTGAGTTCTTGGATCTATTCCTTGGCTGATCAATTTCTTGCTGAGYTGAGTGTTCCAGTAGTTCTTTATCTCATTATCAGTTCTTCCTGGAATTCTCCCAGCTATCAAAGACCATCTGCAACAAGATCCAAAGKGCTGAAGTTATAATCTAAGCACAAAGATCGTTCAATCATATCAAGAAAAAATAGAGKGAAAACMGGAAGTATCAAGATGACTAATCTTTTGCAAGCTCATTATTGTGATAGAGTTACATGGATTCCCAYATGAAGAAAGTGAAGAACAAACAAGAATCTAGGGACCCAATTRCAAATATTCTGTCGTTCTAMAATTTAGGAAGATTCCGAAGGGAAGAGAAGATGCAGAAACCGAAAATTTATGCTTTGAAGATGGAACAGTGCAACCCTAGAACTGTACAGAAACCCTAATCAAGAAAGAGAAGAACAAGAAGTCAAGAATTGTGCAGTCGCATAAAAGCCCAGAGAAAAATCTTGGGTTCAGRGGCAGAAAGTGAAGAATTCTCCATCATCGAATCAGCACCTGTTACCGAGGAGGCGATGAAGGCGGAGAATGAGATCCTCTTCATCCGGCGCGATGTGACCACGTTTAACGGAAGGTCGAAGATAATTCATCCATCGAAGCCGGCAGCTCTTGCCACAGCGCAGGAGTCCGGCCTTCTTGGGCAGCGTCCGCCACCGTCCTTCACCTTCTTTCTTGATGTAGTTAGCTAAGAGCTCATCTTCTTCAGGCGTCCATGGCCCTCTCTTCAGCCCTATCTTGGTACAACATGGTGTTGTTTTGTTTACTGCTGATGAAGACACTCCTGCTTCTCCAGCTGCTGCTTGAGTTCTCGAGATACAAGATGCTGATGGATTCCTCATATCTTCTTCTTCTTCTTCGTCTGCTCTCTCTCTCTCTCTCTCTCTCTCTTTATTGCAAAGGTTTTGCCTTGTGCGTCTGTGGAGTTGAAAGGAATGAGTTGTCCACTTGAGGAAGTATGGTATGGAATGGTATGATTTTAGAGATKGTTTATTTGAATTTTCTCTATATGCTAAGAGGATAAAAGGTCTTCACGCGTCATCAAAGTAAAAGAGKATAACGCGCGCTATTATTTTGGAGATTTTGCWAGTTGTTTGATGGGTTCTTTTGTATACTTTTTTGGCTACTTTTGTTTTTTACTTCATAACTTCATTGTCTTCAACAACCTTTTTACTGCTTTTGTAAATTGCTTAAGATACTTGTCTATTTTACTACTTGAAAATCTTATTATTCAAGAGACTCAAATTAATGTTGTTATTTTAGTGTAATTAAGAGAATGACTTAGTAAAGTGGATATTTACTATGTTTTTCATAAATTTCTCCAACTCATCCCTAATTTTATCAACCAAAAAAAAAAAGAAAAGCTTTTTTACTTGAGATTACTTGTAAATCATAGCAACTATMTTTTTTTAACCAACAAATTACAACAAACTTTTAGACTAGTCAAAAGGAAAGGAAAGACCATTTGAATGGCAAATATAGAAAAGAATAAAATAATTAGAAGAAAAAATAAATAAAAATTTTTGTATAAAATATCAAAACCTTTCACCTTTTTCAAATGATGTTTAATATGTTCTCTTTTACAGATTATAGATTTTTATTACATTATTTAAAAGTAGTCATAACTTAAACGTTCATACAACTTAGAGTACGGCTCATGTATTGGCCAAAAAGAGATGGTCCTTAGAACAAGATATGCTCTTGATGGTTTTTGTGTCTCCTAGTATATTAGTTATTATACATACTGATTTACTTATTGTAATAAAAAAATTAAAATTCAAAGGTGAAATGAATTCAAAAGAAATTAATTATTACAAATATTATATAATTAATACAAAAATCTCTTCTCAATATGATAATTATAAAATTTTAAGTGTAATAGTTAGGATCTTAACTCGAACTGAGTCGCTGAGATGCCTGAACTTGAGAGTTCAAACAAGGCCTCAATATCTTTCACATCTCAAAGTTGGATTCCACTAACTAAACTTGTCCCAAAAAAGAAAGGCAGTAAAAAATACAAAAAGCAAAAAATCACATTTAATACTTCACTTTCAACGTTGTTGAAACTCAGAGAGTGAAGTCACGCTCGTCTTAGTGCARATGGYGAAAGAGGTAAAAGYGAATGTYTCACGAAGGACGTCCATATATAGTGAAAAGAAWCGGGYGCGCTTTTGCTTCGTGAAATCGCCAAAAGTTCCAAATTTTWCTAGATTTTAGTCTTCTAGAAGAGACCTCAATAACCTTATATATTTTATCATTGTTTTTTTCTTTTTTTATAATGTTTATTACTAAGAGCTTTTAGAAATATTCTAACAAAGCGATTTTCCTTTTTCTTTTCTATATAATTCTCAATTAAATTTTCAACCGGAAAAATTCAGTGCAACATTTATATAGTTATTTACATCTTCTTTCCATACCTATTTAGTTAAAATCTTTGTTCGATAAATTATTACTAAAAATTAAAAAAAATATATACCTTAAGGGAACAAAATCTTACACTTAATAGAAATTAAGGTCTCATTTTTAATCAGAAGTTTGGGCAGAAGTTGTGCCAAAAAGGAAACACAAATTCTGAAGCAGAAGAGTTGCAAAAATGCAATTATTCTTGGATGAGAAAAATAAAGTTGTTTTAATAGCTAGAAATAGTCTACATAACAAAATATGGGGACTATACCCGCCGAGCTGACCCAACTAACCAAATCAAAGCAAGGTTGAAATACAAGTATCTAACAGATTGAGCTAAGCCGCACCGAGTATGGGACCATATTATCAAGGCCATTAATTTCTAGAAGAAAGTCAAGCTGGACACTAGTAAAAGGACCCAACGGAGCCCTTGAGCTTGAAAGAAAGAGCTACAAGCAGATTGATCCATTCACGTTGATAATAATAATAACTCAAACTAAACTTAATGTTCTAATTAGAGAGAGACAGAAAGAAAAAGAGAATTCGAGAGAAAATTGTATAAGAGTTGTGTGTCGTATTATATGAATCAGAACCCACCATTTATAGGTTGAACTTACGACTTCAAAGGTAGAAAAGTCATTTATAATTATAATTATTTGTAATGTTTAATTTTAAATTACTAATCTATACAAGAATTACATGATAAAAGGAAAATATTCAATTTGAGAAAAAATTTACATCAATAATTACAATTGACGTTGGAGWATTAATGATTGTCTCATTAAAACCTTYTTAAAAAATTCAATAGGACCAAACTTGAACAAAGAGTAGAGCAACTCCTCATGATATAGGCCACTGAAGGTTTTTGAGTYTATGAATTTCAATTTGATGTATCGATTTCCTAAATGCAGATATTGGAAATGGTTTGATGAATAAGTATGTCACAGTGTCATTTAGCGAATTTGATATCATCACTTTTCTATGCTTGTGCATYTTAGAAGAACTTTGGAGAGATATGCTTTGTTTTATCTCYTTTGACTATTCTTAATTTTTTTTTAAAAAATCCTTAATACTCCTTGGGCCATTTGATCTCGTTTTCTTGGAACCCTTAACACTTATAACCCACTTAAGCCTTCTTTAGACTATTTTTTTTCTTTTTATCTCTATTTTTTGCCCATTTAAATAAGACATTTTTTAAGGCTCGATGATATATATCAAATTGACTTCGTGTTGCATGTGTATTAGTTTTATCAAATTTTGCAATTTTTTAAACATATCACATAATTTAACTCAATCTTTTCCGCTGCCAAACAAAGAAGCTTTTTTGTCATAGAAGGATTAGGGAACTTAACTTGAAGACTCCCTCTTGGCAAGTTAACTCTCACCTCTATAAAATAGTTGCAAATTTCCCTGTTGGAGGCATTGGAAAGCATTGAGACGAGAACATCACTGACTAGCCTTCTTTCATTGTCTTTATAAGGTACTCGTTTTTTTTCTCCTCTTTTTAGTGCTTGAATCCATGTCTGCCTCATCCCATCAACATTACTGAGCACATAGCTTCATATATATATATATATTTTTTACTATCTCCATAGCACATGTGTTTCCTATATTCTTGCCAAATGTTCACTGCATTTGTACGTTTTCTTTCCTTGTATGATTTATGTGGTGTGGTTTCATCCGGCTTTTTCATGGATTTCAAGTTTSGGACGCCCTTTGTCCCTTGTATWTGTCTTTTTCCTGCCTTTTCTTGTTTTTCTTTTTGTTAGAACATGCATATTATTTTTCTAGTCTTTGCATGCTGCTTTCTTTTCTGCCCCCTTGCAAGCCTATCACTCAATGGAGAGACGACAAACCAGATTTCTTCTTTTTTTTTTTCTTTTTTGGCTTGTGCTCATATTAGCTTATGTTGTCGTGTTTTAATGTTGTATAATGCTTGTGTAATTGCTTACTTGAGACACGTCCAACTTGAAAGAGAGGAGCCGAGATATCTTCCTAAATAAGGAGGTCGTATCAAACTGATCTTTCGTTTTTCTTGCTTTTTTCCCTTACACATTGCTTGCTGTATCCCTATGCAACTTCTTGTTTTTATATATCATTTTTGCTTATCAGTCGTGGCCATACATGATGCATCAATGTGGAGGAACGTTTGTCACCTCTGAATTCTCCTTCGTTTGACATCTGAATGCTCTTTAACTTATTTTCATCTTGATCTTTTTTCTCTTTTCCCTTTCCCTTTTGGTTGATGCCGGCTATCATCAGATGCCTCAATGTTTCTGTTCACTCCTTTCTTCTCTGTTCTTGCTGAAACTGTAACATCTTCTTTTGTATGACAGGAATTTCTCTGGTATAGCGAGCTCTTTGCTGGACGCAAGGAAAATTTAGTGGAGTTCAAAATCCAAAATAATTTTGGAACCGCCTTGCAGTAAGTTGCTCCATGAATTCCTTTTCATTTTTTTTACAGCCTTGRTTCGTCTTTTTCCTTCATGCATACAATGAAACCAGAATTATATTTGGAACAAACCTCACTGATGTAATTATGACAGGTAAATTGACTCTCTGCGTCATTGCAGCCTTTGATTATTTTGCTGAAAACTTCTAATGATAAAGAATTTTCTCTGTTGCGTTCTAAACCCAGTTCTTTTCAATATTTTTAGGTGACAATGGCACCATTGATGGACAAGGTGTTCTCTGGTGGCAGCAGCAATTTCACACAAAAAAGCTCAAATACACCAGACCTTATCTAATCGAACTTATGCACTCTYACACTATCAAGAAATCAGGTCTAACTCTTGTAAACTTTCCATCATGGAATCTCCACCCGGCTTACAGCATGTAATTTATAACACCCCTAGATTAGGAACTGTCCTAAGCCGAGAATGTTACATCATTCCACTCGCAAATAATCAACTATCATTTAAAACTCAACATTTATTCAAAATYAAAATAGCGGAAGCCTCAAGAATTTAAACCATTCAAAAATAATATAATTATCTTATTACATAAAATAAGTTTGAAARAAGTTCCCGYGTATCATYGCTCGCCGACAAGCGACCTRCTCGCCCCATCTGGTTACATATCATCTGAAATGACACATAAAAAAGAAATGAGCTAAAAAACCCAGTAAGTAACCTCAATGCATGAATGCATCAACTTGTCTTATATGTCATGAAATTATAAAATTTCGCCTTTAAATAAAAACTACTTTCCAAATATTCCTTTTTTAAAATCTCATTATAAAACATTTTCTTCAAAATAGTAAAACATTCRATTTCCTTTCATTCGTYAGCTCACTAGATTGTAACGTCTAYCCACTAAGCTTGCAATGGSCCATTCTTATTTGGAACCCGCTTCCATTCCTACCGGTAGAACCGCAAAGTGATTAACATTAAAAAAAAGAAAAAAAAGGTTTTCTTTCATACTTTCACCTCCAAGGATGTGAACATTCCATTCTTACCTACTTTCCAAGAGGGTAAGGTCGGGGCACTGGTCCCTCATGCCCCATTTCTCACTCACATCTTTCGTGGCTAGGTTTACACTCCTTTTCGAAAACTTTAACATTTTCAAAACTTTAACATTTTCCTTTAAAATTCCATTTCCTAAATCATTCACCTTCTAAGTGTGTGAATGGCTCATGCCAAATGTGATGTAGAATTCTAACTACATGCTCATGACATGAAATGCATTCAATCTTATAGAACATAACATTTGACAAACAGTACAAGATAAGAAATATGATAACATTTCATTTGACAATACAGGATATGAACATATTAACATTCCACACAATTACATGCATCAACATACAATCTCATACACAACATATTAGGGCAATTAAAAGAGTTTAATTACATTTATTTATAACGTTAATGAGATTGGAAGATTACTTACCCGAAGTCCTTTACGTTAACGGGTTCTTACTTAAGTTTTGAAGTGAACTCCTTCAACCGATCTTAATGTAAGCCCTCGAAATGATCTAATTGATTATAGAAAGAGGGTCTACTTAGTTTGATCGTTCCAACTTAGTATTATGTGTTTAATCCAAAAATGTCCTTTATTAATTTATAAATTCATATTTAGTTCTCATATTATCGAATATCACGTTTTTAAAGTTGCAATTCAACTCATTCGCTTGGGTATAAACCTAATCTATATTCTCCCATTAATTCATTTCAGGGTATAATTATGTACAAGTCATATAATTTCAATATTAAGTGTTAACGTTTTCACCTTAAAATTCACAATATCCAAATMTTGCGGAAGTGGTATTAGATTCCCMGGCGTGTGCTCACACAGTGAGCACAATAGCTTCTGGGCACCTGGGCTTCGGTGCGCCRGGGCGTCGGGCGCTGGGCGCCTATGCTTGCTAGGCACTGGGCGCCTGATGCCTGTTGGCGCCTGGTGCTACTGGGCATGGCTAGGTCTGGCACTGCTGAGTATCGGACCTTGTTCTTGGCCAAACAATTCAGTCGATTGGCTAATCTATTTCTGGTCAACTTCTGGCGACTCTAAAARCGGCGAGGGATTGCAAATTTGATTGAGCAGCACGACTGTGTGCAGCAACAGATTAGCAGAGATCTGGCCAATCTCCTTGTCGCACGACCAGAGCAACAAAGCTTTCGTCCACAGTGAGTGACAACCTCAGCCGCAACAGGTGGATTTGCAGCGGCAAGAGATCTGGCTTCAGTTCGAAGGGAAAAACATTGAGCACAGGAAGAAAATGGCGACGGCAGACCTGGCGAACGGTGTTGCGCGAATCTGGCGAATGATCGAGAAGGGAAGGTGACAACGGCAGATCTGGCGAATGATCGCGCAGATCTGGTGGCACCGAGAAGGAGAGGGGGTGACGACGGCAGATCTCGCGAATGATCGCTCAGGTCTAGTCGCGCCGGGAAGGAAAGGGAAGATAGCTTACCAAATCTGGTAGTGGATCATGCGCCTCTGGCGCGAACCTCAGATCGTCAATCAGAGTCCGAGAGCGAGAGAGGGAAGTCGGAGAAGAGACCTTGGGAGGAACGGGCGGTCTCCTGGCGTGCGTCTCGCAGCGACTTGAGCAGATGATCAGCCTCAGCGACGTGTGCTGCGAGCGGCATTCGAGCACTGGCATAGTCTGATGCGGTGACCGATCGCAAACCATGGCAAACAGCGACCACTTCACGTGTTGGCAGTGGAGGAAGGGAGGAGAGAAGGAGAAGCAAGGAAGGGCCATCGGCATTGGTCAGGCAGAGGGGAAACGGCGACGGCGTACAGGAGGGAGAAGATGAAGGGTTTCTTTAGGTTTTTTTGTTTTCTTTTCTTTCTTTTTATTTTCTTATATATTTTCTTTTTTCTTTCTTTTTTAAATAAATTTTTATTTTGGGCCATAACCCAAACCCGTCGGGCCTTCCCATCCAAATCTAACCCAAAACCCATAAATTAAATGTAATAGGCTTTCTTTTGATAAGAAGCCCAACTTCCGACTAACAAATAAATAGGCCTACGAGTCGAGCCTTTAACCAACGATAACTCTTATTCYACACGGACAATATTTTCGTACCTATTAAACATGCGATTTCAAAATATTAGTCACATATAAAATGTCCAACCCTAGTTGGTACACAACTTCACGTAAAATCAAACAAAATTAAATAAGGAGAGATTRCGGGTGTTACATAATTTTTCTTTTCTTTTCTTGAATCTTTTTCTAGACCAGCAAGTGATTTACTTGGCATCATCTCTAATTGATCTCCTTTTACTTGTAATTTTTCAGTGGCATACTTATACAAGGGATTACCATCATAGCTCTTGTTATATCTCCGAACACTGATGGAATCAACCCGGGTTTGTTCGCATGCTTTTTGTGCATATTCTAGACTGATGTATATCCATCTTGAGTCCTTGAAAATCTTATTTTCCCTAGGCTTTAACACCTCCTTTCCTGCATAACAGATTGCACACCCTCTTTTTATTGTTGATACCAGCTCGTAGTTTGAAGGCCTTGTCATAATCCAAATCGACTCCAAGCTATCTTGTGGTAAGTTGATCTGCGAACTCATTCTATATCTCGTCCTCCTTTTGTTTCCTGCATTTTTTTTTTTTTAAGATTGAATCTCTTTATATTCTCTTTTCTTTTTTTTCTTCAGCAAATTCTTTTGCCTGACCCATATGTGGCCTTGGGATCCGCCTTTGCATCACTCCCTTCTCCTTTTTCCTTTTTTTTCATAGCCATGAATTTGCTGGGCCGTGCATCACTCCTTTTTCTTCTTTTTCTTTTTTTCATTTTTTGCATTTTTTTCTTTGTTTTATTTCGTCTCTTGTTTTTTGTTTTGTTTCCGGACTCACTTCCAATTTATTTTGAACTCTCTCTATTATTTTTTTTTGGCAATTTTGTTCTTTTTCTTCTTTCTTTGTTGCTCGCCTTTTATTGTTATTATTTTTCTACCTTTTTCATCTCTTTTTTTTTAAAAAAAATCATTATACTTACTTTTCTTTGATCAATTTGTTTGAAGATTGCGCAACTTTTAATTTCTTTTCTAGTGGAGCTCTCACTTAGACAAGATCAAGCTTTTGAGGTTTCAACTTCGAGCTAATGAGGGAGATTATCTTCTACTTCAAGTCAAGGTTGTGAAAGAGGGAGGTCATRTTCTACTTCAAGTCAAAGACGCTAAGGAGGGACTTTGGTTTCAAGCCAGGTGCCAAGTGCAGACTTTTATTTCAAGCCAAACACCAAGGAGGGAGCTAGGTCATCTTCTAACTTTGGCAGCCGTAGAAGTCAAGGACTTTGAGAAGCCAAATCTACACATTTTCATTTTAGACAGTCGTAAGAGTCTCAGACCTAGCCTTGTCCATTCATCTACCAGTATTGACATATCTTACTGGGGACTAGTCTTCCATAAGGCAAATTTCCACATTGCTAGATGGTCTTCATTGTCCACCAAGGATGTAATTTACTCGTCTTCAATCACATCAACTCAAAAAGTGCAACTGTTGTTATCTTCAACCCCTGATGCAAATATGCGCCCTAAGAACTTCTATCTTCCTTTTGTAGATTGCAACATTGACAAGACTTCTCAGAATGATCCAAGCACTGACTTTGGCGAGACCACCTATACACCGAATTAGTGAGAATGGCTGGAGGACATTTTTCGAAAATATAAGAATATTCTTCTTGACTCAAATATATTGACYTCGTGTATGCATCTTTGTTCACATATGATCGTGCTGGGAATGTTATGCGRAGTTTTTGCGAGCTTTAGTGCCCTTCGATGAATATATTGCACATTTTGATTGGAGCTATCTATCTTGCTTTGGGATCGAAGGACTCTTGGTGGTCTTTCTATCCATGGTTCCTTCTGTGACAAGGTGGTTCTTTTGCTAAGGAACTTTACGAGGTAGATGATGAAGGGAACTACTTGCTTCCACAAAGTTGTAAGTTCCTTTTCTTTGTTCACAGAATGCTCGCAGATAGTGATTCGCATAGAGTCTCATTCAAGGATTGGATTCAATTTTGGTTCAAAAGGCTCAACTAGATATGCATCACCGCCTTCGAGACYATATYAAAAGAAAACTACAGTAAAATCGAGGAGGACTTTGCACAATCCAACAAATATCGTTGATAGCACTTGTCTGACGACCGTGGACGCAGAAAGCAAACTGTTTGATGTTCTTAATGTTCCAAAGTCCTTGAGAGCAGAAAKATACTTGCCTGCATTTTTATCTTGCTGGATTTGCAAATTTGTTTTTCCTGATTGAGAAATCAACCGCATTCACCCTAGTGWTTTCAAAGTGGCACGTCTCATGGCCTRTGGAAAAAAAAATTCTATCTTGTTATACCAGTTTTGGCAAGTATCTATAATGGTTTGAGTAGAATATTGCAATTTCCATTTCTGAAAGAGTGTCGAGCATCATTTCCAATTTATTARGTGTACATGTGGATTGCTCAATATTTCAACACTCACTATGAAAGCAATAATTGTATAGTTGCATGAATGCTTAAGTTCCATGATGAAAAGGTGGCCAAATATTACAGTTTATCCGAGGCACGAGAGAGACATCTTCAAACATGTGGACTCTTCTTCCATAACTTGTAACTGCTGGTGACATCGGACGATATTTGCTAGATAGGGGGCTCTGTCATCAACTTGGTGTGATTATTTAATCAGTTTAGGCTCTAACTTTTTAACCCTTCGATGGGACACTATTCATCTTATAGAGCCTTACAGTCCACATAMGTTTTGGAGACAATTTYGATTTTGCCAAGACATCCTTGGTGATCTTAGGGAGAAATCCTAGTCATAGATATTGAAGGATGGGGCTCGACTACGGGAATTATCTACTCGTCTTAAGATGCAATATTTAGTGGTCTTGCTGGTAAAGATAGCAAAACTACTTGCTACAAAAGGGTACAACACTTGGTAGAATTCTCAATCAAGTGGAATTGCATAGGCTGRATTGAAGGGGAAAGGTTTAGCAACCTCAAGTCCTTTGAGAATTTCCTCAACTAGTGATATTGACGCTCCCTCTAAAGAAGTTGCAATTCCTCCAAAAAACAAGACATTATTGCATATTCTTGGAGCAAAATTCAATCTAGAGCTGTTGTGGGCTCTTTTACAGTTGGCGAACAAATCAATACTCAATCTAGTAAAAGTGGGACAGTGAGCGATTTTGATCGAGATCGCCCATGGAATCGTCCCTTCAAAAGGAAGAAGATATTACTTGTTCATAGTACATTTTCTGGATTTTTTAAGGGAGTGACAAGTTCAACTATATCTCTTTAGGCCTTAGTGATTCATGTAAGTATATGATTTTAATATATACTTTTAATTTTAGGCCGCCCCTAATCCTCCAATCTCTTTTTTTAGCTAGTGGCAGTCGAAATTCTTTGCTTATGGATTAAGCTGCTCTCCTGGCTGACGAAGTTATCAATGATTTGCAAATTTATTGGGGAGRCGACTAGCATACATTTGGTAGAAAGCGATCCATAGCTAGAAGTTCCAAGGAGTCAGCATCATAAAGGCTGGCRGACTTCAAATCTTCAATTCATGTGGCGACAAGTTGCAGTAGATCTTGCTCGAACACTTAGTGCATTTCTTCTATTGAAGGGGAAGTACTTATAGTTTTTGGCAAAATAAAGAAGATGGATATAGTTGATTTTCTGGCCTTGGTAAATACRTGATTGATCTTTTTGAGAAAGCTCACAGATATGACTCTTTAAGGTCCACAGCCTGCGATATGATGACTAAGAAATGCATCTTAAGTCCCTTTCTAAAACCAAATCACAACTCATGGAGCTTTGAATGAGCCATCAAGTAACATATTCTAAAGTCAACAACTTACAAGAGGAATTCCATACTCTTGAGAAAAAGAAGAAGTAACTTAAAGCCCAACCTAATACCAAAGAGAGACATCAGCAAGAAGTGTCAATGTGTATCCATGAACGCCAAGAAGAATTGTAGAAAATGGAAGTCATTTATTCCACAAAGAAAGAAGAGGTTGCTGCTCTTAAAAAAATCACTTTTCAATCTGACGAGACATGAAGAACTTGAAAAACATGAAAGAACTCCTTGAAGCAAACAAACAAGAGATGATTAATTTCAAGTTCAATATTTGAGGGAATCTTATCCCTTTCCCCCTACTTATTTACTTGTCTACATACAATCAATGAATAGAATTGGAAATTTTTTCAATCGCTTTGTTTCTCTCTTGCTCAAGTATTAATTTGCAAATTTTATACTTATACACAAAATGCTTAGTTTATCTTGTTACGACTGAACTCAAAAATTGATTTCCACGCCGCTTACATATCCTTAAGAAGGAACGGAGTCAAAACATAGTTCAAAAGAGTGAAAGAATTTATTGGGAGGGTCGTATACAGTTTATACTCTTGTGGGCCAGGAGTATTCATTTTTACCAACTTGGACTTGTTAAGGTGTTTTTTTATTAGTTTTACCACATGCGACACCTTTGATGGTTGTCTTCCATAGTTTTAGCCTGTGTGGCCTAGGAACAACTTGTAGTTTAAGCTCGTGTAGTCAAGGAGCAACGTTTTATGCATAATGACGCGTCAAATATTTTCCATTGACGGTGCCAATACTTAATCCATCATTATCGACAAGCTTGTATGCAGTACTTGAGTACACTTCTTGCACAACATATAGACATTCCATTTTTCCGTGTACTTCTTTATCTTTTGAGAAAATATAATTGGCCTTCGAACTACGAGCACCAACTCACCAACTTGAAAATAATGTAGGCAAACTTTCTTATTAAAGGCTTTGGAGATGCGAGTCTAATAGCACTCCAAGCGTTATTATGCTTCTAACCTCTTCTCATCAAGTGTCTCTAAGTCTTCGAGGCATAAGCGAGCATCTCATTCTTCTGTGAGCCATTCTTAGATAGCTATCCTTAATGAAGGTATTTGACACTTAAGAGGGAGAACTGCTTTGACACCATAAACCAATGCATATGGCGTAGATTGTGATGGAGTTAGAAATGTTGTACGATATGCCCACAGAACTTCTCCAATTTTTAGATGCCAATCTTGTTTTATCCTATCAATAACTTTCTTCAATAGGTTGCAAAGAGTCTTATTGAAGGCCTCAGCTAATCATTGCAGCAGCATAGTACATTGTAGGGGTCTAATTGTGCCGATTAAACTAGCACACACACAAGTGTACACGGCTTAAAAGTGGTAAGAGTAAATAGGGTGTCGACCCCACAAGGATAGTTAAATGGAAGAAACACTGTTTAAATTTTATGTAATAGTGATAAAAATACTGTAGCAATAGAGGACAGTTGATCATAACAAAAAAGTAAATGACTGAAAACAAGTAAATAAATGTAAAATAACTAATGTAAATGAAAATGAAACTAAGACAAAAAACTATAAAGAGTTAATGTCAATAGTTAGAAGTTAGTGTCAATTCTGAACGCAGTAGCACAAATGATTATATTTCCATGTAATGTCTTATATGATACAATTCTTAGTGCAAATGTGGGAGATGTAGAAAGACTAGATTCCCAACAATTCTGTAATACTGTAAGATAGTTCACTGGTGAAATAAGTGTCCTTATTTTGGCCAGGTCTAGAAAGATATAGCAATGAGTTGCTAAAGGTTTAAAGATTGTTATTCCTTAACCCTTGGAAACTATTTTGCAAATTTCACTAGGTACATAAATAATATATTCATGGTTGTGATACTTAGTTCCTTTCTTTGTTAATATGAAGTCCAAAAGTGGGTAGGTTGGGCTTATAACCTCCAAKCTTGGTCGAGCACCTTTAATCTCTCAAAGGATTGCAATTGAGACAAAGTTAAACACCCTTAATCTTAGGCCTTCCTACCCTTGAATGGGTTGATAGAATCTCATAGCTTTTCTAGAAGAAGAGATTTAAAACTCACAAAGAACTCCTCCTGATTTTCCAAAACTTAGAAGTACTTGAATTAAACTATAAGAAAGCTTTCGAGTAGAAGTGAAGATGGATTATACTATGAGAGAGGTTAATTTGGGTAATGTGGTCCTCAATACTTTTCCCTTGTCTGGCCATGTTGGATAAAGTTTAAAAGTCAACACAAACAATCTTCTTTWTGTCATTCTCGCTCAAATTCTTCATTAAATGCAAGAGATTCGTGTTCCTTTATTGGAAGATGCAACTTAGACTGTAACACCCTCAGATCAGAAACTACCCTTATTRGAAAATGTCACCAACTTACTACTCATATATTTAAATTCCAGTCGAAGCTTTTGAAAATAAACAAATAAAATTTAAACATTCAATAAGTTCATAAATCAATAGAAACTTTAATTAACAGAATGAGTCTTAGGTATCAAAGTCTYGTTCTAAACAATRTCCACACACCATCTGGCTAGTCATCACCTGAAACGTAAAAGAAGGGAAAATGGAGGTGAGTTACTAAACTCAGTAAGTAAATCCCATGCATGATGCATGTATCATGCACTATATGTCAGAAAGTTCAAAAATTCACTTTGTTAAAACTTTCAAAAATTTTACTTTTCAAAATCGTGAGAACTTTCCAAAAAATTTCCTTTTCATCAAAACTTTCCAACATTTCCATTTCATAAAATCATGAGCTCACTTGGTGTAACGRCTAATCATTAAYCTTGCAGTGGGCCGTTATTCTTTGGAATCCGATCACATTTTCTACCAGTAGAACTGCAAAYCGGTTAACATTACTTTAACTTTTCCTTTCATTTTTCARGAGGGTTAGGTCGGGTGCACCGGTCCCRRATGCCCTATTTCCCACTCACATCTTTCATGGCTTAGGCTTTACACCCTTTTCAAAATTCTTAACGTTTGAAAATCATTTATCATAAAAATAACATCTTTCCAAACTTAATTCCTCAAAACATTTACTTTTCCAATTTCATTCTTTAAAACATTTCCTTTCTTGAATGTGTTATTATGTCCATACCKGAGAATGTGCAACTACTACAATCTACATGCTCATGGACCATATGAARTCTTYACTTAAACTTCCCAACATGTCATCAAGTAGAAAAATTCWCTTACTTGAAGTAAAACCATAAATCATATCACATAAAAGCAATCCAATTATGACCATAAACTCACATTCAATTCACATAGAGATTTTRAGTCAAAATAACAATTCATACGTATCATAATTAATGAAAATATGGTGATTTACTTACATACTTCAATATCCATTATCAATTCACATTCAAGTCACATACAGATTCAATCATAAAAACAACACGCTTGCATCATAACTAAATGAGAATGTCAGAATTTACTTATTTGTAATCCTTAATAAATTTGTTTACTTTAAGTTGCTAGCAGCGTAGGGTGCCTTGGTTGCCCATAACATCAATGTGCTACAGTATCCTAATATTATTACACAAAGAATATTCATTTGAAACTTGTTTAACCAAATACATTTATTTAATACATGTGTTTATCATTAATACCTTCATCGTTTTTCCTATGGTGACCTTAACCAATAATTTCGCAAGATTAATTTCCATGTCAATAAAAATTGGACTACTAATAGTACAATTTAATTTCATGACTCCTACTTTGTTCTTAAAATAACAATAATAATGGTAATCACAATATACATTATCTTATCATACAAACCCTAAATTTCGCTCTAGATTATATTCCAACATATTTCTAGAATTATATCCTCCTTTTACTTAATCATACTAACTTAAATTTCAATCAAACATATTCTATATTTTTCTTTAATTATTATTACAAAATACAAAACCTAGGTTATTCGGTTAATTTAAATGAAGAAACTAAGGATTCATCTCGAATCCCGAACCTTAGGTGTGGTATTGAGTCTAAGATATAATYGCGTCAATRATGCTCGGGAAAGAAATATGCTCTGAGTGTGRGAATGGCAGTCCTAGTCACGCACGTGTTGCGTGCGAGGAGATAAAGCAACGTCCGGGACCTGCAGAGAAGAGGAAGGAGAGAGAGAGAGAGAGAGAGAGAGAGAGAGAGAGGCCAGTGTCGGGGAGGAGGCGGTGGCGGGAAGGGGATTAGGGTTAGGGTTACGTTTGGAGAAGAAGATGAACAGTCATCTTCTTTCCCTCCAAATTTATGATTTCTTTTTTTTTTTTTTTACTACTAGCTTAATCCTAACCAAAATTCCTTCGGCAGCCATTTTTATTCCTTAACCAACTAAACCCAACTAAATTAAAATCTATTAATTTTCTTCTAACCCAAAATCGAATCCTAATTCTGATTTTAGATTTGAATCAGAAGAGAACGGATTCTAACGGGTTAGACCTAAATTAATTAACTGAAAATTCTAATTAAATTAAACTAATAAAATTTCACCTTTAAATAAATATACTTACCCTTAACGTATAACAAATAATAAATCAAAGAAATAATTATTTATTTCTAATTGGCACATCGAACGTTACGACCTACAAGTCCTTCCACTGTAAATTAATCAATTCATATATATAATCTAATTAACGGATTAGAAAATAAATTATATATATATAAAGTTCGAAAAGAAAAAAAAAACTACATCTCAAGTATTACATAGACCCATTTCTCGGAATTATGAATGTTGTAGCATTTTCATATCCTGTAAAATTTTCTTCTAGATCAAACTTTTTAGGTTTGGAATAACTACATTTGTATTATTAAATGCATAACAAAAGAGATACCACAATTGAGGTCACAAACCAAGGTTAATAGCATAAAATCATAAGGAACTAGTCAAAATTGAGCAAAAAATAGGGGTCAAAATGGGGATGTAATCGACYGCTGTCATATATCGAAGAATTGTATTGCTTAKAGCTGATTTTTTTCACAAAGTTTAGTCATTACACTATTGCGAAAGGACTTTCCATTGTCAGTGATGGTGTACCTTGGGACTCCATAGCGATATATAATGTTTATGTGAATAAAGTCCATAATATGTTGCTTCTTTACTTTCCTTGACACCACAACTTCAGTCCATTTTGAGAAATAATCTGTCACTACTAAGGTAAACACATGTCTGACCGATGATTTTAGCAATGGTCCAACTTTTAAGTCCCTATGCATCAAATAGCCAAGACGCGACTAGCGGATGAAATGGTTATGGCAGTTGATGTATGTAATTATCATGAAATTGACAAGCTTGACGTCTACGAGAATATTCCAAGCATCCTTTAACATTGTTGGTCGATAGCATCCCATCCTTTTAATCCAAAAATGGAGTTTAGACCTGGATTGATAAGCTCCATAGACACAAAATGGACTTGTACGAATGCTTGGATAGCCTTTTCTTCTCCTAAACACCGTAAGAAGACTCCTTCACATGAATGTCGATACAGGATGTGTTTAAAGTAAACAAACTTTGGAGCCCYTCATCAAATCTCACTTTTCCTGTGAGGTTCTTCATGCAAAATATATAGCAGACATAATTGATGATTGGTTGGGGCCAATTTTCCTTCCCAATATCACAAGCAAAAATAGTATTAGTTGCATAGTCTGCATCTTCCCCTTCATCATKTTCATCTTCATTTTCTTATTTCATTTTCTAGTATATGAGACACAACTAAATTGTGACAAATTGATAATTTGATTCTGTGGATCCGGCAATGAGATGATAGAATAAAGCATCACCTTGCCTATTTCCATTCTTTGGCACATGTTGTATAGTTYCATRATCGAGCCCCTCCATCATTTATCTTTCATATTTGCAATAAGGAAGAAGTTCTGATTTTTTTACCTCATAAACTTTGAGGACTCGATTAATTATCAARTTTAGATCTCCATAAACTCTAAGATGCAACTATAACAATTCCACAACTATTTCTAATACAAGAATAAGAGCTTGATATTCAACAATGTTATTTGAACAGTGTTGAGTTAGGGAGAATGAATACGACAAGAGATCATCTTTGGGGGTAACAAATATTACTCCAACCGTGGCGCCATTTCYATGAGCTACTCTATTAAAAGACATCTTCCATGGAGGTAAGACTTCAACCAAAAGAATATCTTCATCTGAAAAATCATTGATTAACTCTCATTCAGTGAGTATAMGGTGATTAGCCAAGAAGTTTGCTAAAACTTTCCCTTTTTGGACTTTCTTAGAAATATAAACAATCTCAAATTGTTGTAGTTGTAGGAACAATCTTGCTAAAGCAATCGAAAAGTACAACCTTAGCCATGACATACTTTATTGGATTTGCTTTCGAGATAAGAGGCAATATATGAGCTTGGAAATAGTACTTTAACTTTTCTATTGGCGAATATTTCAACTTATTTGGACTCATTGTTTGACTCAAATAATAAAGAGAACTTTCTTATCTTTCTCATTTTCTGAGCAAGTAAAGTTCCAACAGAACATTCCTATATAAAGATGTAAAGAAGTAAGTGCTTTCCTTGTATTGGTGTAGCTAGAACAGGAGGTTTCGTCAGGTAAGCCTTTATACTCTTAAATACATTGCCACYYGCCTCATCCCACTCAAAGGACACTTTTTTTCACATTAGTCGACTGAGGTTGACATTTACCAGCAAGATTTGAGATGAATCATTGCAGATAGCCCAATTTCCCTTGCAGGCTTTGTACATCATGCATCCTACATG
The DNA here is from genome assembly GCA_001752375.1 of Rhazya stricta. NCBI lineage: Eukaryota > Viridiplantae > Streptophyta > Magnoliopsida > Gentianales > Apocynaceae > Rhazya > Rhazya stricta. Next base: position 8,272,720 of record MEJB01000001.1, on the reverse strand, counting down.
GTTCCGAATTTTTCAATATTGCATCTACCTTGGCTTAGTCAATTTCAATACCTCTTTGGCACATAGTGATGCCTAGAAACTTTCCAAAAGTAACCCCAAAACCAGACTTCAAAGGATTCATCTTCAACTGATAGTAGTGTAGTCTTTCAAAAACTTTTCTCACGTCTGCTAAATGATCATGCCGCTTTCATGATTTTACAACCAAGTCATCGCCATAGCATTCAACATATTTGCGGAGCATGTCATCAAAGATTCTTTGCATTGCTCACTGGTATGTTGCCCTTGTATATTTCAAACATATGACATCACTTTGTAGCAATAAGTACCCTTAGGAGTACAAAAAACAGTCATCTCTTCATCCTTTGGTGCCATGTGTATTTGATCGTAGCCAGATGATCCATCCATGAAGGATAGTGTCTTAGTTCAGTAGTGGCATCAAGCACCAGTTCAATAATAAGAAGGGAAGAATCATCCTTCAAGCACGCATTGTTCAAGTCTCTGAAGTCAACACATATACGAATTTGTCCATTCTTCTTTATTACAGACACAATGCTAGAAATCCATGTAYGATACTTGACTTTCTAAATGAATCCAACCTCAATAAGTTTGTTAGCTTCTGCTTKGATTTAAASGACCAATCGAGAACGAAAGTGCCTTTGTCCTTGTTTAACTGGTCTGGCTCCCCGTTTAAGAGCCAAGTGATGGACTACAATTTTCAGGTCTAAACCTGGCATTTCTTTATGCGTCCAAGCGAAGATGTCTCTGAATTTATGCAGAGTTGAATATATGCCCTTTTACTTTTGGAGATAAAAGCATACTTATGTAGATTAGGCATTGATCTTTTCAATGCCAAGATTAACTTCTTTCAATTCATCTACGATAGCTTTGATACCTTRCTCAAGCTCATGAGGTACTTRTCCAACATCTTCTTCTTCTAAACTTTCTCCATCAACAATGCTGATATGATGCACTGATACAACCACTTCAATTTCTACTGGAGATAAGCCAGGGTGTCACTCTGTGAGACAGTGACATGATAAGATGAGCATACTCTTTCTTCATCATCTTTTCTCAGCCTTGTATGAACTATAGTTTGGACCTTGGCCTTCAAAACATTGCCGCAATCCACAATAAGTTTAGTTTTTCTCCTCATCCTAGATGGTGTTTTYCTCTYGCATCCATTTGKATCAACTTTTTTGTATGAAGATTTCTCGATCTTTTGAATTAGCTTGGAATCTTTGGCTATTACAAGTCTTTTGAAAGTAGAATTTTTGGTTGATCTTCTATCTTAAAGTCCCAACCGTTCAAAAATTGACACYTGAGAATTCTCTTTCCCTAATTGACCAAAGACGGATTTGTGACCCACCATTGAGTTCTCATCTTCTAGAGAGATATAACAATTGTTTGCTCTCTTTGTAAATGTACATAAGCAGGTTGATTGAACCTAATGCCAACACACAAACTTTCCATAGGGTACCTATTTCTTTTCAATATCTTCACCACTTCAATTTTTGTTGAATGAATGGTGAATTCCTTAAGATCTTCAATTTTCGTGAAAGGGGACTAACCTTCTTTTCTCATTYACCTTAGGGATGTAATAAAGAACAGRACACGCTAGTTTAAGTTCTTTCTTCACCTTACTATTTCTACATTGCTTAGGAGTTTCTCAGGACATTGAAGTTCTTTCCTTYGAACTTGCCGAGGCTTGGGAATTGCAATACTTCTTCCATGAGCTTCATTTTCTGAGGCTGTTTGACCTTCATCAAATGTTACATTTTTTCTCTCAAGGTAAAACTTTGCATCTGCAATATATGCTTTAGCTTCTGTGAAGGGCTTATCATCAGCAACTACATTTTTTATAATATCATTATTAAGGTACTTGAAACACTAGTGAATTGCAAAAAGTATGAGTCCACTGTCATGAAGCTAAGGCCTTCCTAGCATCATATTGTAAGAGGTTTTGGAATCAATCACATGGAGTAGCACAGTTAATGACAGTTCCTCAATTAGCAAATGCAATCGGATGGTGACAAGCGCTCTTTGACCTTCTTGATTAAAACTTTGGATAATGAGGCAACTCTGCAAGAGTTCTTCTATGGAGATGTCAAGTTCTTTTGGGACATGCAGAGGGAGGATGTTAGCTGTAGAATCTTCATCTAGCAGTARTTTATTTATCTTCCTTTCTTGTGCATAGGRATACAAAGGCTTTGAACCCAGCACAAGTCATCATCATTTAATGTTATTGCCATCATGCATGCAATTATATTTGAAGTAKACCTCTCAACTTGCACAAGACCATCCTCTTGGGATGAATCCTTTGGAGATGAAGGTTGAAATCATTTACCTCCGCTTCACTTATGGCAGAACAAGAAACAATTTCTATGGCATCAATTAATGTTCTGGAAAAGAACTCTCCTAGTGTAATAGGTGGTCGATACTTTGTCTTTTATGAAGCCTTTGAATTGCTAATGACTTGCTTAGGAACAACCTTATTTGACTTAGGTATATTCCTTCTCATTATCTTGCTTTCTTCAATCAGTTTCTTGTTCATGGACTTATTCTTATGGCTTTGTCATCATTTCGCAAGTGTCCAGCTTTCAGAATTAGAATTGTRAGTTTTTCCATRTGTATGAAGAGACTCGACATTCTCACATGGCCTTACAARTYCATCTACCCTCGGGTTAGCTCACTTGTGGTTAAATTTCGACAGGGACTTTATGTTGAACTTCATCATGTCGAATTGCCAGAATTTGATCTCAACAAAATGTTCAGGTGATTGCAAGATGTGCATACGGCGGACATCAACAAATTTGGAGGATAGAACATTTGGAATGATGCTTGTTTAGTTGGCAACTGCTTCATCTTCCTCTAGCAAAATACGACCCTTGTGAGCCAATTCGATGACTTTATCCTTAAAGATGAAGCATTTCTCAATTGATTGGCCAAGAAGAATATGATATTTACAATAATTTGGATCTCTATGTTGTCCTGCTTTTTCAAGCAACTTCATTTCAGTTAGTCTGATTGTCATAACCTTTAACATGTCATCAAACATCTCTGAGACATTTGAATCAAGAAATAGGTTCTTTATTTTGCATATCTTTCGAAGTCATTCTTCTTCTTCCAACATTCGAAGTAGCATCCATCCTCTCAGTAAACTTTCTACTTATTTTAGTAGATATCTTGAGAAGCACTGTAGTTGTCACAATACATTCTTTAGCTTCATATTTGGAAGATGACTTGCTTTTTCTCTTGAAATCCAGTCTTTCCTTCTTTCGTGGCTCAAGTACCACAATCCCTTGATCTCTATGTGTTGTCATGCTCAATTTCATATCATGTGCTCYTGTAGCCAACTCTTCAAAAGTTCTTGGTTGGATTCCTTTCAATATGTATCAGAGACCCCAATGCATGCCTTAGATGCATATCTCAATTGCAGATTGTTCAGAGAGTCGATCCCTAAATCCAAGCTCCAATTTCTTCATCGTTTGATGTAATCAGTGACAGAAACTCATAATTTCATTGCTTGGTTTGGCTTAATTCCAACATGCTTACAGCCGAACGGGTGCTATAAAAGTGATTAAGGAACTCATGCTCTAGTTTATCTCAATGATCAATGGATCCTATTGCGAAGTTCGTGAACCAGTCAAACGCATTTTCTTTGAGAGATCGAATAAACTGCTTGACAAGGTGGTCACTGTCTACACCAGCATTGTTGCAAGTCTCAATAAAATGTGCAATGTGCTACTTAAGATTTCCTTTCCCATCACATTGCTGAAATTTTGGACGTGGATAACCTACAGGCATCTTCAAGTTATCAATCATCCTGGTATAGGGCTTAGAATATGCAAAAGAAGATTCGGTTCTCCTTTCGTACTTATCTTTTATCGTGCCCATAATGAGTCCATCAACTAGACGATCGGGATCAACCCATCTGATGAGACTTTAATGGTTGTTGTTTCCTTTGAGGCTCTTGCTTCCTTCATYACTTCAGATTCAACTTCAATTAGAGCTTGCTTTTTCAAAACTTTCATAGATCTCYACAAATTTGAGGGTCGAGCCACTTTGGAGCAAATTGGCTTGTTTCTCCAMCATTGTCAAGCTGATTTTGAACAATCGTGAAATCTTGCTGTTAGGTGTGTTTTGCAAGTCCTTCCACCAATTTCATAAGATTGGTAATCTGTTCTTTGATTATAGAAATGTCTGCCATCATAATAGGCGTAGCAGATAAATTTGTAATTGAATCTTCATGACCATCACGTCAAGTTTTAGATCTCCTTGAGGGATAGCAGTCGCYAAGTCTGCACTAGATTCGCCATCATAATGCTTGGATTTTTACACTTTGTTCCAACATTCAACAAAGACATGGTCGTTCTTATGGCTGAGTCAACTCCCTCTTTTTCTTTCTGCAAAGAACGTACATCGTTAAACATGGGGTTGGTGTACTCGAAATTATGTCATCTGGGAAGTCCTTCAATGGATGGCGCCCTACTTCGTGTGATTGGTCCCACATAGGCAGCCGGTATGGTTGAACTTCCAGCAGCACCAATTTTTCCAGCTTTGGAGGGGGTTGCCTTTGTTATGCTGTTCTTGAGAGCCATTGGTGATCTTGATTTSATTTTTTTTTAATTTAAAGAGAAGAAATGAATGGTAGAGCTGGTCCCACTAGGCYTGCCATAATTTGTTTACACAAATTTCTAGTTTGCAAAATATTAATACGAAACAAGGAAATATGTAACAAAGTATAATCTTATAAATTTAATATAAGTATTACAATCTTTGAAACATTTTCAATTTGATAACTTTGGATCCTTTTATTCTTCTCTTTCGGATTTGATTCTGAGGGCTTTGTAGCTTGATCTCGAACTTGATTTAGTCGGATTGGAAGCTTGAGAGTAAATGCAATTCTTACTTCTAGCTCTCTCCAATATATGATTTTTCTAACCACTTCATCTTATGTCTTACCCTCTATTTATAGATATGGAAAGAAGATTTGATTGGTTAGGACCCGTTCTAGGGGCAATGTGGCACCATTTGATTCGTCAGACTCCATARTTAATTTTTTACTAATCGAACCTTGTCATCCTTGATACGTGTCGACATGTCAATGGTCAAAATATTAAATTTGATGGAAGCATTTTAATTTAAAATTTCCTTATTTTAAATAAATTATTGAAATTTAATTTTGTAAAATTTCCATGTTTACAATGATTTAACTTTATGTGGATTGTAAAGATACTATGCATCTATATCTACTAAAGAACATTCATACTTTTGTAAATTATATACAGTCCCATATCAATGGTACATTTGAAATATAGATGAAGATGTTTAATGTCATTCTAATGTCTTTTAGTGGTTGCAGAATTTTATCTTGTATAGAGATTTATATAAAAAGTTATGTCATAATTTTCAATACAAGTTAATGCACCAATTGCACAAGTTACGGTGCTTTACAATTAAGAATTTTTTTTTCCATTTTCTGTTAATGAGAATGATCTTTATCAACTTCAAGTGGTCTATATATGGATTGATGAACGAATAGTCCTTCAGGACAATGTTAAAGTTTGCAAATCAAGATAGAATTTTGTCTTTCCTAAATATTTCGTTTCAAATTCATTTTTCAAGTAATTTTCAATTTTGTTAAGCTCTTCAGGAGTTCAAATTAGATTTAAACTATCAAAGTAAATTGTGATAATTGCAAATCTAGTGGCCCCTAATGTTCTAAATCATGTCACAATAGGATTTTATTTCTTATTTTTGAAAATATGTCACATTCCATAGGTCCAGACACCATTAGATTTTTTTTCCTCATCATCCTTATTTAATTTTTAAACCAACACCATTCAATCTACAAAGTACAAAGTCAACATCTTTTCTCTCATGTTATCTTCTTTTTCCTATGTAATTAATTCCCTTCTTTTTTAAGATAAGGTTACATATGTCATTTTGATAACAATTCTGGACCAATTTATTGTCTCATTTGTCTGTGTATCTTACCCTATTATGATATACTTTTAAAAATAGAGGGAGTATATATTTTCTTTATGAAAACGCGAGGGTAGACATCNCACCATTCGATTTTTTTTCCTCATCATCCTTATTTAATTTTTAAACCAACACCATTCAATCTACAAAGTACAAAGTCAACATCTTTTCTCTCATCTTATCTTCTTTTTCTTATGTAATTAATTCCCTTCTTTTCTAAGATAAGGTTACATATGTCACTTTGATAACAATTCTGGACCAATTTATTGTCTCGTTTGTCTGTGTATCTTACCCTATTGTGATATACTTTTAAAAATAGAGGGAGTATATATTTTCTTTATGAAAACGCGAGGGTAGACATCATCAATTTTATATCCCTCCTTCAATAGATATTTGCTAAGATGATTATACCTAATCCGTCCGAATTGTTCCAATCCATATATATAAGGATTTTTACAATTTGATTGAGAATATATTTTTCAGACAATTCTCATCCACTGCTGGAAAATTAAATCCTTCGGAGGTCCTCCTCATGTATATGTAATTTCCAAGTGAACCATACAGATATGCAATTACTACATCCATAAGAAACATATTGAATCTTTGTGACAATCAAATCCATTAAGAATCTAAATGTGATTGTGTCCATMACAAAAGAATAAGTTTTCTCATAATCAATTCCTYATCTTTGTGAGAAATCTTATMCTATGAGTCTTGCTTTGTATCTCATAATTTTATTTTTCTCATTTCTCTTTCTTARTGAGACWTGCTTGTATCCTGCATAAATAACATTTTCAAGAGTTCGAACTACATGTCAAAWCAACTTTCAATTTTCTAAGGAATTCGATTATGCTTGTATAACCTCACTTCATTTTSGCCATCATTTCTATTTTGACTTTTCAAAAAATTGTAATCCAYGATCCTCATTTTCAATTGCCTCAAGAGTCATATTAGAAACGAAGATATCGTCTATAACAATYTTTCTCACTCCCATAAATTATGAGTAACAAATAATTTATTGAAGTTCATTATTTTTGAACTGTTGCAGTTCTACTGGAACTTCAAATAAAAACAAAACATTTTTATTCTCATTTGATTGATCAATCTTTTCTATTATTTGTTCATCTGAAATCATTTGTCCTTATATCTTTTCTCTTTTGAGGTATGAATTCTCTGTGCCAACTTGTTGACCACATTTCTCGSGCATGCTAGATTCATTAGTTCTATCAACTTGTCCTGCAAGGATATCAATCGTTATTGGGGCATTTTTGGTTGATCACCTCTAGAAATTGAAGTATTCATCAAATACAAACTTCAAGACTTTCTTCCTGAAGCCACAACTAGAGAGTTATTATGAGCTTTCACTACCGCCATCAAATTTGTTAGAGAATCCACCACCATCAAGTTTCTCAACTAAAATCAAATTTGATCGAACATCAAGAGCATGTCTGATATCTTTAAGCAGTATCTTGCTACCCATATATATTTCAAGAAAAATGTCACCTATCCAGACACACCAGCACTATTCATTCTCAGCACCTCAAAAAATGACGAGAAGTGTATAAAGAAATTGATTCTTTCTTCACATAAGGTGTAACACTGGTGTCAATCTCCCAATTTGTGTCATCAGATGTAAAATTAATTTTATTCATAAAAAATACAACATAATCAAAAGTAGTAGTAGCAATATGATTACTATTATCTTCATTCTTCTTTTTTGAGTTAATGTCATTGGCTTTATTCTCTCTCTTCCCCTTGAAACATTTTCTCTGGTTATGCACACTCTTTCCATAGTGATGGCATGTGAAATATTTATGACTTGACTTGAATTTACTTTTGCTTTATCTCTATTATTATGTTTTTGACTTCCGTTCTAATACATTCCCTTATATTTAGTAACCAAAAATCTCTAACTATGATGAAGAAGARGAACCTAGACTTCTTATATAATTTTTTCATTAATAATATCATCCTTGGCATATTCAAACCCATWGCACCACTTGAAGCAGTTGTGATYAATGAGATTTGAAAAGTCTCCCAAGAGTCAAGTAATGTATTCAACAACCACAACTCCAAGACTTCACAATCAAATTTCACTCTCACATTGGACAATTGATCCAAAACACCTTGAAATTTATTTACATGGTCGATGATGGAAGTTCCCTCCTTATATCTCAAACACATCATCTGCTTCAGGAAAAACAGTTTATATTTTCGGCTTTAAAAGCATACATTTTCTCATGTTTCTCCTACAACACTTTAGCATTAGTATCATTAGAGATCTTATTCAAAACATTGTCCTCAGCCCACTGTTTAATGTACCCATAAACATGTTGATGCTCAAATTCTCACTCCTGATCAAATTTCAATTTGGGTTTTGGGTTGCAAAAAATGGAAGGTGGAAACTTTTCACAAACAAAATYTCTCTCATTTTTCTTTTTCTTATTATTGTAATTTGTCACAATCAAATAAATCATCCTACTAGTATTTACCTCCACAATTATAACAGGCCAACACAATACAATGAACCAAAGGCTTTATTACCACTTTGTTCAGATTAGGGTCAAATAAATAACGACTTCTGCTAGTTTATATCAAAGCAACATCATCCATTAACTTATCTCTACTTGTTAGAATATCAAAGCAACATACATGTCATTCTTGATCTTCAAATCTCTTCTTAGCACTTAATTTTGTATTTAGGTTTATTAAGTGGGCAGTTTATGAATTGTAAAAGTTGACGAATCGATATGACAAAAATGAAAGGGATACCAATAACAATGCCATACAATTACTAACTAGGGGTGTGAATTTATATAACTGTGTGTATTTAGTCACTCCCTTGTATTAATTATTAAAGAAAACCTATCAGTTGTAAGGGGAGGGAAGAGAGGGTTCTGTTYGAGAGAGGAAATAAAGTTGTATATGATATGGTAAAACGGATTTTTTTAATCAATAAAACTATGATGCATGTAGCAAGTTTAAATGTTGCATTTAGCAAATATGATTTATGAATTATAATAGTAGTATTTGTATATTCATATAATCATTTCAATTTGGTAACTTAATTTCAAGCAAACAAAATTTTAAATTTTTACAAAATTTGAAACCAAAAAATTAGTTTAGATTGTTCCATTTAGAAAATTTTATTCATTCTATTTAATGAGAAATTATGCAGTATATAATGGAAAGAAAAACTATGCATGGGGATTTGGCACCAATCAACACAACAAAGAAAAATGATTATTACTTTTTCGTTTAAGAAAAAAATTGTCCAAATAATGCAATCAATTCCAAGAAAATAGTTAATTCCAAAATCGAATCTACGTCTTCGTATTTGCATCTTGGTGCAATCTGGATTCGATTTGAAGATTGAAAATTTTAAAGTAATTGAGGCCGTGGACATGATAATGCCACCAAGACTGGAAATCCCTCTGGATTTGACAGTAGCAGCCATTACATATATATATATATGGTAAGACCTCTGGTGCCGGTGATAGTTACCATGATTGATACAGACATAAGGCCTTTGGAGCCTACTACACTGACCACCATAGACAGATAAAATCACCAACACTGCTAACAACCAAGATTTACTCCTTTGATGAATGAAGAAATTCAAGCACAAGGGCTCYATGACTTGCAAGACAATTGGTACAAATAGTGCACCAAACCCCTCGAAAGCCAGGGGCTACTTTTAACAAGTCTTTTTCAGAAACTCGCTTGCCTACCAAGGTTTGACCCCTCTCTAGTAGAGAGGGGAGGCAGATGAAACAAATAATAACTTTCTGGCACCTAATTCCAAAGCCACTAATAACACTACTTCCGACAATAAAATGAAATTGGCATCCATCCTGCCCCAACTGCAAGGCAACCCAGTTCAAATGAGTACTTTGGAGGACAGTGCAGTGGAAAACAACTCACTTGTGGAGGTAGTTTTTTGGCTGGACAACAATGGAAATCATTTCCAGCTAGCTATCCTCAAGGCCAATAGAAGACCAAGTATCCCTATACTCAGGTGCAATTACACCTATGGATTCAGAGATTTCTGAACCACAGAACATCTAAATTTCCATTTTATTTATGAAGGTTGTAACTTAGATTTGCCAGGAAGCTGGCTCTGATGGATATTTTGTTGAACTTATTCGAGTAACTAATCCTCATATCTTAGTGCTGTTTGAAGGGAAAGTCAATAGTAATTATGTTGTTAATCTTTCCTGCGGTAGTGGCTTTAGCAGTTTTTCTATTGTTGAAGCTCGGGATTTAGCGGTGATACATGAACTTTTTGGAATAAGGGTTAGAAGTAGATTGAGATAGTTACTGAATATGAGCAAGTGGTTAATTTGGTTATCAGGCAGGACAATAGAGAGGCTTGGGTTTCTTTGGCTATATATACCTTGCCCCCATAGAGTACTCAGGGAGAATTTGTGGAACTATTGAAGGAGCTTGGCAGCCACATTGAGGTACCTTGGTTGCTTGCGAGAGATTTTAACGAAGTACTTTATGGTGAAGAAAAATGAGGGGGTAGGGTAGTGAATGGCACATTAGAGGGATAGCTGACCTTGTTGAATCTTGTGGTCTTCTTAATCTCGGCTTTGCAGGACCTAAAATACCTGGATGAATAAAAGAGGCGGTAGGGCTAAAATTTGTGAAAGATAAGATAGAGCCTTTTGCTCTGTTACATGGCACCACTCCATCCTGGGAGCCTATATTATATATTTACCACATACTATCTCAGATCATCACCTGATTCTCATTGATCGTGGTACTGAAAAAATCTTCCTACCTTTGGATCGACCATCCCATATGCTAGCTTCATGGTTTATCCACCCGAATTTTGAAAGTCTTATCAGAGAGGCGTAGAACTACCCTAACATTCCCTTTCTTGATACGATATCAATTTTCTCTGAATTCGCTAAAACTTGGAACAAGGAGGATTTTGGGAACATTGTCTTGTCCACCTGGCTGGTATACAACAGAATCTATGTCTGGGATCCTCTGATTTTCTAGAGCATCTAGAACGTGAGCTATTACATGAGTACAACAATATTCTTAGATAGAAGGAGTTATGCCGGTTCTAGAAATCCAGAGCCAAATGAATTGTTGATAGGGAATGGAATACCAGGTTCTTTCACACAAACACTGTTACTATGAGGGCCAGAAATAAAATTCTTAGCTCTAAAGATGCGTCCGAACAACGGATAGAGGATCAAGCTCTGTTGAAGAACATGAGACGTGACTTCTATATTCATCTATATGCTGTTGAGTAGGTTGTTCTAGCTACCCTGAGGAATGGCAATTCCCAATCCCAAACAATAAAGATCGAAGGTTGCTTAACATATGTATTATCCCGGTGGAGATGAAGGATGCTCTTTCTGAGATGGGAATCTACAGAACACCGGGTGTTGGATGGACTAGTTCTAGCTTTCTTTCAGAAATACTAGCATGTGGTTGGTAGCTCTATTATATTATTTATTCAATAGATTTTCACTACTAGCATCATTTCGAACAACCTCAATGAAGCTCTTATTATATTTATCCTCAAGACCAAATGTCCAGAATAGGTTAGTCCCATTCATACCTATAGCCTTGTGTAATGTGCTCATGAAATTAGTTACTATAGTTATTGCTAAATGTTGACACCTGAAAATAGTGTACTGAAACTGCTGAATTAAAAGAGGTTGGGCAACCAGTAGGAAATCCAGAACAGGTAACCGATCGATAACACTCTATCGGCCAAGGGCAATGGGCTACAATCGGAAAGAAGATTTCCAATCGGCAGGCGTACGATGCCTCAACGAAACACCGAAGTACTCGTTGATTACGCAGAGAAAGTCAATAGAGGATAGTCGTTCGAACAAGAGACAAGGGATTAAGACTCCCAGCCGAAGTTTCAGGCAAGATTACCAGCAGAACAAAAAATCAAGACGTGGATCGATAATGGGGAGTGCAAATTGGGAAATGGGGATGCAGCTTGAGCTTACTTATTTCACGTACAAGAATGAAGGCCCATCTTGGTTGAGTATGAATAGAGAAGAACATGAGGGAGGAAGACCCTGAATCAATCCAGCAAAGAAGTCATACAAATCATGTCTTCATCAATTATTTCAATTATGTCTTTCAATTTTATATAGCTTGCTTAGCTTAATCTTATGCAACATTTTCCAGCTTACTATCAAGTTTTATGTTGTTTTCTTGGCTAATTTTTTTTACAGGCTTTCTTAATTAAATTCTATATAGCTTTTGTTAGCTAATCGTTATGCAACTTCCTTAGTTGATCTTTGTACAGCTTTCCGTAGCTAATCTTTTTACAGTTGTCTCGAGCTAATTCTTACTGCTTTCTTCTGCTAATTTTTACGTTCCTTTCATTAACTAACTTTATACAGCTTTATTTAGCTTGTTTATCGGCTTTACATGCTTTACTTAGTTTGTTAGTCAATTTATGGTTTTATTTTCCAACTTTCGTGCTATTTCTCTTACTCTACTTAGCAAGTTCAATACTGATTTAGCTTAATTTCAATTTTTATCCTAATTAGCATACCATCTCTATTTTTACTTTAGCTTACAACTTATTTTCCCTTGCATCATAGCTTGTTTTGCGTTTACATCACCTATTTTAACTTTCTTGTAGTTGAAATCTTTAGTCATTTCCATACCTCATTCTTTTAATCTCCATCATAATTTGCTTAGTCAACTGATATACACACTTCGCTGAGGGCTTTTTTTAGTTAACTCAAGAATCTACTATTTAATAAAAGAGGTTGCTACAAATTTGATAAGCCAATCACCAGTTAGCTAGTCAGAAAACATGCCTTGTTGTGTTGAAAACTAGAACTGCCACGACGAAATCAATCGATAGCCAAAGCAGCAAATGTACATGCGCCTATATCCAGCATACCGGACYGCTGCTAGCCTTCAAAGGTTAGCCTTCATCAGCTAAGCACTTCTGAACAACAACACTCAGGCTAAAAAAAGTCATGCATAAGCTCAGAAGTGCCTCACATAGTATTTTCATTCCCGACAAGCAAGCGACCGACAATATTATTGTGGCTAAAGAATTGATCCATTCTATGCGCAAGAAAATGTACTAAAGGTTGGATGGCTACCAAGATTGACTTGGAAAAAGTCTTTTATAGAGTTGAATGGCCCTTTCTTGAGCGGGTCACTAAAGCGGTGGATATTTCCTCTCATGTGATGCATTTGATTATGCACTTTACCATATCTTCTTCTCCTTCTTCTTTGGAATGGAGATCAACTACTGAAACTCCAGCCTTCCCAAAGCATCAAACAAGAAGATCCCCTATCTCCCTATCTCTTTGTCCTCTGTATGGAGGTCCTTGATCAACATATTGATCGATTTGTTAGCTGTAAGGAATGCAAAGGGATCAAAGCCTCCTGAAATGGCCCTACCTTCTCTCATCTCTTCTTTGCYGATGACCTTTTTCTTTGTGGTGAAGCGTTTGTTCGTCAAGCTATAGTGATACAGTCTATTATAGAAGATTTATGTCAGGGCACAAGTCAAAAAATCAACTCGAGAAAATCCAAAATCATGGTCTCTAAGAACATTAGTAGGGGGAGAGCACTGAATATCTCTAGGCATATGAAAATCACTCTACAYACAACCTGTGTGCGTATTTAGGGATRCCTTTGATCAAATTTTGGCTATGTGGTTGATCAGGTTCACAAGAAATTATCAGGTGGAAGAGGCGCACACTTTGCATGCCAACAAGACTGAATTTAATTAAGACTACGACCATTGCTATTTTGGCTTACACGACACAAACTACAAAATTTCCTCTCTTGGTCGTTCAATCCTGGAAAAATTAAACTGCAACTTCCTATGGGAGGAAGGAGACAACAAACTGTAAACTTCATATAGTTAATTGGCAGAAACTTTATGCACTAAGATGAAAGGTAGCCTCAACATACGTTGGCTAACGGAGTTTAAGAATGTTAATCTAGCAAAGCTTAGCTGGAGAATGTTGCAGAACCCTCTTCCTCGTGGGTTAAGCTTCTAAATAGCAAATACGYGTGACCTAAACCAGATATGCTACGCAATCAAAGCCATGTTGTGTGTGAAGTCTAATCTTGCAAGGGTATTTTAGACTTTTCACATGTATACCATTGTTGACCTAGTTTTCTTTCTATTTATTTGCTTTGGCTGTGAGCCGCCAGAGTGAGATGTTGTGAGCYTGCATCAGTGCGACGTGTGAGCATGTGAGAACAGTGAAAAATAGAGAGAAACAGAGGTAGACAAAAGAAAAGAGGGAGTTGGGTGTAAACACAGAATTCTTCTTTGAGATTATAGTGATTGTTTCTTGCGAGCAGCAAGTGGATGTGCCTCCTACACATTGGAGGGAACCACTATAATTTCTGGTGTCCAAATCTGATTTCTTTTCTGCTTTCTGTTATACACAATTTCTGAAAATTGACAAAGGAAATACAAAACTGAAAACCAAACAAGGCCTAACAACTGGTATCAGAGCAAACACTGTTTCGCCGTCATCCGTCTAGGCGCGAAACGAAATTCTTGTTTGGCAGCCACAGTCTGCAGTCATCTCTCTATCTCGATATGTTTCGGATTTGAGATCTAGAATCCAAGGCGCAGGTCGAGCGCGACAGAACAGAGCAAGGTGAGAAACGAGAGAAGAAAGGAGGAACAAAACTTCACCGTTCGCCGTTGTCCTCGACGAATCTGAGATCTTCTGCCAACCCAACCGACGCCGTGAATCTGGGCTGTCTTTTGAAGCCGCGAAAGGTCAGATCTGTCGCTGCAGAAACCGAACGGCATTCAAGCGACCGCTGGTAGTGACTGGTCGCGGAGATATGAATGGCACAGCAAGCAGCCGCCAAGCTGAGCACATCCGATGACCAGAGTTCAGTGTTGAGCAGTGACGTGTCCAGACCGGGATCGATCTTCCTCGATCTGCAGTGAATCACAGCGACGAGCGTGAGACCAGCGGCAGAATAGAACGAGATCAGAGACAGAGCAGCATGTTCCCTATCTCGCCGTAGCTTGAGGTCCGGGCAGTGAAGGAGTCGACGTCCCGGCTTGTGTGTGAGTCGCTCGGGACCAGGCTAGTGTTTCTGTGCAGCGCTTGAAGTCTAAGAAAGGAGACAATAGTGGACAGAAAGGAGACCAGTGGCACGTTGCTATYGCTGGAATCAGATAATGGCCCTCAATAATGGATCAGTACATGGGATTGGAAAGTTCGACGGTACAGATTTTTCATTTTGAAAAATGCAAATAGAAGATTATCTGTATGGCAGAAAACTTCATCTCCCTTTGAGTGAGAAACCAAAGGAAATGGACGAGGCAGAATGGGCGCTCCTCGACAGACAAGTTATGGGGGTTGTGCYATTGACGTTGTCYAAAAACGTTGCGCACAGCGTGGCAAAGGAGAAGACCACCGCGAGCATAATGAAAGCTTTGTCTGATATGTACCAGAAACCATCGGCGAATAACAAGGTATTTCTTATGAAGAAATTGTTCTATTTAAGAATGGAAGAAAGTGGATCGGTAGCTACACACTTAAATGAATTCAACACCATTGTAAATCAGTTGTCATCTGTTAAAATCGACTTTGATGATGAAATACGGGCTCTAATTTTGTTGGCGTCTCTACCGCCGAGTTGGYAGCCGATYAGGGCAGCGGTTAGTAATTCTGTTGGGACTYCGAAATTGAAATTCAATGATGTCAGGGATCGTATTCTTGCAGAGGAAGTGCGAAGGATTGATTCAGGGGAAACATCATCGAGTTCTGCGTTGCACGTAGAACATAGAGGCAGAAAAACAGAGAAGAACTACAACCGGAACAAGGGCAGGTCGAAGTCGAGAAACCACAGAAGTTAGTCCAGATTTGGACGGAAAATAGAGTGTTGGAATTGCGGTAAATCGGGCCACATGAAGAAAAATTGCAGAACTCCGAGAAAGAAGGAAGAGAACAGAGGAGATGCAATTAATGCGGCTACTGAAGAAATTTCTGATGCACTACTGCTATCWGTAGATAGTCCGATCGAGAATTGGGTGCTTGACTCTGGAGCATCCTTCCACACTGCTCCTAACCGTGAGATGATGGAYAACTACGTTGCTGGGAATCTCGGGAAAGTCTTCTTGGCTGACGGTGTGCCATTAGACATAATCGGCACTGGGGACATCAACTTGAAGATGCCGAATGGAAGAGTGTGAAAGCTCACAAAAGTTAGACATGTACCAAACTTGAAGCGCAATTTGATTTCAGTGGGTCAACTCGACGGAGAAGGACACACCATAAGCTTTGGAGGAGGAGCATGGAAAGTGGCGAAGGGCGCTATGGTCYTTGCTCGAGYCCACAAAACTGGCACCCTTTARATGACGACAAGCTGCTCCGACACGYCTGCAGTTGTCGACAACACTCATAAGACCAAGTTATGGCACAACAGACTTGGTCATATGAGCGAAAAAGGAATAAAGATCCTTGTCAAAGATGGTAAGATTTCMGAGCTGAAATCGGTGGATCATCATTTATGCGAAAGCTGTGTACTTGGAAAATAGAAGCGTGTCAGTTTCTCAACTGCAGGGAGAAAGCTGAAAATCGAGAAACTGGAATTGGTTCATACCGATGTGTGGGGGCCATCCCCGGTCGCTTCTCTTGGAGGATCGCACTACTACGTGACGTTCATCGATGATTCCACTAGGAAGGTTTGGGTTTACTTCATGAAGCACAAGTCCGATGTGTTTAATGTCTTCAAGAAATGGAAAGCTCTGGTTGAGAATGAGACAAACCTGAAAGTGAAGAGCTTGCGATCCGACAACGGCGGAGAGTACATGGACAGCAACTTCAAGAAATTCTGTGCAGAACATGGAATCAAGATGGTAAAGACGATTCCTGGAACGCCCCAACAAAATGGAGTTGCAGAGAGGATGAATCGGACTTTGAATGAGCGTGCAAGAAGCATGCGATTGCACTCGGGGCTACCAAAGACATTTTGGGCTGATGCGGTTCACACTATAGCATACTTGATCAACCAAGGACCTTCCGTTCCTTTAAATTTCAGAATTCTGGAAGAGGCTTGGAGAGGAAAGCTGGTAAATCTTTCTTTCTTGAAAGTATTTGGTTGTTTGGCTTATGTTCATATTGATGACATGTCTAGAAGTAAACTTGATGCAAAATCGAAGAAGTGTTATTTTATTGGCTACGGTGATTCCGAGTTTGGTTATCGATTCTGGGATGACCAAAACCGGAAGATCATTCGAAGCAGGGATGTCATCTTTAATGAACAGGTATTTTACAAGGACAAGCTGCTAGAGACTCCAAAAAGCCGAGTATTGGAGAACAAAGGTTGATCTGAGAGATTTCCCGACGCATGAGTCTAAACGGGCCGCTTTGGAAGAAAGGGAACAAGCAGCTCAAGAAGAATATCAGCAAGAAAGTGACAAAGAAGCTGATGAAAATGATGACCCCGGCCTAAGTCAGCAAACACCGGTTACCGAATTACGTCGGTCTTCCCGCATCAGAAGATCGACCCAAAGGTTCTCACCATCCCTAAACCACATTTTGCTCACCGACAGAGGAGAACCCGAATGCTATGAGSAAGCAAAGAAAGTTGATGAATCCAGCAAGTAGGAGTTGGCGATGAATGACGAGATGGACTCGTTATTGTCAAATCAAACGTGGGAATTAGCCGAGCT
This sequence comes from Rhazya stricta, assembly GCA_001752375.1. NCBI lineage: Eukaryota > Viridiplantae > Streptophyta > Magnoliopsida > Gentianales > Apocynaceae > Rhazya > Rhazya stricta. The sequence continues at coordinate 8,255,064 of MEJB01000001.1, read as the reverse complement.
CCTAGTGGACAAGAAAGCATTGCACAACAAATGGGTTTATCGGATAAAGGAAGAGTATGATGGAAGCAAGCGCTACAAAGCGCGACTGGTTGTAAAGGGCTTTCAATAAAAGGAAGGCATTGACTACACCGAGATTTTCTCTCCAGTAGTCAAGTTGGTGACCATCCGAACTGTTCTCAGCTTAGTGGCCAGAGAAAATTTACATCTTGAGCAAATGGATGTGAAAACTGCATTTCTTCACGGGGAATTAGAGGAAGAAATCTATATGAAGCAACCGGAAGGCTTTGAGGTTAAAGGCAAAGAGAAGTTAGTGTGCAAATTGAAAAAGAGTTTGTACGGGTTGAAACAAGCTCCGAGGTAGTGATACAAGAAATTTGACAATTTTATGAAGAAAGCCGATTTCATGAGGTGCGAAGCAGATCATTGTTGCTACTTCAAGAGACTTGAAGGTTCGTATATGATTTTGCTTCTCTACGTCGATGACATGCTTATTGTGGGAGCAAATTTTCATGAAATCGAGAAGTTGAAGAAAAGATTGTCAAAGGAGTTTGCAATGAAGGATCTCGGCACCACGAAGCAAATCCTCGGGATGAGAATTATCCGAAGTAAGGAGGGGTTGAAACTTTCTTAAGAAGAATATGTGAAAAAGGTCATCAAGAAGTTTAATATGGAAGGCACCAAGTCGATCAGCACCCCTTTGGGGAGCTATTTTCAGTTATCCAAAGAGGACTCCCCAGTGACCAAGGAGGAGAGGGCGCACATGGATACTATTCCTTACGCTTCGACTATCGAAAGTCTCATGTACGCCATGGTATGTACGAGGCCCGACATTGCACATGCAGTGGGKGTTGTTAGCCGATTTATGAGCAATCCGGGTAAGCAACATTGGGAAGCTGTGAAGTGGATTTTAAGGTATCTTAAGGGAAGCTCAAGTTTAGCTTTGTGTTTCCGAAAGTCAGATTCGGGGCTTAAAGGGTTCGTTGATGCTGCCAATAGCGGTGACATTGATGGCAGCAAGAGCACCTCCGGTTATGTCTACACATTCGGAGGCACTGCAATTTGTTGGGTTTCAAAATTGCAGAAGATCGTTGCTTTCTCTAGTTGCGAGGCTGAGTACGTTGCTGTGACGGAGGCAACAAAGGAGATGATTTGGCTTCAGTCTTTTCTTCAGGAGCTGAACCAGAATCTAAAGGGCAGCACACTTTATTGTGATAGCCAGAGTGCCATTCACTTGGCGAAGAACCCTGTTTATCATGCTCGAACGAAGCATATACAGCTTCGGTACCACTTCATTAGATCAGCTTTGGAGAACGAGTTGCTAGTACTCGAGAAGATAGCGGGAAGTCAGAATCCTGCGGATATGTTGACGAAAGTTTTACCAAARCAGAAARTGAAGTTATGCACAACTTCAGTTGGGCTCCTCGACTGATGATGYAAGCCGCTGCTTGCAAACTTGAAGATCTGTGAGCAAGATTAGTCTTCAAGTGGGAGATTGTTGTGTGTGAAGTCTAATCTTGCAAGGGTATTTTAGACTTTTCACATGTATACCATTGTTGACCTAGTTTTCTTTCTATTTATTTGCTTTGGCTGTGAGCCGCCAGAGTGAGATGTTGTGAGCGTGCATCAGTGCGACGTGTGAGCATGTGAGAACAGTGAAAAATAGAGAGAAACAGAGGTAGACAAAAYAAAAGAGGGAGTTGGGTGTAAACACAGAATTCTTCTTTGAGATTATAGTGATTGTTTCTTGCGAGCAGCAAGTGGATGTGCCTCCTACACATTGGAGGGAACCACTATAATTTCTGGTGTCCAAATCTGATTTCTTTTCTGCTTTCTGTTATACACAATTTCTGAAAATTGACAAAYYAAATACAAAACTGAAAACCAAACAAGGGACCTTCATCTCATATATGGAAGGAAGGGTATTATTGAGGGATATAGGTGGACTCATCAGCAATTGAAATGGAGAATTGGAGATGGCTGCAGCACCTTGTTTCGGTTAGAGAAATGGTTACCAGATGGTCTTCTCCCAAAATCACATGGATCCTAATAATTCTATTGATCTAAAAGCTACAGTGTCTTCGGTTTGGAATTTTTCTTCAAGCTAGAATGTTGCTCAACTTGGATCATGGCTCCCACAAGAACCCCTGAACCAGATATGTCTCGTCACTCCTGACCCCAGACTTGGCACTATCAACCTTACTAGAATGATACAGCTTCGGATCTACCCTTGGTCAAGGCAGTATACGATCTCCAATTGCCGACGGCAGGTCCCGAGCAATCCAAGTGGGGTCGCATCTGGAGATACAACAGCCGCTACACTTCTCTCTGCTCCTTTGGTTTATCCGCCAAAACAAACTCAAGAAAACAAGCTTTCTTCACCGTATCCAGTTCACAGACTTGCCTTTGCTTGATTTGTCAAGAGAAACCTAAATCTTCTTTACATTCAGTCAGAGATTGCCTTAGGCTCATACTACATGGCATGGTTTAATTTCGCAAAGGAACTAGATTGATTCTTTCTCTGCTGTTTCCGCAAAGCAATGGATRGATTACAATTTGCTTTTAGATGACACCTGGAACATGAAATTTCAGTCATTGCTAATATGGTCTGGTTTTGAAGGAACAAACAATTATTTGATGCTGATTTTAAACTCCCTCCTGTGGGAACTAGAATTGTTACTTTGCGCCAGGAACTTTTGAAACATAGGATGACCATCACTAACATTAATGTCGTCTTAACCGTAAAAATAACGAAATAAAACTTTCGTAACATAAGCATCTAGATGTTTTATGTGCATCGCAACGCCCCTGCATTACCCTGCACAGTGGCGACATATGCAACACAATGAACTCATCTTTTGCAAAAGATGGAGAACAAAAAGGGGAAAAAAAAAAAAAAATCACTGTTTTAATGATTCTTAATTTTAAGAGATTAGGTCTCGTTCTCTTCGTTGTTGTCAAGCCATTTCTTGTATTGAGTTTTTCAAAACACTCAACATATTTACTTACCATTTTGTAAAATATATTTTGAAAAATTAGAAAAAAGTTCGTATACAAAACGGAAAATGAGAAAAAATATTATTTTGAAAGTTTTCAATTAAAAGTGCAAAAATCCAAAACAAAGAWACCTAGAAAATTTGTTTACAAATTTCAAATGAAATTATTAATGAAAAAGAAGTAAAATGAATAATGGAAAAAATAAATTCAGATAAAAAACATTTTCCAATATTTATACAACATATAAAAATAAAATTTTCAAAATTTAAAAAAATGTTAATAAATAATTAAATAAAACTGATCAACCTGAACGGGAGCAAGTGGATTACCCCAATGTCACCTTAATTCGACTTGACCCGATTTTGTGTTCGTTCAAAGTTTTAAAATTGTTTAAAACAAAAAAATTAAACTATAAAATCACACTTTCGAGAAAAAATCATAGTAAATATTTCTAACCTTTAATTTGCTAGAGAGAAATTGATTTAAGAAAAATATATTAAATAATTTCTTTCATATATGGATATTTTATATTTATAATACTATATAATAATTTTCTAAAATATCCAAAGTAAACAAACTTGTAGTTTCTGTTTTCAGAAACAAATTTTCAAAATGACCAAAAAAAACAAAAAAAAAACACTTTCAAAAACTTACAAAATATCTAGAGAACGCCCCCTAATTTTTTAATTTAAATTGTCAAGACATCAACCATTATAATATTCGGATATTGAGCAAACATTCCACAAAATCAAACATATCTGATCCATTCTTAAAGAGAAAATAAAGATTCCAAGAAAGACAAAATATATCAAAGGCATGCATGCACCTCATTTGATGGCACAAAGGCATGCGAAAATTCTTGCCAGCCATAGAAGTATAGCATGCATCCAGCCCCATATAGACCATCCAGTCATCATTCCACCTTGGCTGTGCCACCATGCCATGGCTGCATCTCTAGTCTTCTGCTCAATGAGCCGTCAATGATGATTGTGACAACTGACCAAGGTATCAGCTTAATTCTGCAAAGCCTGCAACCCCTACAATATGAGAGCATCATCCAAGACTACCCACCATTTCTCTCCTATCAGAAGGTACTCGCAGTATTTCATTAATTCACAATTTACTTCAAATTTCTCACGTTTCCTCCCAAGCAAGGCTTGTTTATGATATCGAGAAATGTCTACAAGATCATAATCTTCCAAGTTCCTAAAAAATGGACATCCTTGCAATTGATCTTGCAAAAATAAGGGAACAATGCAAGGGAAAGAAACTCTCAACATTATGCAACTGCAAATAATACTAGATTCATGTTCCGTCTATTGACACCTTTTCAAGTTTATGTACATTATGCGCACTCTTTTACCATCTTCTACATGGAGCATATACTGACAGGTAAAAATTTCCTTATACTTATTCTAGAACAATGTGAGTTTTAAGTGCACCTTCAGTCACTGTCAGCAGCTCATCTATATGATTCTGCAAAATATCAAAAAATGAAAATAGTAAAAGAATAGAAGTTATGGGATATTAGTAACTCTAAGAACCTTAATTGCAGGCTTGTTATGTTGGCATGGTCTGCAGACGTATATGCTTGTACTTCTGCTCAGTATTGAAGCATCTTGCACTTTCTGTTAGGCCTTTGGATAAGACTTGCTTCAATGCATCAACCCCTTCTTCAAGTGCAGCATCAATCTAGTGCACAAAAAATATTCAGGAATTACATAATTTTGTTCTCCTTTCCTTTATAGTATTTCTGTTTTTGAAAGAAGAAATAGTCCTTTGATTCTGACGGTCATGAAAATTCAAGAAGAGATGGCTAATTATTTATTTGGCACCAGAAGACAATGATCTCAAAGACTATAGCAGGACGTACAGAGGGAGGAAAGAAGATTAACCTTTCCTGGACCAAGTTATAAGTAAATAATGCAGAATTTGATATAGATTTTAAAGCTATAAAACTCTACAATCATGAATCATGATTCTAACACAAGTTCTTCAACATGGTTGACAGACTGCAGCAATTTGAATCAACATTTAGGGACAACTAATGAAATTAAGAGAGGACCTTATACACATACCCGTTCCCTGGCTGATGCATTGAATTTCTGTAACAAGAATGCCTTGGGATCCATTTGACCAGGAGGTCTCCCAATACCTAAAAATAATATCCAATTGTTTCGTCATCCATAACGGAATGCACTGGAGCACGACAAGAAGAAAGGGATCTTAGACATCAAACTAACCAATTCTCATTCGAGGGAACTCATTATTTCCACGAAAATGATAGATCACACTCTTCAACCTGGCAAATTTTAAACATCAAACAATATGTCTTAAAGGCCAAATTCAACAGGTAAAACTTAGCAAATTTCATATACAATGAAATACATATCTCTTTTGTATGTAAAGAGAAATGCAGTAGTTGATTTCTTTGAATCATGATTTGCTAAAGCTCATTGCGAAGGAGACAACAAGTTGATAAGAAATACACAAAGCAGAGAAAGTAAAACCACAAAACATACAGAAACAAACGCYCCAAAAAATACAAATATGTAAATTTTCCACTTTTTAACTGAAAATGACTTCGGCAGACATGATAACATAGGATGAACTAGGAGTCGAAAGAACATTGAAGCTTCTCTAATGCAACTTTCTGTGATAAAATCAAAGGAAAGCTTATGGATGTACTCCCACAGGAACAAATTTGCAGAACTTATGACCTTAAAAGGAGTTACTTTCTCTGAACATGAAACATCTTAGCTGGACACAATTCAATAGAGTCGGAAAACCCAAACTGATCTATTGTTACTTGAAGTCCAAGGTAATTGCCAGCAACTGGTTGCTGCAGAATGAAGTGGCTGCTAGTGCGTACTTTTGAGAACTCCTGTTCACCACAGCAATACCCTACACAGCGCACCACTCAGAAACTGGAGCTTGTACAGGCCGGCAACAGCTCTAAACTTCGTTCTTGCTGTTATGTGGGAAAGGTACAATCATGCTATCTATGGAGACGATTGAACCATTAAAGCGTGATGTTTTCACAAAGCATTTTCTTGTAAAGAAATCAACTCAATCCTTGGTATTTTACCGCTCTCCTTGTGCTTTGTAACTTTGTATGGTTTTCTAGATACATAGATGATAATTCAAGTCTCTACATGGACAAAATATCAGTAATACCGATGCAAGACATGGGAGTAGCACAATTGCCCATCCAACCAAGTTCTTAAGCCTTACGTTAATTAAAGATGAGTCTAGCCATCTAGAGCCAAGTCCAAGACCCAAGCCTAAGTCCATAAGAAATTACTTGTATAATTTGACTTCTTCCCCCAAGACGAGTTGAGCTTTTCGGATTTTGTAGACCACTTTTTCTTTTTAGGCTTTGGCATCTATACATGTCTAAGTTCAATATGTTTGCATACTTAAGGTTTAACTTTACTTTGCTAAGAAATACTCTTGACCTCCTCAAATCCTTCACCATAAATCGTCACATGATAGCTAGGGATGGGAATTCTGAAATCCAGATTTCTGATTTGGAGGATAAATAACTTCTAGTAGCTACATGTGATTCCAGGTGCCCTCGAAGAGTGATTCTTAGAGTTGTTCAAAGAGATTTTAGTTTCCAAATACTAATTTTCACTTCAATATTTGTTATCTAGAACTAATAGAGTTGCACAACAAAGCTGTAAGCTAGTGCATCAACTCCATCAACGAATTACTCAAACTACGGAAAGAAGGGTTCAAGCTAAAGAAAGATAAATTAATAACTTGGGAAAACGGAAACAAGGTGGTGAAGAAGAATCGGAGCCAATTTAAGATGAGGAATGACCTAGGAACCACAAATAACTTATATAAACTTTTTATCTTTTGTGTACAAGAACAGGGGAAAGAGAGGGAAACAAATCATAGTCTTTACTTTTGTTGCTAAATCATAAGACAATCTAGATCAGCATTCTACTTATTTCTGACACATATGTGCACATTAGGAGACATCCAGCCAAGTGGTCATCCTTGTAACATAAGAAATGCCATTTTTGGAGGAATCCCAGACATTTATACAAGGTAGGTGCATTTAGAACAAAAGCAACGCAAGGGCTTTTAGTGGAATTTGAGTATCAATTTAAATCTAAATTCATCGTCTTGTTGACCCACTTCTAGGGTGACTGCTTACCCCAAAATGGAGGACATTTTTGGTTTTTCAGATAGTATATTAAGACTGGAAGAGGAGAAAACCTCTGACAAAATATAATTTCTTCTGCTTGCCAAAAAGTGACCAAATTGTTAGTACATATCACTTAAACTCAGCGGTTGTCGATACATTGTATAACCACTCTCATCCTCATGAATAGTACATGCAAGAATGCTAGCGAACTTCGATTTTGCAACTATATGGGCATAAAAACTAGCATAATGTAATCACATAAAGCTGTTCTATCATACCCATTATGACTTCCATGACCTCCCTTGTGATGGAGACGAAGCACCCCACAAGGTAAATTCATGTCATCATGGAACTGCAACCACAAACTTGTGAATCAAAACTAACAATTAATGCATCAACTAAAATCAAATTAGAGTACAAAACAATTATATATCAGTTAAGTAGCACCTGCATACCAAGATTACACGGTTGAGAGGGAGTTTGTAATAAGCAGCAAGTGGGCCACTCTACGTAAAAAGAAAATGGGATTTAATTAACATTCAAGTCTTCTGCAAGCTTCAGGTGTCAATATAAATTCAAGATGCAAATAAGTAAATTAATATCTTCCATGAGCAGCTTATAGATGTCAAATATTTACATCTACACTAAAATAAACACCATATCTCAAACTTGGAGACCATATGAATTGTCCTCTACACTGAAACAAATAGTACATGAACCCATAACCATAAAGAAAAGTACACGGAGGGAAAAAAAAAAAATTTAAAACCTTGCCCATTTTTTCTAATGTAAATATTTCTCATTTATTGAAGGATTCTTTTTCATAGCTTTTCTTTCTCAGAATTTAGAAATATAGTCTTGAAAGTCATAATGGAGGCCAATATTCTCCACTAAAATACATTCAGCAAGACTCTTAGCAGCATATTGAAAAAAAACAGCATAATAATATATGCAGTAAACTGATAAAAAAGGATAACCTCAGTCTCACACTGTGCATGAAAATGTGGTTGCATACTGCCAATCTGGTTTTAATAGGATGAAGTATTAAATAGAAACTCAACAATTAACTCCAGTGACCCCTCATCACAACTGAAGTCTTCTCTGTAAGTATTCCTAGGTAATACAATCCTAACAACTTATTCTACTAACCCTTTTGTCCCCTCATGATACATGGAGATAGTACCAATTAAAAATCTCACATAAACATGAATGCCCTTCGGAAAATTTCACCAATTTTTTATCAACGTGACATCCTTCTACATTCTAGAAAACATCCATAACCACTTCTCATAGTTTGAAAATAAGACTCTATTTGGATTAGACTTTGGAGTAAGGGGAGGAAAAAAATTTTCCTTAAGTTGGGGAGGCGGGAAATGAAAGATTTGAATTTCAAATTTGTTTCCGAAGTTGAGAAATTTCTTGAGTTAAGAAACCACTTGGATTAGAGAACATAAACTGAATATTTTCCTAAAACAATTCACTGTTCAACATAATCCAAATTTAAACAAAACATGATTTTGTTTAATTAATCATGCCAAAATCTAGCTGGAAGATGTATATTAGTCCAAAGAATAACGAATAATCAATTAATATCATTTGAATAATCGATTGATGTCATTTGGATAATCGGTTAACATCATTTGAATAATCGATTATTCAAATATTTATGAAGAACAAATTCAACTATTCTTTAAGCGTTCAGTCGATTATCCCACGCAAATAGAGATTACGATTATTTCAATAATCGATTAACTATATCCAAATAATCGATTAATTATATCTCATTAATCGATTACGGTTACTGTAGTTAATCAGTTGAAATTTTACTCTTTAAATTTTCTGAATAAAAAGGGAATGTCACTGTAGATTTTTGTTTTTTAGTGATGATTGGAGGAAAATTTCTTGGTTTGAGGGTCAGATTTCTTGGTTGAAGGTTCAAACAAATGACTTTTTAAACTGGGGGCAAAAAATTTCTTAGTTGAAAGTGTAAAACAAAAGACATTTGAAACTTGGGCAAAAACATTTTTGCCCCAAAATGTAGTCCAAATAGAGCTTAAGAGTCAAAAGTTCAAACTGCCAAAAACCAAACACTTTGAATATTTGCACATTCCCCAAAGCAAATCTAAGTTCAAACCCTTCACAAGTTTCGTCATATGTTAAACACCAGAAAGCAAAAAACCTTTGTAYATTTTCTTATTGTTATCATTTCAACTTTATCTACACCCCCAGATAACCTAGGTGCTCTAACTGTTGCGCAAGTTCTCAATTCAAATGCTTGAATACTTTCCCTCCGTGATCAAGTAGATAATTACCGGCACTTTCATTTAAAACCACCTAACACACATGAATGCATGCATACATGAAAATCATAAGGAGACATAAAAATCACTTACAGCTTCACCACTCAAATTCATATATGTTTGCGGCTTTGCAAGGAAAACAGGAACTCCATTGACAAAACCTGAAGAAAATTGACGAATATGTTCATTAATAAACATGCTGGTAAAAGAATTTCTCTAGCAATGGATAGATCCAATAGGACAAAAAGCACAAGTGAATCACGCTAATAGACCTTTTCCAAAGATAGCTTTGCAATGGACAGAATCCATTGGAATTCCAATTGCCTTTGCAAACGCGTCAATCAATTCAAATCCTACCTGGTCAATAACAAAAATCCTGAAAGTTAAATTTCGAGTAACAAAATTAGACTCAATGGCATAAAAGATTTGAATAAAAATTCTAGAAGATCAGCATCATACATTGTGCCTTGTTCCCCTGTATTTATCCCCGGGGTTTCCCAAACCCACAAAAAGCCAAGGTTGAGGTGAAGCTGTAGAAAAGAAGCATCTAGAAACCCTGCCAAGCATCTGGGATCATATCTTCAATTCCACCAACATCCTGTGTCTGACACATAAACTACACACAAATATTTCTTCATGCGGTATAGTAATACCTTACTACAACAATAGGGCTGAAGTCCAGACAGCAATTTTTAAACTTAGGAAATCAAATCCAATTTTACGAGCTACTGACTGTTGTTGCTTGCAATTTCGACCAAAAGAACTATTAAAAAGAAGACTTGATTTGAACCGAAGCCAATGAAAAAACAAAATCAACCAATATTTTGGACATATATAACCCAAAAAAAAAAAAAAAAACCTGCAACAAAGAGATTACTTAATTGAAAGCAAAAGCATATGAAGAGCGGCATCAAATGTTTCATAAGCTACGTCACACCATAAGATATGTTAGTAGTCATAGTGCATATATATCCATATAGAAGTGCTGCCATAATCACTTAAGATGGAAACGTCAGCACAGGCAATCAGAGATGGAAAGTGCAGAGCAATCCCTGAAAGAGTAGAAGGGTCTTTTCTTTTTCCCTCCAAGAAAGGAGAAGAATAGTGCTAGTTTCTTTTCAGCTATACATAGGTTGGAGTTGCCATGGATTACCCAGCCGTGCCTGGTTGATATATGAAGATAGATAGACACATTGTGTTGCAATAAGATCCAATCTTAAACAACATTACTTACCTGCTCTTTGACATTCTTTTCCTTGGTATAAGCATAACAAGTGTTATAGACCCTTTAGCCTTATCTCAAGGTGACAGAAAGATTATATGGGATCAATTTGACATCTCTGGTGTTTGCGGCATGCGCTTAAGGTCCATTTCTTGACTTGGTATGGACCAATGTGGATTGGTGGCTCAGTAAGGATCCAATGTTCTGTACATTAGAAAACGTATTCGAACTTCTCTTATTTTGGCTTCAGCGGAACTGGTCCTGGAACGTTCTAAAACTTACATTCTAAAATTGCATTAGCTTAATTGCTCAACTTGCATGAAGCATACAGCTTTTTCCAGCTCTCCCCTCCTTTCATAGTATCAACTTTCATTTTCAGGATTTAACTCTCTTTTAATTCTCTATTACGAATATTTTATTAGACGAAACCTCCTGCTAAAGTTGAGATTGAGATTTCTAAGGACATTCGATAGGTCCAATTCAACTTCAACAGGTTAGAGAATTTCTCTGCATTTTAATTAGAATCACTGTCAACATAACGTCAAATAAGTATGTTTAARATCAGTTATAAGTGCAAATACTTGCTTGACGCATGTGTTGTGTGACAAGGTCCAAGCTTACCAGTTGATGTCTTTCAATGTCAGTTTCTGGAAAACTAGGGGAGTACTAGACTAAAACGAAGAAAAAGAATGACCAGAAAGATACACTAGTGCACAAATGTTCGTAGTTCACAAACCAAGTATGAAAAAGGCAGAAGAATTGGACTCTAACAGGACCTTATGAATTGCTGGTGACCATTCTGCGGGGTATTTTCCCAAAACAAAGTTAAAGGGAGTGTTTTCCCCCAAATTGCAGAAAAGASCAAAAGGGAAACATGCTGATATTATCTCCTAACCATCAAACTATAACTGAGAATTACAAAACAAAATCCAGCCTACAAAAGCTAAGAGCTTTAACATAAAAATTTGCAGTGCTATGTCCGGTGAGAAGATACTCATGGAGAAACAGTGCCACCATATCTAACCATTAGATCTAAACCTAAAAGGGAAACAAAAGGTGATTGCTTCTCAAAACTATCCACATGATGTGTTAGGAGAAAGCAATAAACTTTTGCAAGCTTTCTGTACTGTACCAACACCACATTAGCAGTTAAGGGTGTTAAAGCTGATATAAGTAATTCATTCTTCTTCATCACAACACACCAAGAAAATGGCAGTTCAATCAACAGCCAAGTTCATTCACTCAAAAGAAATCCATATCACCAAATATTGTCTAACTAAAGAGGAAGCAACCCAAAGATACTTAAATCTTCTGTAATATTTTCAAATTTTGACCAGTTAAAGCTTCTCTTTAATTTTACTGTAACACATGTACAAAATAAAAGGACCTGTGAGCAAGAAATCGCCAAGATGCTGCCATCTGACTCTTTCACTTTGCTCTCTACGGCCACACAGAGTATAATTATATGTTTATTATTTTCAAAAAGAAAATGTCACATGGCCAGAGCTAAGAGCATGTGTTTCGTCAATTTCGGTTTATTTATAGACCAACTCTAAAGTACACAATCGACAAAGAATTAGAGGTTGGCCATTTCAAAATTAGTTGAATCAATTACAAATATAGTTTAAGCCTTAAAATTAACCATCTAATGTGTTTAATATGCGCATGTTTTAACCATAGAGAGGTAGTAGCAAGGAACTTAGACAATTGCAACTTTTTTTAATGTTTTCATGTAATTCGTCACTATATCAATAGATAACATCAAACTAACTACCCAGTTCATCCAATGAATCTAGGCAGGGGAGACATAAATTGTCACACAAAAAGAGCACTCTTACAAAGGGTGGAAAGTGCATGACTAAGAGTTGTGCAATGTAGTTAGGCATTTTAGAAACTTGCATTATTGAAAATGACAAGCTCACATAACCAGAAATCGACCAAAAAGAATAACTCTTAGTCATATAGTAGATGCTACAACAGTTTAACTAGAGTAGATTTAGTTCACTTTTCAGTAAAACAAAATACCAAACACAACATAGCAATTAGAACTATGCGTTATGCACCTAAAATACATAGGGGTACAGGCTGGAAACTTTTGCCAACATGACTTCTTGATCAAATGTAAAACTAAATCACTAAATTAACATATACACAATATATGCATAATCAAGTTCTATCTAACATAAACTAATATCATTTTCCAGCATTAGTAACCCAGGTTGGGTACCATCTTAAACCATGAAATCGAGGACTGCCAGCTTTACAAAATTTATTGATCATTTTGTTCATACTAGTGGCCGAACGCCAAAATCTCAATTCAAACTATTTCAACAAACATTGAAAACCCACTAAAACAACTTTAAACTTCTACCTCATGCAGGAGCTAGGCAGGGCAGCAAATAAAGAGCACTGACCAGGTAAAAACTCAGGAAAGAAGGAAGAAAATCTACAAAAAAACAATTGTGAAGAGAAGGAGAGATAAACAGTAACTGAATGCCCTCCTCACCGATTGGCGACTTCTGTGGCAGATCTTGAAGAGTGGCAGCTGGTCGCTGGTCGCCAGTCACCGGGTTCTGCTTGTCGTATGAGAGAAAGTGAAGAAGGGACGAAGATGGAAAAGCAGTGTTTTCTAATTATGAGAAGATGGGCTATTAAAAATAATAAAAAGTAATTATTTGGCACTTATGAAATTAATTTAGATGACGAGACAACAGTCCGCTCAAAGGCTTTTAATCTATATTTTTTATTTTTCTTTCAGAAAATACTTTAAATCTTTGCCAAGTAAAATGTCATATGATAAAAAAATAAATAGATTTTTGATCTCATAAATCATATATTTAGTACTATCAAATCCAAATATTATTAAATAAAAATTATTAAACAATTAAAAAGCTTAATAAAATTTTGGAAATGTAATTTATATTTTAGCTATTTTACCTTGAATGGTGTCTAAAAAAACAAAGTTTATTATTATTAATAATAAATAAAATTACTCTTGAAAAAAAAAAAAAAAAAACACATGCTGTCTCCAAACCAACCTAGGCTTTTAATATAATTGGATTTTGATTTATATCAGCTCAAATATGGTTAGTTTACTTCAAAAGGAAAATATATATTTGATTTAGTAATAAGGAGTATTTGTATATATTTCCCAAAAAAAAAAAGAAACTATTTCTATATGAATAAAAAACATCCAGAAAGTTTTAAAGGGGAAAAGACACACAAACACACTTTTTACATATTAAACCATCCTAAAACCTCAGTTTTTCTTTTCGCTTTAGGATTAATATTAGATAATTAATTAATGTACAAAAGCACTCACTAATAATTAATAAAAATGATATTTTAAAATTTTATTTTGAACTAAATGAATTTTAATTGATCTTTTCTTGTTTTTTCATTAAAATTTATTTTAATACTACTAAGATTGAATATGACAATTTATAAAAATACTAGTCGATTATTCGACAACAAATCTTATATATCTAGTTTCACTAAGATATTTCTTGAAAAATTAAAATAATAACCAAATGGCCCCAATCAAATAATGAAACTTAAATAGTTCAATAAGAAGAAGGAGAAGAAAAAAGGAAAGTCTTCATTGTCATTTTTCCTAATTAGGGATGAGATTACTCATATTTTAGAAGGATAACTTTTTGCTTCATTCATAWAATAAATTAATAATAATGATATTCAGACATTTGATCCAACTAATCTAGTTAATGAAGCACGTGCAAGAATGTCCAGTTCTAATACACCTAATAGAAATTAAACTTCCGATCTTTCAAATGAGAACCTATGCTTAGGCAAGGCCTCCTTGACTAGTCTGAATCATTTGAACTCTAGCTAAAGTCTAAAATTCTTGTAAAAATAATCAAAAATAATATCCTAGGGGTCATATAGATTTATTTTAGAAATTACATATTGTTATCTTCTTGTTAATGATTTTTTCCTATAATAGAGCCTTCATGCCTTTAACATTGGGTGATGCATGATGTTTTAGAAGGCTCTGTCTTACCTTCTTTTTTTTTTTTTTTTTTTGCATTCAAGCTAGAGTTGTCAGATGGGCCAATCCATCGGCCCCGTGGGCTAGCCCGCCACCATAGGCGGGCCATTCCTTGAATTCTATGCTATAATCCAATCCTCAATAGGCAGGCAAGCCCATTGATGCGCGATTTTTTTCTTCATACTTTTGATAAGTTCTGTTGATTTCTTCGTGAAGTGAAAACCCTTCTCCAACAGCAAACTCTTCTTCTTGAAGTTTTTCTCGAACCACTTTTCCACTTCCTCAGTGATAAAGCGAGGCAAAGGTGCCATCTTTTTAGGTGTTGTAGCAAGTTTCCTCACCCATTTTGCAGGGTTTCTTCTTCTTCCTCAGACTGTTGGTTAACTCTAAGAGGTRCTCTTGCAGATTCAAGTTCTTATTTGGATCCAACTGGTACTTCTGCTGAAGGGTTTCAACAGTTCAAAACCCAATGGTTGCTTTAATCACTCATCACAACTTTTGGTTCCCAAAGAAAGCAACGACTATTTTGAGTGTTGAGGTAAACTTCCATATGGCCAGCAAATGGGATGTTGCAACCTYTTTCACACTCTGTTGTAATATTATGTCAGTTGACGTGGCCTCTTCCTGGCCTTCAATTACCATATTAGATTTTCTGGCTAACTTAGATTCCACTACGGCTTCCTTGGCTTGTACTTTCTACTAATGTGCTTAATCTCAATTCCTACACAAAAGATAAGAATCTGATGCAAAGTAGTAATCTACCCTTTAATCATTAGTGAATCTAAAGTAAATTTCAAAAGGAAAGAAAATAAAAAGAAGTAAAATAAATAAAATAAATTGTTACTCATGGGTTGCCACTCTATAGCYGTATTTTTTAAGTCATTAGCCTGACTATGCTATAGCAATATTGTGTTTCATTGAGGGTTAAGGAGGACCTTGCTCCTTTATGCTCTCCACTTTGATAGTGCTTCTACCTCTAGCCATTCCCTAGAAATGTGCTTTCATTCTTTTCATCCTTCAATTCCACTGCTCCTTAAGAATGTACTCTGATGACCTCAAAAGGTCCTAACCATCTAGACTTCAATTTTTCAGGAAAACGTTTGAGCCTAGAATTGAACAGTAATGGTCACTGACCTTCCTTGAATTCTCTTTTTAAAATTTTCTGGTGATGCCAGTACATTCTTACATTCTCATAAGCAGCATTTCTAAATTCATCCATCTCYTATAACGGTAGCATTTTGTATTGACCAGCCAACTTTAGGTCGAGATTCAGTGCTTCGACTGACTATTGTGCCTTGTGTTCCAATTCAAATGGCAAATGACAGGCCTTCCCATTGATCAATCTGAAAGTGGACATTCTCAATGGTACTTTGAGTGCTGCCCTCTATACCCATAATACCTCATCCAACCTTAAAGACCAATCCTTTCTATTTGGGCTTACAATTTTCTCCAAAATTCTTTTGATTTCTTGGTTGAAAATTTCTACTTGTCCGCTTTTCCGGGATGATATGCTGTAGCAATTCTATGCCTCACTCCATATTTAGCTACCTTTTTCATCAATTTATTGTAGAAATGTGTTCCTTCATTAATGATCAATGCCCTCAGTGGCCAAATGTAGAAAAAATATTCTTTTAAATAAACTTAACCACTTCTTTAGCATCATTGGTGGGCACTGCTATCGCTTCAATCCATGTGGACACGTAATCTATAGCAACCAAAATATATGTGCTTTCAAAAGAGCTTGGAAATGGTCCCATGAAATCTATTCCCCATATGTCAAAAAACACAACCTCTAAAATGTTGTTCAAAGGCATCCCATGTCTTTGCAAGATGTTTCCCATTCTCTAGCATTTATCACAAGTCTTAACAAACTCAACCGCATCCTTAAATAATGTTGGCCAATAACAACCCGCTTGCACCATCTTAGCAGCTGCAGTGTATATTCCTCCAAAATGTCCTCCATATGGTGTAGTGATACAATGTTGTAGCGAACTTTATATCTCTTTATCAGTAACACATCTTCTCAAAATTTGATCAACATAAGTTTGTACAAGAAGGTCTCATCCTAATAATAGAACTTTGTATCATGTGAAAATTTCTTTAACTGTTGCCTACTTAGTCCAGAAGGTTTTATCTCACTGACCAAARAATTGATAATGGCAGCATCCCACGGTGTTGTAGCATTTGAGATAGCCAGAATTTGTTCATCAGGGAATGATTCAGTAATTTGTACTTGAGGATCCTTTCTTCCTTCTCCAATCTGGATAAGTAATCAGCCACTTAGTTCTCAGTCCCTTTCTTATTTTTGATTTCCACATCAAATCCTTGCAACAATAGTATCCACCTTATCTGCCTTGGTTTAGCATCCTTCTTAGAGATAAGATATTTAATTGCTGAGTGCTCAGTGAATACCTGACCTTTATCCCTACCAGATAAGGTCAAAATTTCTCAAATGCGAACACTACTGCAAGCAATTCTTTCTCGGTGGTGGTGTAGTTATGTTTTGCCTTTATTAAGAGTTTTGCTTGTATAATAGATAGGATGAAATAGTTTTGTCCTCCTTTGGCCAAGAACTGATCCTACTACATAACCACTTGAATCGCACACTAGATCAAATGGCAATGTCTAGTCTGGTGCTSTGATGATGGGAGTTGGACCAGTGCTTATGAGTTGCTTAAATGCTTTGCTACAGCATTCATCAAAGATAAATGGAGTGTTATGTTGTAGCATAGAGCATAAAAGCTTTGAAATCTTTGAGAAATCTTTGATGAATCTTCTGTAAAAACAGGCATGACCAACAAAACTTCTAACTCCTTTCATAGTAGAAGGTGCGAGTAGCTTTTGAATAACTTCAATTTCGGCTTTGTCTATCTCCAATCCTTCTTTTGAAATTTGATGTCCCAACATAATGCCTTCTTGTATCATAAAATGGCACTTCTCCCAATTTAACACCAATTGATTTTCTCGCATCTTGTCGATACTCTTTTCAGATTGTCCAAGTAGTCATCAAATGTTTGTCCAAAAACTAAAAAATTATCCATGAACACTTCCAATGTCTTTTTCACCATATTAGTAAAAATTTTCATCATGCACCTCTGCGATGTTGCTAGAGCATTATAGATTTTGAAGGGCATCATTCAAAATGCAGAATTTCCATATGGACAAATGAACGTGGTTTTCTCATGGTCTTTAGGTGCCATAGCAATCTAGTTGTATTCGAAGTAGCCATCAAGAAAACAATAATAACATTTCCCTAAGAGTATGTCCAGTATTTGATCAATGAAGGGTAGAAGGAAATGAACATTCCTTTTAGCTTTGCTGAGTTTCATGTAGTCCATGCATACTCTCCAACCGGGTATTTTCCTTATTGGGATCAACACATTTTTTTCATTTTTTACCACTGTTACTCCTCCTTTCTTTGGGACACACTGAACTGGACTCACCCATTGGCTGTCGGAGATTAGATAAATTATTTTAGCATCCAACCATTTGATGGATCTCCTTTTTAACAACTTCCTTCATGATTGGATTGAGTCTCCTTTGTGGCTCGACAGAATTGCTACAACTTCTTTCCAGTATGATTTTGTGCATGTATATTATAGGACTGATTCCTTTATGTCTGTCATTGTCCATCTGAAAGCCATCTTATGACTCCTTAAAGGAATGGATTTTTCTTTTGTTCTCCCAATACTACTGAAATGATTATTGCTAGCTTCTTAGTTTCACCCAAGTAAGCAAATTAGGGTGTGCTGGTAATGCTTTCTCCTCCAATGTTTTGGGGGCTTTCAATTGATGGTTTGAGGGGTTAAAACTCCTTTAAGATAAACCCAATGATTCAAATCTTCGATCAACTCCTTCAAATGTTTGCTGACAGTTCACCACGCTATTGCTGCATTATTATCTGAATATTCAATCTCAACATAATCATCTTCTGCTTCATTTTGGTGTATAATTCTATAGTATTCTTCATTGAGCTTGATATCTGTTGGTTCAACATCTTTCAGTATGGAGCAATCTTTTGATTCATCAAGAAAATTCAATGCATTAAAGATATTGAATGTAACCTTTTGGTTATCCACCCTCATTGTTAGCTCTTCTTTGTGGACATCAATGACTATTCTTCCAGTAGTAAGAAAGGGTCGTCCAAAATGTTGGGAACATTTTTGTCAGCTTTAAATCCAGGATGATGAAGTCAACAGGATATAAGAACTTTTCGACCCATACCAAAATATCATCAATCTTTCCTTCAAGATATGCATAAGTGCGATTTGCAAGCAGCAAAGTCACAGTGGTTGGCCCTGCTTCTCRAATTCCAAGTTGCTTGAAGATAGACATGGGCATAAGATTTATGTTTGCTCCAAGATCYTACAATACTCTGCCACAATAGAAATTTCCAATCGAACATGGTATGGTGAAACTTCTAAGATCCTTCAGCTTTGGAAGTAATTTGTTTTGGAAGATTGAGGTGCATTCTTTTGTTAATGCTACTATTTCAAAATCTACCAACATTCTTTTCTTTGACAAGATTTCCTTCATGAATTTGACATAATCGGGCATTTGCTCCAAAGCTTCAACCAAAGGTATATGTCATTTCAGAATCTCCAAAAATTTGCTAAACTCCTTATCTGGTTGCTTCATGATAAATCTTTGTAGAAATGGTGGTGGTGGTTTATCAGTCTTGTAGCTTGCGCTGGTCCTGCAACATCAAGCTCCTTTGCTGCTGAGGGAATATCCTCCTAACTAACTTTCCGATTGCTCCATTCTTGAGCGAGTGTTAACTCTTTTGTTGATTTATGTGCAATTTTTTGGTCCTTCAACTCCTTTCCACTTTTGAGGGTTATTACTTTATAGTGCTCTTTTTCATCTCTTTTATGGGAATCTTCATTACAGAGTCTCATTGTTGTTTACACTTTTCTTAGTAGAATAAATCTTTTTATCCTTACTGAGTGCTAGAATGCTATCTCAAGAGCTTTATAGGGTTCAAAGTATATTGTTCCTTAAATCCGTAAATCAAACTCTTGCAAATTTTACTTAGAGTATTAGCCATATGTCTATGGCAATAACTCTTAGCTACTTTCAGGTTGTTGTTGAGTTCCAAAATGATGGGTTAAGCTTGTGGCTTCCTCAACGAAGATGGATTTCTTTGATGTCTCAAAGGAGTTTACTCAATGTCACATAGTCCTCACTATCGAAATTTAACTTTGTCAAGCTTTGCTTTAGCCAACAATTTTGAGAAAAATAGGAATGAAGATGAACACGATCTGACTAGAAGCTTTTAACAAACTTGAATAACTCAAAAAGCCTTATTGATTAAAATGCTAGAAGACTACAACTAAGTAAGGAGGACTTTCGTCTTTCTTTTGCTAATTTATGTTTAAAATGAGACAAACCTAACTAGGAGTGGTCCCTTCTATCAAAGAGAACCTTAACAATCTACCTAAACTTCTAACAACTAAAACTATGAACTACAAAAAAACTAAGTCACTCTCCAACTTTGTTGATTATCTGTCCTTATATAGAGCCAAAATGTTGCTAAGTTGGTGATGTTGTAGCTTTTATCTTCAGATAGTTGACTGCTGATTCAGCCAACATTCGGCCTGTAATGCTCATTTTTTTGTAATGTAGTCTACATTGCTTTTCTTCTGCTTCAACATTTTGGAAAATATACTGGAGTCAACTCCGACATTTTCCTTTATATAGTTTTCACTCCGATTCTTAATTAAATGCTAGAGATTTGGTTTCCTTCTTTCTTCTTTGTTTTTTCTTCTTGTGCCTCATAAGCTTGAATGTTGTAGCAATCTTCTCATTCTACAAACTTTCTCAAGGATCAAGCTTTTTAGACTTATTTAAGTATTTCAGGTTAAAATGCATTCTTGAATGTTGATCCTTAATATGTTGAAAATGAGATCACATACCACAATTAAGAGGATAAAAGAATAAGGAACTTATAAAAGTGAGCAAAAATTATGGGTAAAAGATGGATATTTTCTGTGGTTATTAACCCCTTATCACGTATAGATGATCTGTTTGATCAACTGAAGAGAGCTCGAGTGTTTTCCAAAATAGACCTTAAATCAAGATACTATCAATTGCTCATCAAGCCAAAAGAATTTCTAAAATTGCTTTCATGACAAATTATGGCATTATGAGTTCCTCGTTATGCCATTTGGATTAACTAACATGCCAGCAGGCTTTATGGATTTGATGAACTTTCAACAACAATTAAATAAATTGATGGTAGTCTTCATAGATGACACTCGTATAATCATTTATAGAAATGAAACATAGGGAGCACCTCCATGAGGTATTGCAAGTGCTATGGGAGAAGAAATGGTACGTGAAGCTCTCCAAGTGCGAGTTTTGGTTGCAAAGTAGATACCTTTTAGGTCACGTGGTTTTGGGAAATGGCATCGTGATTGACCTAAAGAAGATAGAAGCRATAGTCGACTAGCCAAAACCAACCAATATAACAGAATTGTACAGTTTCCTGGGTTTGGGTGGGTATTACATGAAGTTTGTGAAGGACTTCTTAGGATCGTGTTACCCTTGACTCGATTAACGTAAAAAGTGATGGAGTAAGAATGAACGTCTAAGTGTGATGACAGCTTTGAGGAACTAAGAGAGATTGGCATTTGCACCGATTCTATCACTACTTGTGGAATGCGAGAAATATATGATGTATAGCGACGCATCAAATGGATTGGGGTGAGTACTGATGCAAGATTTACAAATTTTCACGTACGCCTCACGACAATTGAAACTGTATGAAAGGAACTACCCTATGCATGACTTGGAATTGGCAGCATAGTGAATAGTATGAGATCTTCACCTATCACGTTGTATACTCATTTGAAGATATGGAGGCATTATCTCTATGGTGAATAGTACAAGGTCTTCACCGACCAGAAAAGCTTGAAGTATATGTTCATGCAAAAAGAGCTGAACATTAGGCTTTGAAGGTGTTCAAAATTACTAAAAGATTACGATTTAAGGATTAGTTATCATGCTGGTAAGGCAAACAAGGTAGCAAATTTCTTCAGAAAAAGTTCGAAACTTTTAGTTGCTATATGGAGTACTCAACATCAAGATTTGATTATGGATTTTGAGAGGTTGGAGATTGAGACCATATAGTCGATGAAAAAGTGTTTGACAACATTAATAACTCAACCTATCCTGCTTGAGCGGATTAAGAGCGCCTAATAAGAAAATACAGAGAGTTGGATAAATACAGGGGTCAAGTTCAGAAAGGTTCAAATTTCAAACTCCATCAAGATGATAGCTTTTGGTTTCGAGATTAGCTATATGTGTCGTCAAATTTACACTTGAGACAGGAGGTCATGGGCGATGCCCATAATAAAAAGTTTCATGTATACCCATGAAAAAAGAAAATATATCAAGATTTGAAAAGAAATTTTTGGGGGAATGGGATGAAATGGGATATAGCTGAGTTTGTAGGTATATGTTTAATTAATCAGTAGGTCAAGGCTGAATACCGACGACCAAGAGGATTATTGAAGCTGTTGCATATAATGATGGACATCGTTACTGGCTTACCAAGGTCATGATCCTGCAAGGATGCAATATAGGTTGTAGTGGACAGGTTGACAAAATCTGTCCATTCCCTTTCGATAAGGACAACAATCACAATGGAAGGGTTGTTAAAGATCTACTTATATAATATAGTGAGATATTACATAAAGTGTCGGTGTCAATCGTGTTTGATCAGGATGCAAGGTTTGTCTCTCAATTTTGGTTGAGTCTAAATGAAGAGTTTGACACCAATTTATCACTAACACAACTTATCACCCATAGATCGACGAGTAATCTAAAAAGGTAATATAAATTCTGGAATAAATGCTTTGAGCTTATGTTATGGATTTCAAAGGYAGTTGGATGAACTATCTAATTTTGGTGGAGTTCTCCTACAACAACAACTACCAACCTGGCATTGGGATGGCTCCTTCCAAAGGAAGAGCATTTTTGTTCTAGATCTAGTGCAGATTACAAAGGAAAATTTATTCATAACTCAAGAGGATTTGAAAAAGGTACAGGATTGATAGAAACATTGGGCAAATGTTCGAAGAAGGCAGCTGGAGTTTGCTCATGGAAAAAAAAGTCTACCTTTGAGTTTTGCCTACAAAAGGGGTGAGGCAATTTGGAAAGAGAGGAAAACTACCCTAGGTTTGACAAGTCGTTCGAGATACTAGAGAAAGTTGCAAATTAGGCATACCGTCTGGCCCTTCCACAAACCTTTTCCCGCATTCACAATGTATTTCATGTATCTCAACTTCGTCGCTATGTGGTCGATCCTTGCCATGTGTTGAGGTGGAACCACTGCATCTCACGAAAATTTAGTATATGAAGAGTTGCCTTTAAGAATTGTAGATTGCAAAGATCAAGGTTAAGAAGGAGAACTATCCCATATGTAAAAGTAAAGTGATCAAATCACACTTTGAGGGAAACCACTTGGGAACTTGAGGAAAAAATGAGGACCCAATACCCARATCTATTCGAAGAAGCAGGCATGCCAAGTTCCAAGGCTGAAACTTCTTATTAAGGAGGGAAGGATGTGATGCATGTGGCCTAGATATATTTATTCTATAATTACCTACGTTAAGGATTTTATTTAATAAAAGGATATTTATAAAAGCAAATAAATAAAATAATATTTGTAAAATCCTAATCTTTTTAATCTATTATCCGTTATTATGGAATCTCATAACACATGACTATGTGAGAAGCTAAAACATTGATAAGTTAAAGAGTTTTGAAATTAGAATATTTCTTAGATATTTATTTAGTTATATATTTACTAATTACTTTAGACAATTGAATCGTAGTTCGGTTCATTGGTTAGAAGGAATCTGAACAATAATATTTTATTGGATGGAAAATAAACCATATTCAATAATAAATAAAAGAATAATATAAGAATGATAAGAATGATTTTGCCATATTAATGTATCTTTTTGGTTCCTTGGTCAACTCATTTCACCATCACATCACCTTCTTATACTTTTCATTCCAGCGTATTCTTGTTTCTTCTTGTTGTTCTTTCTTTCGTCATCTGCTTCTCTCTTTTAGCTTTCCACTACCGTCTTCTTTTCTTTATCACCTCTAACCACCTCACTCCTCTTCTTTATGTTTCATCATCCTTATCCATTTTCTCTCTCCTCCTTCTTCTTTCTCTCTTCTGCAACATTGTTGATTCTAACTCTTCCTCGTAGACATTGTTGTTTCGTCAAAACCCTCTAGAATTGTTCCAAATCTCACTTACCAATTCTGGAGAATTGGAATTTGGAGGCCTTTGCTTAGCTCYTTAATAGGATCTTTTGTTGCCTTGTTACTTCTCTCCATTTCAAATTAATCACGTGTGAAGATTCATTCCCTATTTCCATGCGTATGTGTTTTTTTGTTTGGCAGAAAATCAATGCTCTTTTGCAATTTATATTTATCGGTTTGCATCATGAGTAAATGTAATCACCAATCATTTGCAGGGACTAGAGATTAAAAAGACGACTATGTACACATGCAATTTATGGATTCTTTATTATTTTATTAACTTAAATCCATAATCTTGATTTTTTTATCAGTTGTCTTTGGTCTATTTGATTGCACTTATGGTTCCGTGCATCCTTTTTTTAATGGCTAAAGTTGTGTTCCTTAATTTCTTTGGACAGTGAAGCATTCTATTTTTGACCTAGAACATTTGATGAACCACTATCCTATAGCAATCTAAGAATAATAAATATAGGATGTGACGGGTAAATAGATATTGAGGGCAACCTTTATTTACCTTAGATGTATGTTGGCTAGGAAAAAAAACAGCTCTAGGAGCTTTCTGAAGAAAATATGCAATTCTTGTTTTCGCTCTCATGACATTGGTCCAAGGTTGTCGCAGTATTCTTTCAGGATAACCAACATCAGACAAGTAGGTATTGAAAATTCAGAAGTTGGTCAAAATCTAGAAGTCATGTTAAGTGAAAGTAGCTGCAATGTATTGATTAGCTTGATTAATATCGAGACAGAATCAAGAAAGATCTAAAAATAGTTAATGAGTACACATTCTTTTTTTTTTTTTTTTTTGCTTTCTAGGGTACGTTATTCCCTTGTGTTTAATTATCTTTAAGAGATCAAGTACTATAAAAAGAAATACTGTCACCTATTTTTCTACTTAGAATCAGCTTATGCAATGAAGCTGATTGGGTGGACTACTTAATAATTAGCCTCTGTTTTGGTTTAGTGGTAAAGCAGTTGGTCACAAGGCTGACAAAGTTATTACGTTCTCTATTGCTTCAAGTTAGACTTCATATTTCAAGTATAAGAATATCAAATCAACTTCCATTTTATACCACAATGCTTTGTGAAGTCCTTAATGCATTTTATTTTTATAGATGTACATCGACAACTATTTCCACATGCACCTAGCATATTTCCTTCAAAAGAATCTCATTACATGATTTTATTGGCCAAGCTAAACCTCAACTCCCCATAAACATCAATAATTGAATTGGAAAACTATCAAGGCCTTCGATTGTACCTAACATTTTCAAGGCTTGTTGGTTTATTTCCATTATTGAAAATTGTACTCATATGAAACGGAAACCCCACATACATACCCATTCTATTATTTGAACACCCGCAAAAAGCCTAAATTTAGTTTATTAGAATATTGGGGGATTTGTTAACAACTGAGAATCATTTATGTATTATGATTATCGTAGCTTTATTACAAGACATAGAACTGAGACAATTTCTTATAATATAACTAGAGGACACGGTAATTGAGGAATTTAAGAGTTCTATAAGCAATCAAGGATACTCAGATGGGTTCCTCCGTCTTTTAAACTTCTAAATACGAGTGGTTTTATTTATCACACTCTAATAAAATATTTAAAAAAAAAGAGATCATTTATCAAATATTGTAATGTGAGTTCCTCTATTTTACAAACATTCAAAAATACACAATTTTGTATATCGTACTCTAGAAGGATGTTTTCAAGACCTTTCTAATGTTTTAAATATTAATATTCTTCAACTCTTTTGGAGAACTATTTTTCATCTCGTTTCTACAGACTTTTATATATCATAGGTTTTATATCAACGTGAGTTATCAAACAACATGTTTACTCGATTGATATGAACTTTAATGTAGATATCAAATGATTATTTTCAAAATTGACATGGAATTAATCATGGATTTTATGAGTTTTTTTATTTACTTGTGCATTAAGCTTGTTATTGAGATGACTTGGAATGTTGATATATTGTAAGATTAAGCACTCAGTTGGTGACTCCAAGTACTGGTCTAACGGACAAGGTATTGCCCTTGGCTGGTCCAAGGGCGAGGACCTCTTCAGTCGCTTGGACAACGGTGCTTTAGGAGTTGCCTAATGGTCAAAACTTGTGGATCATACCTGTGGTGGGCCAGATCCATTCAGACAGACGGTTATGCCATATTARACCCACAATAAATATTGGACGCTCGTGCCCTTGGTTAGGAAGTTTAACCCGGAGGCGATTGACTCCTATAGCCGCGGCTTGCCGACTTATTTGTTATTGTTCATGGGGTTCGGTTGTAAATTGCACGCGTACCTGGAGAAATAAGGCTTGTTATTTTAACCCCGTAAAGTAAATCTCTTAAGAATAAGGTTTAATTCTCTTGAAATTATACTTAGCAGGAAATGTTTTCTTAAACTTTGCATGTTTATTTTGTTTGCAATATTGAGTTTTTTTTTCAAACTATTTCTTCAGGGATATTGGTTTTCAAACAGTAGCTTGATCTTTTCTTATTTAAACTGAGGCACCATATTTTCTGAATATTTACTATTAAAATTGTAATTATCACACAAYCATYAGACTCACTGAGCCTAGCTCGCTTAATTTTCACATGTTTTAGTGACAGGTACAGACGCTTAGTAAAGTCATGCGAGTTCTGTTCTAGAAGAGTGATATTGTATATAAGTTTTGTGAAGCCTTGAGATCTCTAATCATTTGTAATGGTTAGAATATCTGTACTGTCAGCTTGGAGTTGTACTCCTATATGTTTTCTTAGATTGTARAGTGAAGTTTAGTTTTTGTATATTTAAGGTTGTGTACATTGTAAGATTATGTAACTAATGAGATGTTTATATTATGATTATGAATTTAGTTATTTTGAATCTTCAACTGTATTGACTGCCAAGAGGCAGGCCCTAGTGGAACGTAGGGGAGGGCGGGTCATCACAATATTAATTGATAAATATTATTAATAATAAATAATATATAACTATCAGAGTTTAATTAAGGTGTAGATGTAAAATCCATATTTTATCCTCACGCCTCCATATTCTAAACGTTAAGAGGTAATAAGTTGAAAACAGAAATCAGGGGTGAGAGAGGATCGCCATTTGCTAACAGGCCAGACTTGGAGATTACTTGGGTTAGAGTGACAGCCTATCATCATATAGTAAGTGTAATGACCATCTTTCTCAGATTTTCTGATCAAAATCCGTTGATTAATTTCTTATAAAAACGTTAGATTGAACTTTTGTGTGTCAAAGTTGTCATGTGTGTCAAAGTTGTCATCTTTGTTCACCTATGATGTATGAAAATAAATCGTTCCCTTTGTCTACGATATATGAAAGTTAAATATTTTTTTTGGACAATACCTGATCCGAGCCTTAGGGACAACATGTTCCACTTATATCTGATTATCCAAGTAACAAAGACAAAAAAACTATAACCAACCTTATCTGTTTGTTTATCTTATCGGAAGTACAGTTAGGCTTGAATTCAGGATCTGACCTAATAACATAGTATGATTTTTGTTCAAATTTTGTTCAAATAGCGCTATGTATTTAGAAAGATAATTTAAATGTATTTTTTTTTTTTTGTTTGTCCTACGAGTTACATGAGCTATTATTATCTTATATTTCGCCTTCAATCTACTTAGTTCACAGACTGCTTGGTTGTCTTGGAAGCTGACACCATCTGACATATTGTGGTAATATGATTCTTTAGGTTTTCCTTTAATGCATAGGAGGTGGCTGCCATGGCTTTTAATGCTATCTATGTGACTAATTTTCTTTCTTTTTCTTCTTTTATTTTATTGCATAAGTACAGCAGCRAAGTCGTCTGCTAAGGCATCTGTATACAAAGCATAAATTTTTCTCGATTCAAGTAATACCAAAATGGGTGCAGCGGTTAGTCTACTCTTCAGCTCCATGTAGCTACTTTCGCACTTCTCATTCCATGCAAATGGTACATTCTTCTGAGTGAGTTTAGTCAAAGGGCTTGCAATCCTTGAAAAAACTTTAGTAAAACGTCAGTAATGCCCTGCTAAACCTAGAAAACTCCTGATTTCAGTTGGGTTCTCTAGTCTTTTCCAATCAATGACTGCCTCTACTTTCAAGGGATCTATGGCGATACCTTCTTTTAAAATCACATGTCCCAAAAATGATACATTTTCCAACCAAAATTGGCATTTGCTAAACTTAGCATACAGCCAATGCTCTCGAAGCAGTTATAGTACCCGTCTTAAATGTTCTTCATGGTCTCTAGGAGTCTTAGAATAGACTAAAATATCATCAATGGATATCATCACACACTGATCCAGTATTGGATGAAAGATTCTATGCATCAAGTCCATAAATGTAACTGGTGCATTCATTAATCCAAATGACATCACTACAAACTTATAATGTGCATACCTCGTATTAAAGGCAATTTTAGGAATATCTTCCTCCCAAATTCTAACCTGATAATATCCCTGCCTTAAATCTAATTTCCAGAAGTGTTCCGTTCTTTGTAACTGATCAAATAGCTCATCGATAAAAGGTAAGGAGTACTTATTCTTGATAGTTACACTATTTAAGCCTCGATAATCAATACATAAACGTAATGTCGCATCCTTCTTCTGAACAAATAGCACTGGAGCTTCCCAGGGGATGAGCTTGGTCTAATAAATCCTTGTTCTAGAAGTGTTTGCAATTGTTCTTTTAATTCTTTTAACTCTGTTGGACGTAGACGGTAAGGGATCCTTGATATAGATTCCATCCCCAGAACCAATTTAATCACAAACTCGACCTCTCGTTTGGGTGTAAAAAATCAATTCCTCAAGAAAGACATCTGAGTACTCTCTCACCCCGGTGCTTCCTCCAATTTGTCTAGTTTCTTAGGCTCATTGATTAGATATGCCAAATACCCTTGACATCCTTTCCTTAACAATTTTCAAGCCTTTATGCCGGAAATAAATGAACCTATCACCTATCTCTTACTTCCTTGAAACTCTACAACAATTCCCCCTYGCCTGATGAATTTAACTATTTTCTATCTACTATCTAGCTGTGCATGATGTCGAGCCCACCAATCCATACCCAAAATTACATCATAATCCTTAAACGCCAACACTATCAAATCTCCAAGTAACTCATTACCACTCATCAAAATCACACAATCTTTGTATACCATATCTGGAATTACACTATCCCTCAAYGGCGTACTAGAATCAATTTATATGGTAACTCAGTATAAGGCTTAAGCAAGTATTTAGCATTGGGCAACAAATGAATGAATTGCTCTAGGATCAACTAATACTTGCGCTTTACATGAAAAGATAATTAACATACCTTTCACTACATTAGCTCCTCCTTGCTCATCATGTTTTTCTATCGCGAATACCTGAGCCTTCATTGGGATTTTTCAAGCCTTATATTAGAAATAGTTTAGACTGTTCAAGTCTTCGGTCTCACTCTTGAAATGTTTGCATTATTTCTTCGAAGACAACTTCCTGCAAAATGATCGAAGCCCCGACATATCATCCCATCTACATTCTTTCTCCTGGTTCAAGGGTCTTTTATAATAACTGCGACTGATACTTAACTATTGACTCTACCAAAGTCAGGTTTTCCTTTTTTTTTTTTTTTTTTTTTTTTCCTTGGATTACCATGCCAATTTCTTATCATGTGTCATTTCAGTGAGGATGATTCTAGTGTCGAGCTCATCCTTCGGGTTTGCAATGCTTTGTCACTATTCTCCATTTGCACAAGTGCCTCAATTGCCACATTGTAGGTGTTAGGTGGGTAAGGTGCCAATGCACATTACAAGTCAAAGATAGTACTTTGACAGTTGTTGGAACTTAGCTACATGCTGTGTCACCGACATACTTCCCTATTGTAAGGTTTGGAATTCATATTCCCGCATTTCTCAAATCTACTGGGGAAATGAATTCCTCCTTGAATTCATTTATAAACCTTGCTGAGGTCATTTCCACTCCCTACTATTCCTAGGTTTTCACAAATACGTACCCACCACTCCCAAGTGGGTCCTTTTAATCTAAATGCTGCAAATGTTACTTTTCTCTCATTTAGATATTGGAGACTTCAGAAAATGTCCTCTATCTTCTCCATCCAACATTCCACTTTCTCTTCTTGTTTAGTCTCACCGAAGTATTCGGAGGGTCAAAATTTTAAGAATCATTCCAAAGGTTCGTCTTTGTCAATGGTTATTAGATTTTGYTGGCTCTTGCCCTCTTAGGACTATCTCTATGACTGTTGCCAACTGATCCAATGTTCTTGCCATCATTGGGTCATGCTGAATAGTAGGAATTTGTTCTTCCACTCGAGGAACTAGCACATGGGCTTTGGGCAGCTCCAGAAGTTGTCTGTCGAGCACTACTTCTTGATCTAGGCATTCTGGAAAGTTACCAAATATGTGCACACACACACACACACACACACATATATATATATATTACTCCCAATAACGATTGTTAACACTATTAATCACTAGACAAGTCATGATAATACTATAAATAACCAAGTTAGAGCATGTTCATAACAAAACAAAATTTCAGGTTACAATCAACATAACTCAACAAGGAAGAGATTGCAATAAATAGATCCTAACAAAACATTACTAGTCACCACAAACTTCATGTTTCAGATCTTCTAGTACCTAATGACAGTGATATGGCTAGGATGTTCCTCAAGAAGCATTATTCTGGGAAATGCTAACCGATGAGGTCATATCTAACCCCTACCTCCCGAACTACCTTCTTATTGCCCTCTCTGATTCTCTAAGGGCCTTCGTAGCTTCAATTAGAGATCCCTATTTAGCCTTCAGATAGTTTTCAATTTGCTTCATGAAGCCAATAATCATACCATCGATTGTCAATTTTGTAGCTGATTAATCTGAATTCAAGCATATCAATTCGATATTAGTTACGTTCCCGTTCACTCTCTAATTCCTAAATTCGAGCTTCGATTGCTCCTCGTGCTCTAGTCTTTGGCATCCTACAATGTAAAAGATAACTGAATTAAAATTTCTTAATTCCATTCTATTTCCATACACCCTCACTCAAAGACACCTTACGAAAATGTACACAAGACTATATAAAGTTAGAAACCTAGGCTCTGATACCAACTGTGACGATCCACCCTCCTCTAGGTTTTGGACGAGCATCCCTTGCTCTTGGTAGTCAGTACAGTTGAACATTCAAAGTAACTAAATCCATAACATAACATGAATATCTCATTAATTATGTAATCTTACAATGTACAGAACTCCAATTATACAAAAACTAAACTTCACTGTACAATTTACCAAAACACATAAGAATACAACTCTTAGCTGACAGTACAGATATTCTAACCATTACAAATGATTAGAGATCCTCGGATTTTACAAAACTTATATACAATGTTACTTTTCTAAAATAGAAGTTGCCTAACTTCACAAAGCGTCTGTACATGTCACTAAAACGTGTGAAAATTAAGTTACTTCAGTGAGTCCCATGTATGTGTGATAGTGTACGATTTTAATAGTAAATATCCAGAAAGACATGGTGCTTTAGTTTAATATAAGAAAGGATCAAATTATTCTTTGACAACTAATATCTTTGAAGAAATAGTTCCAAAAAATTCAGTGCTGGAACAAAATAAACATGCAAAGTTTGATAAAACATTCAATGCCAAGTATAGAGTTAAGCGAATTAAAAATTAACGATAAGAGATTTACTATCGGATCAAGATATACCAGTTATCCATATACGCATACGATTTACAACCGAACCCCATGAACAATAACAAATAAGTTGGCTAGTCGCGGCTATAGGATCGGTCACCCTCTGGTTAAACCTCCTAACTAAGAGTACGAGTGTCCAATATTACTGTGGATACAATATAACGTAARTGTTGGCCCGAACAGATCCAACCAACCATAAGTATGACCTACAGGTTTTGGCCATTTGGCAACAGCCAAAGAACTATCGTCCAAGTGACTGAAGAGGTCCTCGCGCTGGGGATTAGCCAAGCYCAGTACTTTGCTCATTGGACTAGTACTTGGAGTCACCGACTGAGTACTCAATCATTACAATATATCTACATTCCAAGTCATCTCAATAACAAGCTTAATGCACAAGTAAATAAATAGACTCACGAATTTGTGATTAATTCCATGTCAATTGTAAAAACAATAATTTGGATATATAAATTCAAGTTATTATATCCATTGAGTAAATATGTTGTTTGATAAGTCATGCTGATATAAAGTCTATGATGCATAAAATCCTGTAGAAGTAACATGAACAACAGTTCTCCAAAAGAGTTGAAGCATATTAATATTTAAGACACTCGAAAAGTCACTGAATAATATCCTTCTAGAGTACGATATACAAAACCACATATTTTGGAATTGTAAAACTGACGAACTCACATTAAGCATTCGAGAATATTTGAAAACATTTCTCTAGAGTACGATATACAAAATCACATGTGTTTGGGAGTTTAAGAGAATAGAGGAACTCACTGGATATCCTGGAGTGCACATTGAACTTTCAATTTCCTCAATTTTCATGTCCTACAATAAGATTATAAGAAATCGTCTTAGTCTATGTCTAACAATGAGGCTATGATAATCAAAAAAAAGTAAATGATTCCTTAATTGCTATCAAACTCGTAATATTCTAATGGACTGGAATTCGGATTTTTGAAAAAATTGTTCAGATAATAGAATATGTGTGCGTGTTAGGGTTTCATTTTCTTTTCAAAAAGGAACGAGGGTTATTTGAATTGGGTCGATAGATCCTACTTGGTTAGCTATATGCAACCTTTTCTACTTATAAATAAAATAACTAACAAAAATCTTTAATAAATTGAGACAAAAGGAGTATACCTAGTAATTAAGAAGACATCAAAATCAGAAGCAAATGAACAGACGCATATCTGTGAATAGAGAACAAAAATATACCATACAATAATTAGAAGTTAAATAGCAAAGAGAAAGTGCCCCTTTTATTCTAGATTAAAATGTGTCCTTTTCCATTCATATATACCTGAGACATTTTCTTTTCTACAATAGCTTATCACATACTTTGGTGGATTCTACCACATTTCCATTGTGATTTTGGCAAGCAAAACAGTTTTCTTATTATAGATAACTCTCTAACTAAGAAAGTTAGGCATCATTACACCACAACACTGATAAGTAAATATGGTATTAAAGACTTTGGCCATAAATAGACCACAACAATGATAAGTAAATATTGTATTGAAGGCAAATGGAGCATGCCATGTGGAACTAGTAATTAAGCAGCAACTAAATACATTTGGAGTCTTTTGAATGCTCCCAAATAAAAATGAAAATGAATGATTATTTCAATTACTACAGAAGTGGGAAGAGAAAGCAAGAAGATTTCAGTTTTATGGGGAACAAGGTGAGAAATATTTGCTGGAGATAAGTATTTTACATTGGATGACACATGGAATAGAACAAAACTTGATTGTAAACCATCTGGACGCAAGTAGCTAGAGCATGACTGAAAATGTAATAGGTATGMGTTCAAGAAAATCAATTTATAATAATGTAGAAACAAGCGTACAACATCTGGGAACAAGCAAATAAACCAAAATTGCGGGTAACTAGACAAAGTCCAAAATAAAGGCACGAAGAGTTATGATTAAACTTAAATTTAACACTATGACATTAATTTTAGATTAAAATAAAACTATAGGAGTGTTTCAAAGAAGAAAAGGAGGTTCATGAAATGCTATCACTGGCATGCATATTTAAGAGGGTTGTTTTAGTATACACAATTGCAATTGCAACTTTTTTCTTTTATTTTTTTTTTTTTTTTTTTTACAAGACTTCAATTCAATGATACTATCTCGAAGTATAGAGAAAGGAAGAGAAACTATATTCCTATGCTAAGAGCTTCATTTTTAGGACACTATTACCAATTTATACCAAAATCACATAAATCCAACATGGAGTTATTTTAGATTTTTGCCCTATCAACTGATCTTCGCTTTRGGRTAACTATTGATGCAATTATTACTAGGTAAGTTGCAGTATTCACAGACCAAATATATGTYGAGACAATTTCTCAGCATCCTACCAAAGAGAAAAGTAAAGTTTAAAAGATTAAGAATGTTAGTTGGTTCTTACCTACGAAATTGAAACTAAGGAAATTGCAAATCCAAAGATTAATGGTCTGACTTAAGAAATATTGAAGACGATGAAGCTCTACTTTGCCAGAGAAAGTTAGGAGAACGGTTAGCTAGAGAACAAAGAGTGAGGCGGTGAAGAGGGGAACCAAATGGAACAAAAATAGGCGGGAAGTTGTGATAATCAAATTAAGTAAAAATATGATAAACGGGAAAAAAAAAAAAAAGACAGTGGCAGTGGTTGAGATAAAGAGAAAAGAGAAGATGGTTCTGGAGAAAGAAGGAAAAAGAAAGAAAAGAATGAAGAAATGGATTGGAGATGACTAGGACAATTGCACAAAAATAACGAAGAAAAAGACAAGAAAATATAAGGAGAAGAAGCTGGAAGAAGAAGGGAAAGAAAGTGGCAATAGTTGAGTAAGCCATCAAGTGAAATTGAGTTGGCATAAAAATAATAATGGCTGATGGTAGATTTTTCCAAGAATAAAAGTAAACTTGAATATGGACGTGATAATGACTAGAACAAAAGAAATTTACTAGTAAATAAAATATTTTCTTTACATTTTCACGAATTAGTCTTCCATCTCTTTTAGATATAAACAAAAGAAAATAATAAAAGAATTCTTATCATAATTATTGTTTTTATTATTATCTTAAACAATTTTCAGGGTCTATTTTCCATATAATAAAAATATCATTCTCTAAATTCGTTGTAACCAATTTGATTAGTTAAAGTAATTAGTAAATATATAACTAAATAAATATTGAAAAAATATTCTAATTCTGAAACTCTTTATCTTGTATACGTTTAGCTTCTCACATAGTCATGTTATACAAGATATCATGTAAGCGGATAATAGCTGAAAAAGTTTACGGTTTTACACTAACATATCAAAGAAAAGTTAAAGAACCATATCTTCAAAATTCTTCTTTGAAATGGATGATGTCTAGAGATGAAAATTTGAGRAGAAGTTTGAAATAAATTATTTTTTATATAGCACTATTGAAGAATATAATTAATTTATTAGGATATCCATACTTGGATACAAAACTAAAGGGATGCTAATATTTCTAATAGAATCTGAGTTGCAACAGTTTGCATAATAGTCATCCACTGACTTGAATCCAAATGAAACTTTAGTTGGTAACAAGGAAAGATCTTCAATCCAAATGGAACTGCAATGATAAAGTCTCACTTGAAGTTATTGATCATTTTTGTGCATTCATCCTGAATTAACATTAACAGGAGACTTGGTGTTCCTCCTCACATGAGGTGCAAGTGAAGTTTTTTAGAAATAAAAAAGGAGAAGAAAAGATGAAAATTCTAGAATTAATGCTCTTAATGGCCATGAGAACAACATCTAAAGTTTCCCCTTCCGCTATGAAAGCATTTTTTATACTAGATGATATTGCCCAGTACTCTCCTTCTAACGGATAAAGAATATCAAACATAACATACTATCTTTTTTAAGCAATCATGGCAAGAGAAGTCGTATTCACACTCTTTCTCAAGTAAAGTACCCATGAAAGTGACTACAATTTCCTTTCTTTCAAGTATAAAACCTTAAATTTCATAAAATTTTAGCAAAAACTCAGCAATTCTGAATTTATGGAAACAAAGTAGGCTTCATATTTTAGTAGAAATGGGGAATATTCCAAAGTTCAAGCAAATTTAGGTAAAAAAAAAAAATGTAGAGTTTATTAATTAATACAAATAGTATATAAAGAAAACTAATTTTTTTCTCATCCCTTAGGCAATTTAATTTAATTGAATTTCTACTTTACTTTCATGTTAGAATCCATCTGTGGTTTTCAATTACTATCTAGATACAAGTTCTCTTTCTCTTTATATATGTTAGTCATTAGACTGTTTAATCTTTTGGCGCACCATTTTCACATTTTTTATGGAAAAGAATTTAAGTTCCTCATAACTAAATCAACGTCAAATTAACAAACATTTTAGGAATTCGTTCTTTGGAAAACTATTTGAAAAAATAAAAATAATTCATACATAACTAAGTTAACTCTACTAAATGTAAAACTTGGTTGGCTTTGTATTAGCTAGTCAAGTAGGCAACTCTTATTTAATATATTTATTCAACTATACGAAATAAACAACTCGTTGATTTGTAAAATAAAAAGATAACCAATGTTTCTCTTAGTTATGTGTAACTTTAATCAAGTTTTATTAGGTATGCACATGTACTACAATGTCAATTTTTGGTGCACTAGAAATCAACTGCTCTATGAGAACCCAAATTCAAGTCCATAATCCTAATTATTGCAAGAATAAAACTGACAAATATGAGGATATGACATCCTAAACAAAACATCAACACAATGGCCTTCCTCTATGACAAGACTAATTTAGGGTCCAAGAAAGCTGCAGGATTCTCTCRTATGAACCTATGGGTGGTATAGATTAAGTGTAATCAGTATAATACTTTATAGATTAAGCCTCAGTTATTATGCACACACATACAACTATGTTACATCTTGTAGGATTAGAAGATTGAAACTAAATACACAATATTGAGTTCCTACAATGTGATCAGTCATCTAGGGTGTTACTCTTGGAAACAATGAACAAAGAAAAAATGGATCCACAACTATAAGCATTGTGCAAAGATCAATATGAAGTTTTTAGCATAATAGTGTAAGAAGAAAGTACAATACCTGCATCATTTAAGGTTTCCAGCCGTCAAAGTTTGAAACCCTTGCAATCAAATCTAACAATCAATTGACTTTTTTAGAGATAGGACTGAGAAATGCCGCTAGAAGTTGAGATTCACGGGTAACTATATGAATTGGAACTCGAGACAGAAACAATCTTGATCTGTGTGATTGCTTCCTACTAAAAGAATGTACTACTTAGATTGAGATTTAACAACAGAGAATAAAATAGTTAATATGGTTTCTAGGATGGTCTCCTAGCTGGGGAAAGATCCCAATGAATATTAGGGACATATGGTATACCTGCTGGATGGTAAGAGTCTTATTTTTCTTGATTGCATTGTAGTTTCTTTGGTATATTTAAAGTATCATGGTGGTTTCATAATTTTGATTACTGACTTGTAGAAAGAGTTTAAATGGAAGAGTAAGTATGATGCAGCCACGAGGTAATGGGAAAAGAAAGGTAGCTAGATCCATAAACTTTTACTGAATCAAGTCTGTAATGGGAGAATCAAACACAATTTCATCAAGAAGGAATTCCATGATGAGCTACGAGCAATTTGGGATAGTGAAGGATTTAAGAAAATCTCAAGGATTACGTCTACAAAAAGAAATAGTGATACTAGAGGTTTGGGAGGTACATATCATTTCAGAGGATCTCTCCCAGCTACAGTGCACAAGAGGAAGCTATTAATTAAATATCTATTAATTCAATTTTGGTTTATCAATACGACTAGTTTAACATCTTTTATCGTTAAAATCTAATGTATTTTACTTTATTTTATGTTCAAAATGAATGTAGAAGCCAAAAAATCAAAGAAACTACTCGTAGTGTGACATCTATGTCTTCACACACAACAAATATTGAAGATGAGGTTGAGCAGACGTTGAAAAAGGAACGAATAGTGCTAGCAGGGGAAAATTTGGAGCCTGGAGTCCACAACTTTCTTTTATTGACAAGTGATAAGAGGAAACCTATTTAAGTTTTCTTATGGTGAATAATATGGTTTTTCCTCTTGAAATTTAAGAATGTTATGAAGACACGTTGATTTATGGGTTAATTTATGGTGAATAATATTCTTCAATGGTGAAGTTTTGTTTGGCAAGGATTTGATTAGAAAAAATGCATAAGAAAAAAGTGATGCACCATATACTAGCTATGAAGCACGAAATACCAAGATGATTTCATAGATGAGATTGTTATCCGGTTATGTATACAAGATATTCCTGAATTTAAGTTTGCAACTTTTCATATGGACAATTTAACTAGAGGCTCTAAAGTGAAAGTTTGCATGACTAAAATGCCTCTTATYTGGGTATAAAGTATAGAAATTTGCTAAACATAAATTAAACCCATCTATTTCACCATTAGCTTTAGATTTGTGTTTTATTTATTCTTTGAGTTATAGGCACTTTTAGCATTCTTTTTTTTTTCCACTTATATTACTCATTAAATGAGTTGTGGAGGAGTATCTTGAGGAGCAAGCAAAAGAAAAATGGGGAAAAGTATTTCTTTTGGAGTTTAACAATTTGTTTCTCAAGTAGAATTCATGGTATTCTAATGCTTTAAACAAGATTGCTTTCTTGAGGGTGCCATTTCAACATACGTTTGTAATAGTAAGTAAAACACTTATCATTTGAAGTTAGAGTGAAATTTATGGGAGGTTTCATTATTTTTGAGTTTTACTGCTATCTATTGTTCTAATAATTTATTTTGGGGCGTACTTCTTTAATATCCATTATTAACTTGCTTTCTTTTTTCCTTTCTTAAAATTTCTGGACTGAGGAGTAATCACTATGTCATCTGTGCAATTTACATGTAGGCTCTAATGTGGAAGTTTGCATGACTAAAATGCTCTTTTTGGGGTATAAAGTACAGAAATTTGCTAAATATAAATTGAATCCATCTGTTTCAGAATGTCCTTAGGTTTGTGTTTCATTTGGTTCTCTAAGTTATAGGTACTTTTTGTCATTCTTCTTTTCATTGATATTATTCCTTAAATGAGTTCTAGAATAGTATTTTGAGGAGCAAGAAGAAGAAAGATGGGATAAAAGTATTTATTTTAGAGTTAACAATCTGTTCCTCAAGTAGAGTTCATGGTACTCTAATGCTCTAAACAAGATTGCTTTCTTGATGATGCCATTGAAGTTTGTAATAGCATGATAAAATCAATATCATTTGCAATTAGAGTGAAACTTACTGATGGTTCTCTCATTGTTTTTAAGTTTTACTACATGTTGTTATTCCAATATTTCTTTTTTTTTTTGGGTACTTCTTTAATGTCCGTTGTTAACTTTTCTTTTTGCCTTTCTTGATTGGAATAATGGCCTGTCATTATAGTTGATAATCCAAATTTTCAGATATATTTTGGATTGCTAGAATAATCACTATGTAATCACTTTTCTTTTCTTACCTTGGATAAGATTTTGGCAAGGAGAACACAAACTACTCGGTTGCTATTTGGCCTTGTAAAGGTTTTTGAGAAATAATGACAAAGGACAAGATCTAAAGTTAGTGAAATATATAATCAATTAGGTGTGCTTAATGGTTTTTTAGCACGAAGTAGAAAGAGGAGCTTCCTAGAATTTCTGTTACTAACATCGTGCATAGCTCTTTAATTCTAAACTTTTTGTGGTTCATCTTTCATAGAGTATATATGTTTTCCAGACTATATATACACAGATTTTGGTGATGCACTCTATCTATCATTTGAGAACCCCAAAATTGTTTATCTTGAATTCAAATCGATTTTCAAATGGAAGAAATTCAAAGATATTTATAGCTTGATAGATCTCAATAAGCCATCTTTCTATATCCGCTTATCTTTGAGGAGGATATTTATGCACTTACTCATGACCATAGTTTAAACCGAGCTATTTTGTTAGAAAATCCAGGTTATGACAATAAATCTAGTTTCCATATTGTGAAGCTTTTAATTACTTGAATGTATCAACTTAATCATTTTATTATCTATGCTAATGATTCTAGCAAAATCTATTTTTGGGCACAACATGAATTTGTATTCTAAAATGATATCCGAAGTATTTTCATTTATTGCGGAAATTTTTTTCCTATACGATTAATATCTTTTAAAGAATGGAAAGGAATATTAAAATCTCATAATTTACGATCAATTCATTCAATATTTCCTTTCTTAGAGGACAATTTTTCACATCTGAATTTTGTGTTAGATATACTAATACCCCTCCCCGTACATTTGGAAATCTTGGTTCAAAGCCTTCAATATTGGATAAAAGATGCCCCTGCTTTGCACTTATTATGATTCTTTCTCTCTGAGTATTGTAATTGGAATAATCTTATTGCTACAAAGAAAGATAGTTTTGATTTTTTTAACAAAAAAAATCAAATATTATTCTTCTTCTTGTATAATCTGTATGCGTGTGGATAAGAATTCATTTTTATCTTTCTCCATAACCAATCTTCTCATTTACAATCAACATCTTTTGGGGTCCTTCTTGAACGAATACATTTCTATTGAAAAATAGAACGTCTTGTAGAAGTCTTTGCTAAGGATTTTCAGAAAACTTATGCCAGTTCAAAGATCCTTTCATGCATTATGTTGGGTATCAAGGAAAATCTATTCTGATTTCAAAAAGGACGGCCCTTTTGATTAATAATGAAAATCTTACCTTGTCAATTTTCGGCAATGTAATTTTGACATGTAGTTTTACTCGAAAAGGGTCTATATCAAGCAATTGTCCAACCATTCCATTGATTTTATGGGTTATCTTTCGATTGTGCAACTAAACCCTTCAACGGTACAGAGTCAAATGCTAAAAGTTGCATTTCTAACCAATAATGCTAGTAAGAAATTTGATACTCTTGTTCTAATTATTCATTTGATTGGGCTATTGGCTAAGCAAAATTTTGTAACTTTTTAGGACATCCCATTAGTAACTTGGTTTGGGTTGATTTATCAAATTCTGATATTATGGATAGATTTGGGCGTAGATGCAGAAACCTTTCTCATAATCATAGCAGATACTCCAAACAAAAGAGTTTGTATCGAATAAAGTATATACTTCAACTTCTTATGCGAAAACTTTAGCTCGGAAACACAAAAGTACTGTACGAGCTTTTTGGAAAAAGTTAGGTTCGGAATTTTTGCTAGAATTCCTCATGTCAAAAGAAGAGGCCCTTTCTTTGACCTATCCAAGAGTTTATTCTCATTTTTGGGCTATAGAAGTCAGATTTGTTATTTGGATATTACTTGTATCAACGATCTGGCGAATCAGCAATGATTTGTTATTTCTACTATTCTAAAGAGTTGATATAGCGTGCAWGTAGCATGTAATAAATGTTAAATCAACTGACTATTCTTTAAAGTTTTTTCTAAAAAAAGCAACTGACGTATACGTAGGGAAACCTGTGTGCAATGAAAACTGCAAGCACGGCTTGCGGAGAGGTGTTTATTTGGTTTAACAAGGGAATTATCTACTCCATCCAACTAGTCCTGGGATCGAAACCTGGGCAATCCACTATCATATCAAAATTATAAATTATTGCAGTCCATTTTATATACAAAAAAATTCAAATATAGTTAGATCGATATTGGTTGACACTASCTCCATTCTCTATAAATAGAAATAGTGAATATGCACTTGGGAATCCCTGATGATTAAATAAATAAATCTTTTAGAGAGACGTGAAAGCCTATGGGTTGATTGTGTAACTAGATAACTAGCATTGAAAACAATCTTTACGTTGGATGTTTTGTTGCTTTGATTATCCCAGCTTTATCGACCGCAACTTTCGTATTTATTATCACCTTCATTGCTGCTTCTCCAATGGATATTGATGGCATTCGTTAACCTATTTCTGGATCTTTACTTCACGGAAACAATATTATTTTAGGTGTCATTATTCCTACTTCTGCACCTAAAATGTTAGTAGTACTAGTATTATAAAAAATTTCAATCTTGGTTTTTGGTCTTGACCAATTTTTGAAACATCACATTTTGGGTTGGTTTTGGACACATATGCAAAATTTATGTGCATCTTTACATAAAATTGGCTTTAAGCATATAGGTTTTCTATGCGCAAACATCTTTTTTAGCCTTGTTACATTATAGCACTCTATTTGGTTGTGTTTATATTAATTGGTCAAATATGAGAATGCAAAAAGACAAGAGGACTGAGAAAGAAACTGATTATCTAGAGGATGCAACACTATGTATTGGTTGTATWTGAAAGAATCTAACTCAAGTCTGTACATGCATTTATTTTCTTCATGATTAAGTTCATGTAGTTAGTTATTCCAAGTGTGTTTCTATATTAATAATCTTAGTTTTCTTCCACTTCATCTGATATTTTTGTATTGTGKTATTATCAGCCCTAGTACCAAGAAGAACTACAAAAGGAGGTGATGTTATTTGCTAGCAAGACACTTGAGGGAAGTAACCTCCACAAGTTAACAAGGCTAACATTTGGTTTGGAGTCGTGGGACCATCGAAGAAGGGAAAAGCTGTCTATGGCATGGGATCACTTAGCACTAACTGCCTAAAGATATTTGAACTAAAACAAACTATCGAAGAGTCTGTGAATAAGGTTCTTGACATATGTCTTGAGGATTCATTGAGAAGTAATGATCAATTGCAATCACAAGAAACCCTCCTGACACAAGGGTAGGGTAATGGAACTAAGTTCATGAAATTCATCAAAAGATGTCCCATGACTAAAATATATTGATACTTAAATTAGTTATAGATTAAATATATTTGTTTGGTTTGTAATTTAATTTGTCCAAGTACTTTATTCTGCTTTCCTTTACTTTCGTATTTTGGTGTGTAATTTAATGTGATGTTAAATGGTGATATTTCTTTTGAATTTATGGTATTCTTGTTCGTAGTATTTACCTTGAGTTGTAATACCGTTGAGTGGATTTATCGATTGATGATGAAATTTTTTTCCAACTGAATCAGGGTTAGTAAAGCCGAAGATCAGTACGTAATTTACTTACTAATATTACCAATCAAAAAATGGTTGGCAAAATAGCAACGGAAAATTACTAACCCAATATTTAGTTGCAAATTGAGCT
Organism: Rhazya stricta; assembly: GCA_001752375.1. Taxonomy (NCBI): domain Eukaryota; kingdom Viridiplantae; phylum Streptophyta; class Magnoliopsida; order Gentianales; family Apocynaceae; genus Rhazya; species Rhazya stricta. Next base: position 8,212,227 of record MEJB01000001.1, on the reverse strand, counting down.
TTCAATCCAAATGACAAACATGATCTATTCAGTTACTAATGGTATAAATATTAGCAACTAAATTACAAATAAAAATTGTAGTTACTAATTGGATAAAAATTACACAAATAAATTATCAAAAGAATTTTTAGTAGCTATTTATACAATTTTACCAACCAAAGTTTCTATTAGCAATTTACCAATAGAGTTTGGTGGTTGGTAATTAGTAACCAAATAATTCGTTAGTTGTAATAAGTTTTTTATTATATTTACCAATTGAAAGAATCCACTGGTAATAATAAGTATCAATTAGTGATTCTAAATTGAAATAGTCGATTTGTAGTGAAGAGTTTCGGTTGGTAATTCTAACTAAAAGGTTTGTCAACAATAGTGAGTTTCGGTTGGTACCGAAACAATCCGTTGATAATAAAAAGTTTCAATTGGCAATTACAAACTAAAAAATTCAATGGTAATAATGAGATTCAATTGATAATTACCAATCGAAATAAGTTGTCGGTATTACTAAGTTTCGGTTGGTAATTGACCATCAAAATAATCTGCTGGTAATAATAAGTTTTCGTTAGTAATTATCAACTGAAATAATCCATTGGTGATAATTTGTTTTGGCGGGTAATTACCAACCGAAAAAATCAGTTTATAATAATAAATTTCAATTGATAATTACTCTCATTCTCCTAAATTAAATCATCAACCGCATAAATTAAATTGCCGACCAAACATTTCGGTTGTCACTTAAGAATAAAAACATCAATTAATGATATAAATATTCAGTTGGTAATTTCAAACCGAAATACTAAAATTTAATCTCGTAAATTACCAATGAATAAATTGATTGGTAAATACCAACGAAGTCGAAAAATTCAGTTGGCAAACATTACAAACAATCCTTTTTGACACAAACTGCAGTCGATTGACAATCGGTTGGTAATCTTGCATTGAGCTATTTATGAACTTATTTGGTCTGTCGGTAAATAGCTTTTTTCTAGTAGTGAGTACAATGTTAAATCCTAGTATATATCTAGAGGAAGGAAATTAAGTAATCTGATCTTTCTTCTTCCACAACTAAAATACTTCACAAGTAGGCCATAAGTGCAAAATAATTTGAGGAGATAAAGAATAAACAAATAAGGTTAAACAAATAGGGTTCTTCTTATGCTTTGTCCATTTCTAAACACTAAAGTGAGTGATAAAGAGTAGCTTTGATGTAATTACACATAGTGGCTCTGTACAAATAGAAAATTACTTGGGCCTGAAATTGTGGTTTTGATTTCTATCATCCATGTTGAGGAGTTGGTGTTGCACACCTATTTGTACATCTACAAATTGGCGTGATTGGATTAGGGTAGAAGAAGAACAAAGAAGAGAGGAGAATGAGAAGAAAGAAGAATGGGAGGGGGAGAGAGAGAATAGTAGATCTGCAAATGCAGATCGACAGTGTTGAAGGTGATGRTGGGGGTTGGAGGAAGATGATGAAGAGAGAACGAGGAAAAAGGAAAAAAGAAATGAAAAAAATAAAATGGACAAAAAGCCCTTGAAAATTGTCACGTGAAAGTCACTTGAGGAGGTCTAACTAACATTTAAGGGAAGCTTTTGACAGTCCAAGGCAAGAGAGCCACAGCATGAACTAAAAAAAATGCCCAAGTTGCTTAACCCTTTTTATTTGATGGAAGCTTCGCAAGAGAACTTTTCCCTCAACTAACACACAAACTCTCAGAACTCAATGAGCCTAACTAACCAATTTTGTTTTTCAAATATTTTGTCAAGGACAAATAACAGGTATAACTAGTGACTGCTTTGGAAYATTCTAGAATATGGAGGGCTAGAGCCCTTTTCTTTATTTAGTTATTCTCTGAAGTTTCTCACCATTAAGAAATGTATAAATTACTTTAGGATATATAACTTGGATAGTTTTTCTCTTTTTAGGTTATTTTTGAGAGCTTGATAGATTAGTGCCGTCACATACTCTCAAGAGATAGGCGGCATCACAATCGGCTCTAGTTTTACCTAAGGGTCATCGGGGGCATCACATCATGTCCTTCACTACCAATGTATGGCTTCAATTAAGAAAATGAACGGTCTAGACAACCCTTTCAAGCCTAAAAATGCTTTGAGGCATGCTTCTCAGAAAACATGCTTCGAACTATTTCCATAATGGCTTGATTCTTTCTCTCAACCAAACATTTTTTTGAGGGTTGAAGGTTGTTGTCAACTACCTGCTTATTTCATATGCACTATATAATGCATTGAACTCTTGATCAGGAGAGAACTCTCTTCCCCTATCTATTTGGAGACATTAAATAAAGGACCTATTTTCTTCCCCACTAAGCTTTGAATTTCTTAAATGATACAAGTGGTTGAAACTTTTCAAATTAAAAAGAAACACAAACTTTACGATTATAATTGTCTATAAAAGTAATCAAGTACCTCTTTTCACTGCTTGATATAGGTGTGATAGATCCATATATATCAAATTACACTTTAGAGGCAATCTTAAAATAGGTTGAGACCTTAGGCATCCCGGTTGCTAAGAGGAAAAACATTATGTTGGCAAACATCTTGTTTGCATGATCAAGGCTTCTCTTTGATGATATACTTCATACATTCCATCTTTGATCAATATTGCAACTCTTTTCTCTTGCAATTGTCGATATTCATAAGTTATTTTTTTAACTCCAACACATAATACGTATTAGTGATCACTTATGTGATTCCATCGACATGTAAGATTACATTGCCTTTCATACTCATTGCCATTTTGGAGTTTTTACCAAGCTTCATATATTACCTAAATTGCTCATCAATATCATTGAACCAGTCCTTATTTCCACTCATATGGTTGTTACATCCAGAGTGGAGGAACCAGACCTCCTTTGTCTTAGCATTGTTGAGCTCGACATGTTCCAATTAAAGCATCTCTTCAATCTCCTCTAACTCTGCATAGTTTGCACCCTTTTCCCGTTTAGGACACTCATATTGAAAGTGTCCTAATTTGTGGCACTTCATTATTACTTTGTCAAACTATTGCCTTCCTTCCTCTTCCTTTACCTCAAAAGCCTCTTATTTCTCTACCTCTTACTCCAGTTCGATCTTCATGCCTCACTTTTACGTTTCTCCTGTATGAATGTGCATCCTTTGCTCATGGATCTGCTTTAAAGTTCATCAATGCTCTCATTGAGTTGAGGTTGTTGGATTCTTCTATCAAACACACCATGTACTCGAATATAGCAGTCATTGATCTCAAGATTTTCTCTATAATCACAAGTTGTTCCATGATTCACCCTGAGCCTTCATCTTGTTGGCAATGGTAATGTTTAAGCAAACTATTGATCATAGTTTCTCCTATCTCATTTGAAGCACCTTAAACTCCCTTTGAAGTGCATGCACTTGAGCTCTRTTCACCTTTGTAGAACCTTGGTACCTTTTGCTTCATTGAGTCCTAAATGTTCTTGGCCGCCTCCTTGTTGAGGATTGTTTCAATTATAGTCATGTCAATATCTTGAAACATGTAGTTTTTTACTTTTAGATCCTTGAGCTRTGTATCCTCAAAGGCATTGCACTGTCTTGTTGAAGGTTGAACTTAATCAGATACTATAGGATCCCATTCTCAATCAAGCTCTAGTACTCCTTTGACCTCAGAAGTTCTCCATTGACATCGGCCAATTTTCATAATAACCATGAAATCAAGGTAAGGCAGGCTAAACAAATTGTTATTCGTTGCCATATCAAACTAATTGATTAAAATACCCTTAGAAATGAGCCTTTGTCATGATTAGACGAAGCTTTTAGATGGAATAGCAGCTTCTAACGCTTTTAAAAAGTTTGAGTAAAAACAAACAAAGAAATGCAAAAGTCTAAGGGTAAATGACATTGTTTGCCTGAAGCACTGATGAAACCAAGGTTTGATGAAGATGGATAAGGGTGATTGGGAGGAGTACCAAGTTTAACAATTTTTTGTTCCTCACCTTTTTGTTAACAACTTACTTGATCAAAAGCTAACGTAAATCATTGAATATAATTATAAAGGTAATTTGTGAAATAGATGTCACATAGATAATATTAAAYTGTTTAAGACTTTGGTGGAATAGGTAATAGATTGATTCCAATTATAATTATTGTTTAAATCAAATATCTTATGATTTACAAAATTCTATATCACACTAAAAGATACTTCTATGTRAATTATTCTCTTCCTTTATTTAATTTGTCAATAAGATATGTTCTTTTCTAAAAATCAATATAACTCATTCTACGTGTTCACTCAAACTTTAATTTCAAAGAAATTATTTTTCTTTAAAACAAATAACATATAATTGATTTAATATGTTAATTAATTTGAAAAAATGATGTCATGCACTACTTTTTTCACTTGCGCTGTGATCAGTTGAAACTAGAAAAGGTTAAAGAAAATATGTGGTATAAAAATTATAGAAAGGATGTGAACTTGTAAACACCATTGTTTATTTTGGGAAACCAATCCAACTACTTCTTTTACTATTAATTGTAAGCTAAACATAAAACACTATACTTAAAATACTTCATTTTACATTTATTCTTTCTAAAACCACTTTAATGGAATTTTCAGCAAAAGTAAAATATCATTATATCACCTGATTATAATTACAACGATACTTTTGTCTTCAAAAGATCATTATATCATTTGATTATAATTACAGCATTTTAGATTCATAGAAAAGTCTAGTTCATTATAGAAATAATTCACATCATAAAAGCATAACGAGATTCGACAACAAAAGATTGTAATTTAGTGATGGAGTTACTAGGACTAAATAATTGCTCAATAACACTTTAGAAATCCAAAAAGATAATTCAAGTAAAAAGTATCTTAGAACAAAAATAATTGAAAGATAAAATATGCTTGTTTTGCCTTTTTCTCAAAACATTTTAGACACGGTAATTAAAGAAATTATTTTGTCTTTACCTGATTTTCATGCTCATTATGCTTAAAATTGATTTAATTCATATAAAAGCTTGTAAATATTGTCAAAAGAAGTCATATTAAAGATATTTTATTTTAAGTCGAAAAGACTTTTACATGAATGGGGAGACAAATAAAGAAAATATAAGTTTATAAAATATCATAGAAAAACTTAACATGATTATTCTTTTAGAAAAGTAAGACAGTGGAATGAATTCAGGGCTCAAAAAAGTATATTATTTGTAGCATAATAACTAACGTGCAACATAATTGATTTTGGACACTTTAGTCTTTTGCCCTTTTTATCTTTTTTGTAGTTCACCTCTCTAAACATATTTTCTTTGACTTCTCTCTAAAAGTACGAAGAACGTTCTACAAATATTCAATATGAATTCTTCATTTGATCCAAATTGTATATCGTTTCAAGTAAATTTCATGATTTTAATTTGTTTTTAGTTTTTTGCAAGAAAGAATTCTTTTTTTTTTTTTTTTGTGAGCTAGCGTGACCCGAGCTCCAGCTCGCCAAATCCTAGCTGGCCAATAGCCAGCATGGCTCCTCAATAGGTTGCAACTCATACAATTCTCTCTTTTTTTTTTAACTAATTATTATTTATTTGTTAATTATTTTTCTCTATTGTCTTAATTTTTGGGATTACTAATTATTCTCTTTATCATTTTAATTTTAACTAATCTTGTTATTACAAGTGATTAATATGTCAATTAATTTCTTATTAATTATTTTTAGTTGTCTGTACTATATAGTTCCTTAATTTAATGGTATAATTATTTGAAAAAACATTAAAAATTAAAATTAATATTTTTAAAAWTTAAAAATAAAAATATCAAAAATAACTAAACCAAAGTCACGCAGAGTCAGAGTAGGTTCTCGGTCAATTTGTTTTACAAAAAATCGCATCTTTTGCTTAAAAACACATCAATTTCATGATATAAATTACATATGAAGATAAATTGAATCAAATTAGAGAACTTTTGATAAAATACTATCAATCGATTTTTAAATCGAAGAAAATGTAATTTTTAATAGAGATGATTTGAGTTAAAGAGAAGGGAGGGAGAAATTTTTTAGGATAAAATGGATGACTACCTCTTTTATGTAGAGGTATTTTGATCACTTCAATTTTTTGTATTGTACTATTAATTTTGCACTTCAAATAACATTTTTGCCAAAAGACCTCAATCTTATAGAAAAAACAGAAAGAAAATAATGAATAACGAGTTCAATGCTGTTGAGTAGCTCTCTACTTCGAATTTGCTTCAACAATCACTACTATARTTTTTTAAAATTTTATATGTTTATACTAAATAATCGACTCACGCCAATTTTATTTTTATCATTGATTAAAATATTACTTAGATCTCATTTAATTGTCAAAAATTTTATATTGATAAAATAATTGGATTCSTCATTTGGAGAACTACTTTGGTATTTGAAAATTAATCAAATTCGTCAAATCAAGAAAAATAATTGCATATTCCCCACTCCTGAGAAAGAGAATACTGGAGGGAGGTAGTAGGCTGATTATTTTCCTAAGGATTCTAAAATAAAAATACATGTAATAAGTTTTAAAGACTTCAATAACTTTCTTTTTTGGATAAAACATTAGAGGGTCTTTTCAAAAAGAGTTTAATCATTGAGGAGAATACGAGAGGATCCTCTTCTCCTCAATGATTAAACTTTCTTCAAAAAACCATTTAATGTTTTATCCAAAAAAAAAAAAAATCCTCTAAACTCTTCCCCAAAGAATCCTTCGCTCTTGTACATCATAAGCAAATTTAGGATTTAGTTTTTTTTTTTTTTTTTTTGTGATTGAAATTAAGATAGTAATTATATGAGATAAGATTTTGATTTTTATATCCATCCTAACATTTTGAACTAAATAAAGTATGAAATTTGATTTAGTATAGATTAAATAGTTATATATATTTATTTAGTGAAAATAAGCCTATATTTAATTCATCATAGTTGAATAATATTTCAAATAGTAATTTAATATTATTGAGTTTGAGACTTTATTCATATTCATATTCAAATTATTATATCCACCCATGAGACTATTTCAGACAAATATAAATTCACTTCTCATTTACATTCCGTTGCCTTCCAAACAAAAAGATAATTGAATCCCTAAAGATTTTAATTCCTTGAATTTTTATTTTGAGGAATCACAACTCGGGTACAATTTTACTTTCTTGATAATTAAACGAGACTATAAATGATCACGTCAAAAAGGAAAAAACACAAAAAGATATTGAAAATTACGAATTAATGATTTATTCTAATCATTTTTAGTTATTTTTAGTTAGAAGTTAATCAATAGTGAAAAATTAGTTTGTGGGTCGATTAATTAGTGGAAATGTATCAAATCCTTAGAATGTAGCAAATGAAAAGCTTATCACAGTTTATATAACACAAAATGGTCAAAATAAAGTTTATAGAAATTGATGTATTAAGTTAAAATACCATCACTTACAACTTAWAAAAGAATTAAAAATCACTTGACATTGCAAAATTATATTTTTCAATGATCTTAATTTAATAAACTCTTAATTTATTTAGTTTTAATTGTTCGATTGAGTTACTAGACTGGATCTTAATTTGTACAAAATTTGTAAAGATTTGTAAAGATATCCTAATCTCAACTATAACGAGAATTCTAATTTTCTACAATTATAATCAGAAGTGGTTATGATATTTGAAATGTTTAGCGCTGAAGAGTAAAATATTTTAAATAATTTAAAGTAGATAATTTGATTGGTTTTCACCTTTCATAAATCTCAAACTAAAAGAATTCTAATCAAGAAAAATGGAGTATTTAAAAAAAGGATCTTCACTCTCTTCTTGTCATCCTAATACTTATTAATATATTAAATTAAAATAAGAATATAAAAATGAAGCTCACAAGATTCTTTATTAGCCCATGACACCTAGATCACAGCTAATGTTGTGTCTTCCATCCAAATCCCTAATTAGCCCACCACGATTGCTTTGCCCCAAACTTTATCTTCCTCGTCCTTTTTTTCTCTTTAAAATAAGTTTTCGCATTATACTATATTCAAATAAATAACAGGYATAATCATTTTTCTTTCATAACAATAGCATAATAATTCCTTAAAAAAAAAAACGAGAAAGAATAATGACATCACATAATTAAAATGACGAAAAACCAACAAAAAGTTCTTGCCTATTAAACCCTCCAGTCAGCCCTATTAACTGAATTGACTATTACATATTATTTATCTTTGAAATCAAATGAGAACTAATCCTTCCAACAATATTCCATTGATCAAATTGACAACTATGCAAATACAATATACTTTTTCCCGTTCTAACATTGGAAAATAAAGCAACATTTTATTAATGAAATATATTTAGGTGAAAAATAATTGTATAATGTATATTGCAAATTTTACCTTGCAATATTTTAAGATTCGTGATTTATAAAAATTGAGTATGTGGCATTTATTTTTTCAAAAAATAGATTAGCAAAATCCCTGGGAAAATTGAAAACGAAAACAAAAGAATGATCAAATAATCCCTAGTTCCATCAATAATTTTTTTCCTTTTAAATAACATATATATAAATGAAGAGATTTTTGCTCTAAGCTTTCTCGAATATAAGCAYAAGAATTGAGCTTATATCATTCAAATTGATGGAAATTGGATTTTTATGGATCATAAGTTTAAAAATTTGCATTTATCAAGCAAAGAAAGAAAAAAATATCTWAGGCTACAATTTGTAATTTATATAATACAACTGTCTAAAGTTTTAATCCATAGAAAATAATTCATAACATAATTTGTTCATATGGATAATCATAATTTATTATTTTAAAAAATTAGATAGGACCCATCTTCCCAACTTGAGGAATAAAACTTTGTCTATGTATATCTCAATTTGTTTTTTATTTATTCAAAAGCAAAATTTTTTATGATAAAAAGTATATAAGTTTAAAGGGCCATAGTTTGTGTATAAGTTGTAGAATTAGAAATCGTAGAAATTTTTCTTTTTCTAAAAAATATTTTTTCACGAAAAGTTGGAATATTTGATAAAGGTYATTTGGGTAAAATCGGATTTAAAAAAGTAGTATATGGAAAACCCTCCCCACTTCTCCCTCGCAATTTCCTTGAAATATATAGTGCGAGTGTGGCCCATTTCGCCTCTCATTGGCCGCTATATAAACATTGTTATAAACACACATTGAGCGTGTGAGTGTGTGTAATAGAGGCACACGAAACTGAAAAGGAAGAGAAAAGCAGAGAGCGCCACCACACACACTCCACACAAGAACGCACGCAGTTCTTTCATCTTTTTTCATCTGGGAAAAACCCTAACCAGTCAAGATAGTCATGGACGCCGAGTCAACTCAGCTGCAACAAGCTCAACTCGCGGCGATTCTGGGTCCGGACCTTGCCCCATTTGAAAACTTAATCTCTCATCTTATGTCCGCCTCGAACGAGCAACGATCCCAGGCTGAGTCAATCTTCAATCTTATCAAGCAGACCGATCCCAACTCGCTCGCCCTCAAACTCGCTCAGCTTTTATCGTCTTCCCCTCACGTCGAGGTTCGTGCTATGTCCACTATCCTTCTCCGTAAGCAACTCACCCGCGATGACTCGTATATCTGGCCTCGACTCACTGTCTCGACTCAGTCCACCATCAAATCCATACTCTTATCCTGCATTCAAAATGAAAATTCTAAGAGTATAATCAAGAAGCTCTGTGATACAATCTCTGAATTAGCGTCCTCCATTTTGCCCGAGAACAATTGGCCGGAACTTTTGCCCTTCATGTTTCAGTGCGTCACTTCCGACTCTGTAAAATTACAGGAGTCGGCGTTTTTAATTTTCTCGCAACTAGCGCAGTACATAGGCGAGACGCTTATCCCATACATCAAGGATTTGCATGCTGTTTTCCTACAGGTGCTGAATAATTCGCAGAGCTCCGATGTCAAAATCGCCGCCCTGAGCGCCGTAATTAATTTTATTCAGTGCTTGAGTAGCCCTAGCGATCGGGATAGGTTTCAGGATTTACTGCCGGCTATGATGAGGACGTTGACCGAGGCCTTGAATTGCGGCCAGGAGGCCACGGCGCAGGAGGCTTTGGAGTTGCTGATTGAGCTCGCAGGGACAGAGCCTAGGTTTCTGAGGAGGCAATTGGTAGACGTAGTGGGTTCCATGTTGCAGATTTCCCAGGCCGAGAGTCTGGAGGAGGGTACAAGACATTTGGCCATTGAATTTGTGATTACTTTGGCTGAGGCAAGAGAGAGGGCTCCTGGGATGATGAGGAAGTTGCCGCAGTTTATAAGTACGCTGTTTGCAATTCTGATGAAAATGTTGTTGGATGTTGAGGATGATCCAGCTTGGCATAGTGCTGAGCCAGATCATGAGGATGCTGGGGAGTCCAGTAACTATAGTGTTGGTCAGGAATGTCTGGATAGGTTGTCAATTGCCTTGGGTGGAAATACTATTGTTCCTGTTGCTTCGGAGCAGTTGCCGGCCTATTTGGCTGCTCCGGAGTGGCAGAAGCATCACGCAGCACTCATTGCTCTTGCCCAAATTGCTGAGGGCTGCTCAAAGGTATAATTAACATTCCTTTTGTTTTGGCTTCAGCTCTTATTTATTTGTTGATATTGCATTGGAATAGTTGCTTATTTATTACCAGTAGTAGGCTTCCAAGTTATTCTTTTATTGTCGTTGATGATTGAATAATGTACTTGCAGTTAAATGTAGTTGATTTCATATGTTCACTCTGATGTGCTTCTCGGCAAATATTAGTGAGCAGTCCTGGCTTTCAGGCTGTTATATTTCATTATCTGTCATTCAAAATTTGGAAGTTTGCACCATTTTGCTAATTGTTATCACATTGCATACTTGTTTTTATGTGTAACTGAATCAGAGTATCTTGTGATATCTCCAAAGTTCTTTTTTGATTGCTCCTTTTCCTTTTCATGGAACAGTCAATTTACTTGGCTACTTTGTTGTTCTGTTCATATGTCACTAAACAGTGCTGACTGACTCCAGGTAATGATTAAGAATTTGGAGCAAGTGGTAAATATGGTTCTGAGTTCATTTCAAGATCCTCACCCACGAGTGAGATGGGCAGCTATTAATGCAATAGGTCAACTATCAACAGATTTGGGCCCAGATTTGCAAGTTCAATATCACCAAAGCGTGTTGCCAGCACTTGCCGCCTCTATGGATGATTTCCAGAACCCTAGAGTTCAGGTTTGTCCTTTTTGGCTTAGATTTCTTCTGAATGACGTAAGGGGTCCTGAATGTAGTAACTTCTAGTTTTTGGTTGTTTTGTGGTGACACGTATACCAAGACACGCTGGACTTTTGGTAGGGCTTTATATCTTTTACACTATTGGGCTGTCTGCTCTTTGGATTGTCTTCTGATTTGCTGAAGTTAAGTATTAGATGAGTTTGGAAACTGAAGTGCTATGCTCTCGTTTAGTGAAAATCTCCATATTTAATTCTCTCTATTAGGTTTTCCTTCATCATTAGCCAATATTTCTTTTTTCTTCATGGTAATTGCAATGATTATATCAAAGAAGGTATTGCATGTTTCCTTAATTTCATTTGGGAAATTTGCAGGCACATGCTGCTTCAGCAGTGCTTAACTTCAGCGAGAACTGCACGCCAGAAATTTTAACGCCTTACTTGGATGGAATTGTGGGCAAGCTCCTGGTACTTCTGCAGGTATTAGTAATTTTTACTTTGAGCATGGCTTGCTTGTTTTTGGTGTTGTACTCTCTTATAAAACTCACTGTGCTATTCTCCTGATTTGCTCTTGTTCCCTGAAATGTAGAATGGCAAACAAATGGTGCAAGAAGGGGCCTTAACTGCTTTAGCTTCAGTTGCTGATTCCTCTCAGGTATACCATTTTGTATTCATTCTTGGACCGTGGAAAGTTGGTACTATTATTTTCTTGATGCAGTTTAACGAGGGCTGTATTTGCAGGAGCACTTCCAAAAATACTATGATGCAGTTATGCCTTACTTGAAAACTATCTTGGTCAATGCGACTGACAAGTCAAACCGTATGCTTCGTGCCAAAGCTATGGAATGTATTAGCTTGGTTGGAATGGCTGTTGGAAAAGAGAAGTTTAGAGATGACGCAAAGCAGGTGAGTGGCAATTGCATAATGTTGTTGTATGTTAATATAGCACTATGGAATATATATTGCTAACAGGTGATTGATGTTGTCTCATTGCCAATAGTAGATTCATTAATCATAGTACTTCCTCCGTTTCACAATGTAAGTCATTTTAGGGAGAAAGCCCATTTCCATAACTTAAGTCATTCTAACAATATCAAAAACCCAAAAAAAAAAAAAAAAAAAAATACAACTATTTATATGTATTGAAAACTGGTGATTGATGTTGTCTCATTGCCAATAGTAGATTCATTAATCATAGTACTTCCTCCGTTTCACAATGTAAGTCATTTTAGGGAGAAAGCCCATTTCCATAACTTAAGTCATTCTAACAATATCAAAAACCCAAAAAAAAAAAAATCCAATGATGCCCCTATTTATATGTATTGAAAACTGAGTTTGTTTGACTGTATTTATTGATGTTCCTTTTATTTTTTCCATATGCTTTAAATGAAATTGAAAAGATTAATGTTAGGAGAAGAGAGATTTAGACGTTCTTGAGAGAGAGAGAGAAAGAGAGTAAAGAAAATAAAGAGACAACTGAGAGAATGTAGAGAGAAAGAGAGTACAAAATAAAATATCTACYTAATCAATTTACCTTGAATTCAGTTAAGGGGAAGAGATAGAATACACTTTTAGAGGAAGGGTATATTAGGAACTTTAAGTAAAAAAATATTCTTATATTCTGCAATAATGGTGTGTGCACACAGGTCTAAAAATGACCTTTATTATGAAACCGAGGGAATACTATGTTTTGAACGATTCGGTGGCACTTTACATTGTCAACACCTTGCAAATTGTGTCTTATTCATATGAACAACTACTGTTACAAAATGTACTTGTGTAATTGATCTTTTTTTCTTATGATATTTGGCATGTTAAACTCTTATTGTATTGCATGATAATTGTTGGGTTAGTTCTCTCTCTCTTTTTTTTTTCCTTCCCCCCCCCCCCCCTTGCTGCTCAGTGGGCCTACGAAAGTATGTGTTTGGGTTGTTTAATAAACTGATTTCAGTTTAAATCAAGTAAATCTGCAATTAGCGTTAGCATCTGAATTTTCTTTTTGGGGAAGGTTTAACTGATTCAGTTTAATCAAGTAATCTGCATTAGCTTAGCATCTGAATTTTCTTTTTGTGGAAGGTTATGGAGGTGCTCATGTCACTTCAAGGATCACAAATGGAAACCGATGATCCCACCACCAGTTACATGCTCCAAGTGAGTAGTTGACCTCGGGTTTGTTGAAAATGATTTTTATTATTTTTTTAATGCTTATGTTTGGACTGTGAAATGTACTTGATATCTCTTACAGGCGTGGGCCAGACTCTGCAAGTGCCTGGGACAAGATTTTCTTCCTTACATGAGCGTAGTCATGCCCCCCTTGCTCTTGTCTGCTCAACTCAAGCCTGATGTGACCATAACATCTGCAGATTCAGATAATGAAATTGATGAATCAGATGATGATAGGTCTGTCTACTTCTTAGAGTGCACTTTCACCTTTATGGCTGTGTTTTGTCTACCTTATTGTTAGTGGTCTTCACTTTCTCYAGTCATATTTCTAGTTAGGACAAAGTTAAGAAAAATGGAAACCTGCTTAAATTTAATCTTGTTTATTTGTTTATTTTTCTTTCATACTGGGATGAGTATTTATTCTACTTGGTGGTCAGTCTCATGTATTTCTTGCAATGAGAGGTTTTTCATTTTTGTGAGATAAGTTTTGGTATTATTACATGAAACCATGATAAATTCTAAAAGACTGAAGGTTTGATTAGATAATTCTCTCCTTTTAAGGTTTGAGAAATTTTCTTGTATGATGAGTTGCGTTCAATTATCTTCTCAGAATTTTGTTGATTGGACTTTTAAAGTCTCTCCTGGGTTGACCAATTAGCTAGCAGAGACTTGCAGATCTGAAAAATAATCTAATACATATCTGGAAAGAAATTCTGCTCTCTGAAGTTATTACATCTTCAGGCAGGCATTTCCCTCATGGTTTCTTTTTCCTCTTTTTTTTTTTTTTTTTTTTTTGGGTTTTCCCTAATGTGATTTACTTTGTTATCAACTTCTGAGTATGTGATGTACGGAAGTTATCGAAGGTAATTTATTTTTAGAGTGCTCATAGACATATATAGAAGCCATCTCAACCAAATTACCTGAATATATCATTGTTTGGCTATTGCAAGTGGGTTAAAAAGCTACCTGGTTTCTGTGTGACTCCTCACAGAGAACAATATCTGTAGCATTTCCTGAAGTTCCAATATTATGATAACTAATATTGTTTCCTTTGTACTCTGTGAAACTCATCTCTTTGAAAAAGATTTTACATGTTTGAGGAGGGTGGATGTTTTTGCTTGTGATTTTTGAAATGTTTTTAAGAGTTCTTTGTCATGCAGTATGGAGACAATTACTCTTGGGGATAAAAGGATAGGCATTAAGACCAGTGTCCTGGAGGAGAAAGCTACCGCTTGTAACATGCTATGTTGTTATGCTGATGAGCTGAAAGAAGGTTTCTACCCGTGGATTGATCAGGTTGGTTATAAATGTTCTGGTTCTGACTTTTCTGTGAGGACTCTAATCAGAAATATTAGTGCTAACGGGTGCGCCTAACATCCAAATAGGTTGCTCCGACTTTGGTCCCGCTTTTGAAGTTTTACTTCCATGAGGAAGTTAGGAAAGCTGCTGTTTCAGGTAAATTAGATAACAATTTGAGATATTATTCTCTTTGGCATTTTTCCTTGTTACTTTTGGATTAGGTTTTTTTAGTGAATTTGGTCCTTGTATACAGCCATGCCTGAGCTGTTGCGTTCTGCAAAATTGGCCATTGAGAAAGGGATTGCTCAAGGCCGTAACGAGACATATGTGAAGCAATTGTCCGACTTCATAATTCCAGCTTTGGTGGAAGCTTTACACAAGGTGATTTTGGATGTAAAATATCTGTTCAGTTATACTGACRTTGGTACATTATACATACCTGTTGTTTGAGTTGAATACTGAGAGCGGTCAATTACAAGTCTTGCAGGAGCCTGATACAGAAATATGTGCAGCTATGTTGGATGCCCTGAATGAATGCCTTCAGGTTAGTGTATAGTTATGTATGTTATTCATAGATATGGTTATTTTATAAAAATTTAGGAATGTATTAGTTTGGGTATGATTTTGAGTTATGTAGCATTTCATGTATTTGTTTTATGTACTGTTTTAAGATTGTTTGAGGTTCTATTCTAGTTTTGTTTTGTTACTCTTTTGGTTGTATGTTGTGCACATATTTCTCCAATTGTTGACTTATGTGAGTGAGCAAGCACCTGAGACCATCTCCATCTTTACCTGTCTTCTGGTGTATATGGTTTAATAAGAAGTACCTCACTGCGTACAACTTTGAGATGTATCTTCTAGATAATTCTATTATCTTAGTTGATGGAATGAATAATTGGAAAATGGTGCATAGAGGAATGGATGAAGATTTGAAGGTTGTTGGCTACAAGGTTTGGAGCAACTATCTTGATGAAATATAGTGAGATGTCGGTGTTTAATAAAGTTATTTCTGAACTTTCCTTTCAGATATCTGGACCCCTTCTAGATGAAAGTCAGGTCCGAAGCATTGTGGATGAGATAAAACAGGTTATCACAGCAAGCTCAAGTAGAAAAAGAGAACGAGCAGAGAGAGCTAAAGCTGAAGACTTTGATGCAGAGGAAGGGGAATTGCTCAGAGAGGAGAATGAACAAGAAGAGGAAGTCTTTGATCAGGTTTACTTTTTTACATCCTTTTCTGTGTATAGATAGAGATATAATTGTTGATCCTTCTTATGAGAAAGTGAGAACTGTGTTTTGCTGTTCTTTTGGGTCAGGTTGGTGAAATCTTGGGCACATTGATCAAGACTTTCAAGGCTGCTTTCTTGCCCTTTTTTGATGAGCTTTCATCATATTTAATGCCTATGTGGGTAAGTTTTGCCTTTAATCTTCATGGCTACTTCATTGCTTTGAGGCGCTATATCAAAATTTCAAATGTCATGCAGCAAATATTGTTCACTAGCTTTTGGCATGCTCATGTACTCGCCTTTCATGTTAAGAAGGGGTTTCCTTTGTAGAATTCAAATTATTTCCAGAAAGTGATAGTGATGGCAAATTCCGTGCTTCCATTTGGGAATTAAGTGCACGCTATATATGTTTGAGATCCTTCTATTATCTTCTTTGTTGAGGAGAGTATTGATAGTATAGAATCTTAAGTTTTTTGTTGTCTTCATAAAATTCACATTAATTCCTGAAACTTGCAAATTGCTTGCTTCTGAACCATAGTAATGGCATTGACATAAACGATGAAGATATGCAGGATTCTCTAATAAGAAAAAGAGTAAAAGGCTTCTAGTATTATTATTAACTAAATAGTTATGCTCCCAGGAAGCTTTCATTAAGGAGAACATTTTAGTCAATAAAAGAGGTAGCTTAGTTCAAAGAGTCCTTTCTAACCTAGAACATTTGTGAAGAAAGATGATGCTAGAGGATCTGCCAAATATTATCGGAATCTTTTAGGCAGTATAACAACTTAAAGCGGAATATATTGTGTTATATTGCATCCCTGCTCTTTTGCAGTATGGTCGGCATAATATGGATTTGCCTTCTGATGATGATAGCTGAATCAATAAATTAGTAATGTTTCAATGGATGAAATCACGGTGGAAGGTAGCTCATGTAATTGATAGTAGAGGTGTTTTGTATTCTGAAAGATGAGTGATGAAAATGTATATGGAATATGATATCAATGCTTATGCAGGGAAAAGATAAAACTCCTGAAGAGAGAAGAATAGCTATTTGCATCTTTGATGATGTTGCAGAGCAATGCCGTGAGACAGCTCTSAAGTATGTGTTTCGGTTTCTGCAATCAAATATCTTCCCAATTGTGTTTATCATTGATTCTCATTGGCTCTTTGCTTTAAAACAGGTATTATGACACACATCTTCCTTTTCTTTTGGAAGCTTGCAATGATGAGAATCCAGATGTTCGACAGGTCTGCTTAATTTTTGGCACTGAGATATTGGAAATTTTACCAAATAAAATTCAGCGTAAAATGTTCTGAACCGTCAAGTCTTGTCAAATTCCTTTGGAACAAAGGCAACGAATGAATCTTTGGACATTTATTTTTTATTTTTTAAAAATGTTTGGAATATTTCATGTAAGTTTCCTTGTTGTACTTCATCCTTCGACGTCCGAAGATGCTCCTTTTTGTCCACTTCCATTGAATTATTATATCAAAATGATCTCTTTTTTTTTTTTTTTTTTTTTTTTTTTTTTTTTGGTTTTGGGAATCGAATGATATCCTTTTCAAACAAATTTTTAAGTTCCATACTCTTGTGCTATTATGAAAGTATTAATTCTCACTGCAATATAACGTGGAACACGAAGAAAATTTGACTGAAACATCTCAAGTGATACTTCTCTAATTCCTGGTATTTTTGCAGAACCAATATTTTCTGCTTAACTAGCTATTTGATTTTAGAATAATTATTTCCAAGTGAAAGAATGAAATGACTACAGTAAGAAAATTAGTCTAAGATGTTAGCAATTGTTTGGAAAAGTTAGATTTGTTGGTCCAAAGAAAGTTTTATGGTTTAATGGTGCATGCTTCCTCAAAAATGGATTTGATGTTGAATCTATTGAAGTATTAATGAAGTTGGTTGTGGTATTTTGTCATTCTGAACCTTTTTAGTACTCTTCTCAGGCTGCTGTTTATGGACTTGGGGTATGTGCTGAGTTTGGGGGCTCTGTGTTTAAACCACTCGTAGGAGGTATGATATGGTTGGCATGACATTTAGCTTTTATTGTTATTTCTTTTCTTTCTTGGGTTGCTTGTGTAGGTGATAAATGACATTCTTATGTTTGCTTCGACTTTGTGCAGAGGCTCTCTCAAGGTTAAATGTAGTTATGCGGCATCCTAATGCTCTGCAGCCTGATAATGTGATGGCATATGACAATGCTGTGTCTGCACTGGGGAAGATATGCCAGTTCCATCGTGACAGTATCGACTCAGCACAGGTGGTTTGATTTTGCTTTTACTGTTATTTCTCACCTTGTCCCATTGATCAACCTTTTAGAGGGACTGATTCTATAATGCATTAAGAATCCATTGTGTATGATGAGTAAAGAAGGTCAGACTTGGCAAGCTGGTCTATGTGTTAAGAGTAACCTGGGTAACTGTGAAGGAGAAGTATTATCTCTGAGTTTATGTGGACAAGTCAAATAATCTACTACGGCATTGTGAGCATTCTGGATTTTAGTTGATCCAGTTTGGCAGATATATGAATATGTACGTTATGCGGGGTAGAATTAATAGGGATGTCTCTATATTGGTGACTAATGAGTCCTGCCCGCAATGACAAGCACATTCCGAGCCCAAACGTGCAAATTTTCCATTTTATGTGTTCATATTTCTGTTTAATCATTTTCCTTGATTTTCTTTATCTCTTGATTGCTGTGTTATTGTGTGGATTCTTTATTTTTTCTGAGGGCTGTTTAGACTGTTCTGCACTGTGTGATATCCTATTTCATATTTTTGATGGCTGATTTAGGTTTGGAGCACTTAAATGTTATAAGTTTGAAATCCTTTTTGTATCCGTAATCATGTAAAAGGGGAAAAGAAAAGAATTGCAGTAACCAGAAGGTAAATGGTGTTCAGAAATAACTATAAGTTTGATTAAACTGAAGTAGAACTGAGCATCATGAATGATTCTTGTATTTGGGTTAGCATGTCTGMAGCTTTGATGAGGTACAGTGACGTTTTATGAGTAAATAAGGACTCTGAAAGATCTTCAACATGGATGAGGGACTAGTTTGCCATATTTCTTATCAACTCTTTATACAGTTTATGTAGTGGCTTCTTTTTCCTTATATGTGGGTTAGGCTCAYTTTTACTTTCTGGGATTTTGTTTCCAATAACTCTCGTTCAATTGAAAGTCGTCATTTGCCTTRACTAGAAGTCCGAATGGTATGGATGCAAAAATATATGTTGCTTTCTGCATGTGCACTCGTATTGAATACCATTAAAAGGCGGAGAATCTGACACTATTCTAAGGATGAGAGTTCCATGCATTTTGGAGCTCAACTATTGATTACAAAACTTTCTTTTTATGCATTCTCCTAAGGATTTACAAACTTGTCCTTCCAAGAGCACATAATAGTGCTCTTATGCAATGACTTTGYCCTATATGATCATTCCCTTTGTTGCAAATTGCATGTTTACATTTGACTTGTCACATAAGTTTAGAGTTTTTGACCTTCATTTTACCGCATAACCTTCAATGAATTATTTCAGGACCCGAGTGTAGTTTCGCATCCATGTGTTTCTTTTAGGCGAGTCTAGTAGTGAGAATTTAAACGAAAAAGTAATGTTTATCTTAGGAAAGAGGACATTCATTTTAGYTTAACCCTAGAATTGTGGACACTCAACGTGAGTTTTCATTCCTGAATTGATTACCTGTGCCTTCTTTTTCCATTTAGGTCTGTTTAATATTCCCCCTAATGATTTTCTTTCAGGTTGTTCCCGCATGGCTGAACTGTTTGCCAATAAAGGGTGATCTAATTGAAGCTAAAGCTGTTCATGATCAGCTTTGTTCAATGGTTGAAAGGCAAGTGAACAGGAATTTCGTATATTCATCCRTGATATTCTATTTTATCATTTGCATATTACCTCATCAACTTGTACAGTTGTATTGACCATTTGATCTTCCCTCCTGCAGATCGGATAGGGAGCTTTTGGGTCCGAACAATCAGTATCTGCCTAAAATTGTTTCTGTTTTTGCTGAGGTTAGCTTTTCTTTAATCCTTTTGCTTGACCGAGTATCAAAAGAAATGCTTGTATTAAATTATATCTGGAACCACCCCTAAAGTTTTTTCTTAGTTACCTCTAGACTATCCGGAACTTAGAAACCGCATCCGGTTCCTCCTTTTTTGTATCCACTTGTAGATGTCATTTTCTAATGCTGTGAAACAACTTTCGGTTCCTATTAACTAATGGAAATTAACCAAATACTGTAAAAGCAAACAAGGAATCACCCTCTTCCCAAGAAAAGAAGGGAGAGAAGTAACATTAGTGGACCTGCAGAATTTCACATCTATATGTAACACCTGGTGACCTCTTTTTGCCATCTTGAGACTGATATTGCAATCCACCCGGTTTCTGGATTGCATGTCTGTCAGTTGAATGGCTTCCTCTATGTGCGCCTGAGCTTTAGGGTCCGATTTGGAGATAGGCGTGGCATGCACTGTGGCTGGGTAGTGATGCTGTGTAAGGGGTGTTTATACAAGAGGAGTAAAATTATTAAGGTTTACGGTTGAGGATGGTAAGGATGTTGCGAGTTGGAGGTGAAAGGAAGGGAACAACGAGAGAATGAGAGATGGTAAGAAGAGAACAGACATCTCTGGTATTTTGTAGTAGGCCAAATGGGTTAAGGTTGGACCTTGTCTTTGTGGACGAGCTATTCTCTTTTGCTTCTTTTCTAGAAATACACTAGAATTGCCTCTTTGCCCACGTAGCAGATTTTTGAAGAATGTTTAATCAAAATCCGGCAGCTTTTCAGTTCAACAATATTGTTAATATTCATATTTTTTGTTGGAATATACTTATGTCGTAGGTTCTTTGTGCCGGCAAGGACCTAGCAACAGAGCAAACTGCAAGTAGAATGATAAATTTGTTGAGGCAGCTTCAACAGACGCTTCCACCTTCTGCCCTGGCATCGACATGGTCATCCTTGCAGCCTCAACAGCAGCTTGCTTTGCAATCTATCCTCTCATCATAGCCAGTTAAATTTATGTTTGTGGTTTGGGGGGGGGGGGGTTACCTGTGTCTATCTTATTGTGATTCTATTCTTTCTCATGAGTTGCTCCCGATATTCATTTGCTCTTGAAGGTTATGCATCAACCTCATCTTGGTTGTGTGGTGAGTGTGAAGATATGCGAGTAAAATACAAACCTTCTTCTGTAGAATGTGTATATTTCAGTCTTTACAGTTGAATCTTCAGTAGGCGAGGGGGAAGGGTTGATCTTTCATTGCTTGAGATTTTGTTCGATGGATCAGATCTAAGAGTTGTCAGTTTGGGCAATTCTTGTCGCAGTTTTGGTCGGTCTTGTTATTGTCTTTAAGATGTCGATTGTTGAAGTACAAGGATGAAACATAAAATTGTTATTGATTTGTTGCTCTGGCTCTCATATGTCAATGATARGATAGATTTTTTGTCCTCCGTACTCCTATTTTCTCCACTTTTGTAGGTTGCTGGTTTGCCTGTCTGTTCAGGCTGCAGCCTGTGGTTCTTGCCACGAGCCAACAAACCCTCCTCCCTCTCCCCCCCCCCCCCCCCGCCCCCCCCCGGCCGAAAGGAAAACCCCAAAACAGCTGCAATACCAGTCATTCTCATAATTCGTTCATCCTTTTGGCGGGCAGAGGCCCGGAGGATGGCATTTCTTGAGAAACTGCTTTTCATCTTTAAATTCTGCCAGCGAAACCAAATGGGTTATGAGCCCAACCCGATAAGATCTTTGTAATAGCCGGAACCTGTCAATACTCCTACTTCCCTCAATTGCCCCTCTGTGCTGGACTTGGAGGGTGGCATTTCATCTGTAAAATTCTGCATGTTGACTTGTTTCCAATATCATTTGTTGAGATAGCATGGCAGGCTTGGCTACATCACAAATAGTATTCTACTCTCTTAACTGGAGATCTTTTTTAGTCCATTAATGCCCCATTGATGTAAGCAAAAAGGTAACCTTTGGTTGCTTGTGGAAGGAGAGATTCCATGAAAATTAGCGTGCATTATAAAGATTCTACAAGACTCGGGTTAAATCAGTTTCTTGGTACATGTTTGTCTGGTATATATATCATACTCTAGAAAACATCATCAGTTCAAACGCTGCTTTCTTAGGAACATCGGCGTGTATCCAAATGGCAGGTTTGCCTAATACCTCACCATTTTTTAATTTAAAGAACATAAAAACTGTGGCGGCAGGTCCCGAGTTGACCAAAATTGGGAAGAATTAGCCTCATCGAAAGGATTTTGACTTTAGATGATCATATGACTTTGTAGTTGGGGGGTTTTGACAAACATCCCTCCTTAATCCCTAGTTTGGAGGGTCAAATCTCAAAATCCCCAAATCCAAGAACTATTGTTGTCATTCATTTAGCTGTTTCTGCACGTCTAATACTTCATCCAATTCTTCTGATAAACAAGGCCCGGGAAGACTTATGCCATTAGAGTTTTGTAGTTCATGGAATCTTTCTTGTGAGACGTTGACAAAGATGAAAAATTTGCATTGCATTTCTGCAAAGGTTATTTTGCAGGCATCAATAGTTATTATTTTTAACATTTTTTATCGTTGCAATAACCTCATTATTGGTTTTGAATTCTAATGATTTTTAGGTATCTTGTGCCACCATTCTTTGGAAGATGAGAGTCAATATACAGCCAAATTTTCGTAAAATAAAACAAAGAACGTGTTAGGCATATATGACGTGAGGAAATGTAAGCATGCCCTGCAGAGATGGGGGCACATATTAACAAACACAAATAAACATTTCTTGAAAAACTAGTCATGCTTACTAGTCATATGGTTCATGACATAGTCTATCTTATTGCATTGAAATTTCAGTCAACTATTCAGAAATAACAAATTGAATATATGAATGAGACAACAAAACCAAGACAAGCCTTTCACGAATTTCAGGACTATAAATCATCTGTTGTCTCCATTTGTGAGAGTCATCAAGACTTTTCTCCTTCACTTCTTTCACTAATTTTTGGAGAAGTTAAAGGATGGAACTTCAGTTCCAAAACCAGCAACGGAAAGATTGCTACTTCGAAAGAAGCAGAAGTAGTACTAGTAACAGCAAAAGGAGGTTTGTCGGAGTGAGACAAAGGCCATCAGGAAAATGGGTAGCAGAGATCAAGAACACAACTCAGAAGATAAGAATGTGGCTTGGGACATTTGATACAGCTGAAGAGGCCGCACATGCTTATGATGAAGCTGCTTGTCTTCTCCGTGGTTCGAATACTCGTACCAATTTCTTGAATAACGTGCCTTGCAATCCTGCTTTGTCCTTGAAGATCAGAAACCTTCTCAATCAGAAGAAAAGTCGAAACAAGACCGCCTCTCTTGCATCCTCCACAACCAAGAAGAGCACCAGTACTGGAAACAGTCATATCAGAACCATTTCTTGTAGCAATAGTTCTCAAAGTAGTCCCTGCGGCAGTAGTATTAGTAGTGTTACTGAGAATTCTGCAGCAACTTATATGTCAAACCAAGGCACGCAGCACTTTGATGATGCATATAAGCCAGATTTAAGCTACTTCATGGGAGGATTTGAAATGGGATCTTCTCATCTGCATCAAATGGATAATATATCCACTTTCACATCCGATTTTGATAGGATTCTTGTAGCTGAACAAGAGGGTTTCGTGATGCCCAAAAGAGATGGTGAAATCGTCAGTGGATCTCAAATTCCAGACTTTGAACACATGAAGGTTGAAAGACAGATTTCTGCATCATTATATGCAATGAATGGTGTGAACGAATATTGGGAGAATGTCCATGATTGTAATGATTCTTTCTGGGATCTTCCCATGTTATACCAGATGTTCTGTCCGAGTTAATTTAGTAATTGAATAGGAACTACTTTGATCAGATAGTGTTATCTGAACCATATTCCGGAGTTTCAATTTTTGAAGAATGAATGGCATTGGCTATGAAGTAACTGAACTTCAAAAAGGTTTTGAACTGAGCAGTAATTTTCATTCAAGAACACGATCCATGGAAGTCTTGAACAAGAAATCTCTAGAGCAAAACATGATACTTGTTTAGTTCTCAATTCGCACAACAGAGTCTAATACGACCTTAAGAAATATAAACTGACAGAAATTTTTATTTTTATTAAACTTTTTAAGAAGATAGTCAATCATTCAATGAAGCACAAAATGAGATGGAAAATTAAAGAAATAGAGGAATACTTTGTGAGTTATCTTTGGCAAGAGAAATTCTCTCTCGCTCATACTTTATTTGGTTGTTTTTGTAAAACTGGATAAGCATTCTCATTTAGATGATTCATGGAAATACCCAGGATTAGATAATTCTATGGAAGAGGGTAAGATTATTTATTCTAGTGCTAGTTAGGATTATCTTTAATTTACAATTTAACTCTTATTGAAATGCAATGTTAAGCTTATTCGGTTTGAAGTTTTAAAATTCAATTTAATTTAATCTTTTAACAATTCATTAACTTATCTAACTTGAACTAAACGTTAAATATTAACAGATTATAAATTTAGATATAATTAACCTATAAATTACTCAATGGAGAAGCGTTGGGTGTAATCCAATCTGTAGGCCCAACAAGCCCTTCATTCACTAGAGTGGTTGTACAAATTTTTTTATATGCGGGACTGCAGTGAATGAAGCATTTACTTCGTCGTATCCAGATGTGGGCGTCAGACCTTCAAGAGAAGCCATGCACATTATTATTTGGGCCTTATCTATGGGCTGACTTTTACTTTTCTATTTTCCACATTCATGTAAAGTTTATATGCAATTAAGTTACAAAATGAAACTCTCCCAAGCCTTTGTAGGGGAAATGGTCCATGAACTTTTAACTCTGCTATTGCATGCTTCTACACTTTATGTTCTTATTGTATTGGGAGCAACAATTACAATGTTCTGGAGGCCCAAAAAGAAATAAATTTAGGGATATTATTTAGAGCACAATTGCAATCATATAGGAGTGATCATGGGAATCTGACCCGAATTGAACTGTGGTCAATGGTTCAAAAATCATCAACTTATTTTATGGTTCATAAATCGGCTATTTTCGATTCCCAATTTTGATTCATTTATTTTCATGAACAGTTGAACCGTCAGTCCAAACCGTTAAAAAAATAATATATCAAAATATAACTCTTGTAACTATAAGTTGAAAGTTTTTTATATTGATAAGACAACTCAACTATTTTTAAAAAAAATCAATTGTTGAACATTTCATTTTGTTCAAAGTTCTTTGATTTTTCAGGAAAGAATCAAAAGTACAAAGAAAATGATCTTACATGATTCGATAAGAGAACTCATAATTTTTAAATGAATCTATTGCATCATTTAAAAAAAAATTAAATCTTATTTTCTTCCTATAAATACTCGATTCAAACTCCATTTTATTTACAACAATCCCACTAATTCTCTTAATCTTGTCTAATTCTCTCTCTAATTCTCATGTTCTCTAA
Organism: Rhazya stricta; assembly: GCA_001752375.1. NCBI lineage: Eukaryota > Viridiplantae > Streptophyta > Magnoliopsida > Gentianales > Apocynaceae > Rhazya > Rhazya stricta. Next base: position 8,186,873 of record MEJB01000001.1, on the reverse strand, counting down.
ATTTTCTCCAAATTRTTTGAAGTCTATATTTTMCATTTCCTTCTTGCCARTATTAGTAATTTTATAGTTACTCCAGAAAAATGATAGACATGAGAAGTCTAATAGAAGCAAAAAAGCTCAATTCATATATCTACACAGATTAATTTACCACTCCAAGTGATTTTCAACCGCCGACACATTATGAGTATCATGAAATATCAAAATTTTCCATTTTGGTCACTGGCACCAATATTAGAAATGACGCATTTGAAGATGATGAAGATGACGGAGAAAGAAATGTTGGATGGCGAGATTGGTACCACTCGCCCAAGAAAGTATTAGTACGGATAAAGGTAAAAAGATTAAATTTAATATTTTCAAGCAGCACTTTATAAAGAAATAACTTATTACCGGAGACTACGAAGTGCATTGCAATTATTGAACTTCTACATACAAATTCAAGTCCGGAGGATGGCACAGAAGTTTACAAGAACACTTGAACCGGAAGTATGGTGACAAAATCAATATAAAAACTCCACAGTACAAATAACTGGCTATACTTCTTCTACAAATCCTAGTTCATTATTTAAATATAGTGATGAAAAAAAACAAAGATGAATTAGCTAAATTTATTGTTGAAGAACACATAAGTATTAGTTTTGGGGAAGAATCAAATTTTGTAGATTATTGTCAAAGTGCATTAAATTCTGCTTCTAAATGCATTTCAAGCACAACATTAACACGTTCGTTGTATAAATTATATTAAAAAGGTAAAAAAATATTTTACATAAAATATTTTCTAATTTAGATAATAGGGTATCTATTTTGTAGTGATATTTGGAGTGATCATTGACAAAAACTATGGTTGTTACTTGTCATTAGATAAGTGATAGTTGAATAATAGAAAAAAGACTACTTGAATACCATGTCGCTGGTAARAKAYATAAATGAGAAAATTGAGGCTCAAATTTAGAGTTTAAAAAGATTGGAAGGAAAATCAAATGTTTCTATCCCATGTAGAAAAATCATTAAAACTTGAACTAGTTTATATTTAGCTTCCATTTTGTAAGGTGTAATTATTTGCGGCATAGATGCTCTCTCCATGTGGGCACAAGGTGTGCAATCACAACTCAAACTTATTTGCGAGCTTGATCAGTCGACACAAACTCAAGTTCAAGTTTCGGGAAAAATGAAAAGAAAAATCAATAATTTGATTATTTTTAACTTTTAAAGATAATATTTTTTTATCCAAATTGTCAATTATTGTTATATTTGATAAGATATGGAGTCAATATCTAAGATAGCTCGTCWAATATGATTGTCTATAATGATAAAATGTATCAACATATAATAGGAGCATTATGTGTATGTTTTAAATTTTTGTATCAAATTTAGCAAAATCACTTAAACTAATTAGAAAATATGTTTAAATTACGTTCCTTATGTTTTAAGTAAATGCAACAACATTTCTCCATACATGGTGGGGATCAAGAAAGTACATCTCAACTAGTGACTGATTTTACCTCCCATCTGTTGGTCTTATAAAATGATGGCTCGGTAGATAATAACCATTACTGATAAATGAGGGAAAAAAAAAAACATACATAAATGGACGTGTGCTTGATTAATCTTTATGTTTGTGAAATTGTACCAAAACATCTAAAGTTTTATGCTATTTTTGGATTTAGAAGACAAGAAGAGAGAGAGAGAATAAGGATTGTTAAAGGGATAAGAAAAGAGAGGACAGGGAAGGGGAAGATTCAATATTAATCATATTCGATTTTTAATAGGAAGAAAAGGAAATATGTACTGTTCATTTATATCTTCATTTGTATTTGTAAGTAAATATAAGCATCATATGATAATAATATTTAATCCGGAAGTTAATTAAAAATGAAATTTATATAAGGAATTTGAGACCATTAATAAGTAGATTATTAAGTCAAAATGAAGTCTCGTATTTAATTTATATTTGTGATGTCAGGTTGACAGTATATTAAATTTTATTAAATTAAACGAAAAAAGCATTTTTAATTCTTTTAATAATTAGAAATTCAATTATGTTTTAAAATTCAGACTTTAATATTATAAGTGGGGCCTAAACTAAATCAATTTGATAATCCTCCTTCCTTCCCTCTATGAAGGTTACTTATAACTATATGATCTCATTTGTTCTTTTTTTCGCTTACTCTTTCAATCCAAACWTAGTCTTAAGGACTAAAACGAAATTTTGGAGAGCTATTTTGATATTAACCAAAAAGGAATATTGAGAAAGTGGAGTTACACGCATGCAAAGCACAACGACAGGTATGTAATGGCTGTGTAGCCACGTCATATTTTCCACCTTTACCTCTCCTTTTCCGAAAATTAAACAAAAAATTAAAAATAAGAAAAGAAGAAAAGAAAAAAAATTTGAATCAAATGCCAACAAATTGAAACAAGTTGCAATTTAGCTATGCTTGCAAACTCTCAAGAATGCAAGAACCAATACTAACAGAGTCCTATATATATTGTAATACTTTACCCATTTTCATCACCACCTTTTGTATATATCTCATAATAAATACTTTCTACTATCTGGGCTCTATTCAAACAGCTTTAGAATTATTCAGGTAAAAGAGCAAATGAAGAAATTTTTTTAGCTAAAGGTAACTGTTTTTAGAATTTTGTCTGTTACGTTTTCTTGAACTGTGATCCTATATGGGTTTCAATCGATATATTATTTTGTTAGTGATCATACTTTTTCTTTTCCTTTTTCCCTTTTTATATATACTTGATTATGTCTAACGCTTCCTTTTCTTGTTTGCGTGTTGTTTGTTTGGTTAATCTAAAGCCTTTTTTGATTTAAAGGGTGCTTCGTGCTCTTAAAAAACTAGTAACGGACTGTTTCAAGATTGTTCTTGGTTGGTTTCTTTGCTGAAATAAGGTCTAAAAGTTCAAGAAAACTTGTGGGTTTCCTCTATTTTGTAATCCGAGGGATTGTGGCTTTATACCATGTACGTCCTCTTGTAATTGCTTTCTTCTTTCTTTCTTTCGTTGTGATTTCGTTTGATTATTCTCTTATGGTGAAGTTTTACTCTGTTAATTCTTGAAGGTTTAACAGATTACGTTTTCTAGATTAAGGCGGTTCGGTTCTTCGAGCATGGCGGAAAGAACGAAATGAAATTAGTGAAGGAACTGCTATTCTTAGTTCTTGGAAGGTTTCCTCCTTCCTTCTTCCTTTGGCATGTCGATAATCTTATTTTATCACAAACCAATTACGATTGTGTAAGTGGTGTTTTGCCACTTGTTTCGCTGTATGAGAAGATTCTTTGGGGTTTTTGGAATGTGTGCCAATCTAATATCCTCACCATTTTGTTAGCGGGGCTTTACATCATTAACGGAGTCCAAGTTTATGTCCTTTCAGCTATTAGAGTGTCCTAGAACTAATTCTGCCATTGCATTTTTGTTCTCGTGGAATTGTAGTTTCGAAATTTATGAAACTTGTAAAAGTTAATCGGCTAGGTGTGACTTGTTTTAAAAGTTAGAAATTTTTAAATATTCCCCATACCTCACATAGCTTTGATTTCTCGTATTTATGGCAGAAAGCTTGCAGATGCTTCATTTCTCGAATCTATAGCAGAAAGCTTGGGGATGCTTTCATTCTACGTGGAAAATAAATAAATCCGAACCTAATTGATTTTCATAAATAAGAGAAGCCTTATTTTGTCATCTTTATGAAGGATGTTTTCTTCATCATTAAGAAGAATAGCTGCTGAATTTTCTAGTTGTGCAGTAAACTTCACCAAGTTTTGCAAGTGGCTAAACCTTCCCCACTTGAGCATTTGGTTACAAATGAAGGTCTTTTGCAGCCTGCTCATCTGATTTTCTTGTGGAACATATGTCTTTGTTTTTTTAATGCTGTTTGTCTAGATACTATTACTGATGGCTCTGCATGATTTGCCTTACTTTTAGCTCTTCTTTTCCCTTTTCCTTTGTAAAATGGATAATTCTATAGCATTGGAATTGATTGGTAATGGTTTTTTTTTCTTCTTCTTGATCCTAAGGTTTTTCTGGAGTTCTGTTGTTTTGCATCCTCATCTGCAAATAAAGTCATACTCAACTGAGTGGAATTTTTTTATCCTATTCTGTCCTTTCTAATCGGCTTTCAACGTGATTGATGATTTTTGTCATATTTGCTGGTAGGTGGCAATCCATTATCCTTGCAGATTCGGTGACAAGGGCCCTCATTTGGGAAACAAGTAGCGAATTAGTTGCCTTTTGAATCTCATTACAGTACTTCACAGTAACTTGTTGACAAAATGTCTTGTGGAGAGCGCAGAAATATCTCATGCGAAGAAATACAGCGGGTAAGCTATCCAAGGTGAACGGTCTTTGAAATACCTCTAATGACTAGCTACTCATCAAATCATGCATGTTCATATTCCATATCTTATTTTATTAGAGTGAACTCTTCAAATAAGAAAGACAACATCATCTCAAATGTGGTCTACTGTTAATGGATGCTAGCACAAGTTTAACATTAATCTAAACAACTTTAAAAGGATGAATACCTTAAAAGGCCTTGTTTAAGTTTCTTGTTTATAAAGGAAAATAATATCTCTGAATATTCTATGTGGATAAATGAAATTTATCAGTGGCTAAGTCACTTATGATTAAGCATCTCAAGACACAATTAGAGGACTGTGGTTACTCCTGATATTGGTAGGGAAATGTCATAATCAGTTAGTTTGATTAAAACTTGCAAGGAGATCTGCTTCAGTTTTCAAATTCATGACATGATTTGTAAAGCAACCTCATTGAACTCAATTTGTCTTTATTAGTAAACTGAGGTATGAACTAGGCCATGGATTTGGACATTGGATCGGTGCCTTTTGTCGTTTGAGTAGGGTAGTGTAGACATTTGAGGTCTATGAACCTTTCAGCAAACATTTAACAAGTAGTTACTATTGGCTGTTTAAAGATTTCCTCAGAGCAGACTATGTTGTCACAATGACTAAAAATTTGGATTTCTTCTTTCCCTGCGAGGGCTTCTTCTCGARGTTTTCCCTCAAATGGAAATCATAGTAGACTCAGCAAGAAAAATGCTGAYAGCTTTATTTTCTGTGTCTCTCTGTTTAAAAAATTGTTCAAGTTGCTTCTCTTCTTATGATTAGTAATAAATCAGAATTTAACTTGCCTTAGAAAGGAAACAAAAGTGCCTGACTGAATACTTTGTCTGAATAAAATAAGACTATAATTGATTAGAGGCTACATTTCCTTCTCTTTATTTTGTTGTTTGAAACATTTTTTTGGAAATATTTTCTGGTACTTAAGAAGGTGCATAAATGTGCAGGTGAAATCAATACAATTAAAAATTATGATTCATGCTCCAAAATCAAAAGATTAAATGGTCAAATAATAGATCTCTGTACAGTATTCTCAATTARGTTTACCTTAACCAAAGAATCCAAGGAACAGAATTCTAGGAGTGCGTGATTGTGGAGGTGATTTTGTGGAACCTTATTGCTCATGAGGCTTTTTTTGGATTAAGGATTACGGAGCATCTAATGGTTTTCTTTCACTCATAATTGTGCATTCTTCTCAGAGGAAAATAAAATCAGGTTTTTGTAAATTCTTTTGGATAATGAAATTCATAAATTGTTAATTCCTATGGCCTGATGAGCTCATATCCTATTGTTTTTTTAACTCAGGACTTCTGAGAAAAAAGGTTTAGCTGGATTGGGGCGATTGTGGGTATTATATGAGAATTAAAACAATTAAAAACAAAGTGTAACCAAGATAATTTAAGGGAGCATACATGAATCTCAAATTCCTGGAACATATAAAAGAATTTGAAATATATTGGTCCAGAATATTTTACAAGTGCTCTCCTTTCCGAGAATGCAGTCTCATTTAATTTTCTATTGCTGCATTTGCTGCATCTAGGCCCTTTGAAGCTAAATGGCAAGATACAAATTGTCCTGATTAGGGCAGATCTGCTAGAGTTTAAACATTATCATGGTTTCTTATTTTACTTCTAGGTGTGTTTCTTGCTTGAATGCCTTGATAGAAGTGAAAAGAGGAAAATCATTAGTATGTCATATCTGGGTTCTTTCTGCTAGTAACCTATATATCCATCATTCTAGGTGCAACATGGCATAGAACAGTGCCTCCGTGCCTATATGAGTCAGAAAGAAGTAGTGGACACTCTCTTCATTCGGGACAATATAGAGCCTAGTTTCACAGAACTAGGTATTTTTTCTCTCTATCCGCTTGCATGTCTTCTGTTTGCTGTATATTCTACAGGGGTGATGCATTTGATGTGCTTCATGCATTTTATCCTTCTACTTATAAGGGGCAATTTTCAATCCGATTTTCCATGTAGTTCAGATATTGATGATAATTTATGCGTTAATATGGTGACTGCGACAGCTGATGATTTGTAGAAAGTAGTTGTATACATATCATTCCGTTTCTCCCATTTTTATTATTCCTGTATGTTCAATTAAAGCTGTTTGTCATGTGGAGTTAATCTTTCAACTGCTAGAAGTCAATAACAATTATGGCTCTCTTTATAAATTCTCAGTCTAATCAGTTGGTTCCCATTTGCAGAAGCTGGAATCTTGATTGTCTGTGAAAATATTAAAATATGTGGTCTTTTTGTTCTTGCTTGCTCTTGTGATGAAGATTGTCGTTCATCACTCCATGTGCTTAAGTTTAAAAAATGAGTAGAAAGAAAAAGGATACCCTGAGCAATTGTGTCTCTCTCATGCTACTTTACTGATCCCATTCAGTTTAAGCTTAAGCTAAATGCTCTTCTGAAACAATTCCACAAGTCTACATCTGCAGCAATTCAATAATGTGGTCCAGTTCCTGGCCATTATGTCTTCAAAGAACTAGAGAATGAAGTCCTACTAGATTCACAAAATGATGTCAGTTTCTAGTGTCTCAAAAATTTCCTTTTATTGTATAGAAACTTATGAATTTAGCTTTGGAGGTTCGTATTATTCCCTTGGACGAATTATACATGACCAAGCCATAACTTGAAGTTTGTTAAAAAGTCTAATTTTTCCATTTGAATTAGGTTAAGAGCAAGGGACCACACCAGGGATTGCTGCAAATTAGAGCACTCTATATTTCCCAGTGAGATCATCTAGGAAGAACTTTTGCTTCAGTACATGGATGGGGTATGGTAAAGTGGAAGACAACACGAGTTCCTGTTCCATGTAACCCTGGTGGTTTAAATATATAAACGGTAATGAGAATTCAGTGCATCATGAATGCATGTCATGGCAGGCTTTTTAGATAATATTTATAGTTCATGTAATTTTGGAAGACGCATTGGTAGTTTCTGGCGGCAGGAYAAGTATGAAGACTGAAATATAAGATGCTTAATTGGATTTTCCCTTGTAAGCTTCTAGAAAATCATCTCAGTGGAATTTCAACTAAATTTACCAGCAATCCTGTCTCTTTATAAGTTGGTTTCCAATGTGTATCTTATTTCATGAAATATATATGTGTCTGGCTGTATGCGTGTGCTTGAGTATTTTTATCTCCATTCGGGAGAAGTTACATCTGCAGGAAAGGTATGAATAGCTAGATCGACTATAATAATTCAGAATTTCTAACAAAGGTGAAATGTTTAACAAATGCAAATGTGACAAGTAGACTCCATCCTATTGAACAATGATATTGCGGTATATCATGCTTTCTCCTTCATGTCAAATGGTAGTTGGGCCATATAAAACAGTTCACAGTAGACTTAAAGTAGCAGAAGGATCCACATAGGTACATATATCCTAATATGAAAACATATAATCTGACATCTCACCCAAAATATCATGGAGAATGAAATGCCATCATACAAGATGGGAAAAAGTATGAAGTAGTTGTGTTATGAGTCTCTTTACTCAGTCATTATCCCTTTTCCCCTAAGTTTTAATAAGCCCTTTGTTTTTTACAGCATATTGATAAACCATTCAAAGCTTTAATGTCTTGTGTCTGTTTCAGTTTGGCAAAGGTTGGAAGAGGAAAATCAAGAATTTTTCAAGGCATATTATGTGAGATTGATGGTGAAAGAGCAGATTATGGAATTCAACAAGTTACTCTCTGAGCAAGTGGATTTGATGGGTAGACTAGGACAAGCAGGGATCGCTTCCATAGCCATGTCTAATGGATCTCATGTATCCTCAAGTAAGATGATCTCAACAACTTTTTAAGACTCGTTATATTAAAGATGATTGTATTATCTGTTTTAGATGTAATAAATTTTTTACTAATGCAGATAATGAATTCTATGCATTTTGTTGGCCTTTTTGTTTRATGCCTTTGAGGACATAGCATTTGGTGATCTTAGTGGCTAAGAAATTAATATTTGTTCGTTTAACCACAGTAATTTTTAAACACATAAAAATGATATTTTCTTTATTCCATCATTTATCTTGTTAGTGCATCAAAACTCAGCTGGACGATGTGGTATTGAAGATGCTAGACGTGCTATGAAGCCAGAGAACATGCAACTCCCACTTTCTGCTGCTTTACCTAATGTTTTCAGCACCACTGGAGCATCAATGCCCTCATCCCTACAAACAGCTGTTGATATGTCTTCACATAGCCAGAACCTAGATGTTACTGGAAATATGCTATTGGCTCAGAGTTCAAATAGGGTAACAGCACAAGCATTGGGTGGGGGTATGATTAAACCAGAACCAGGATTTGCTGGCAGCTTGCCTTTTGAGTTTGGGGCACACAACAACCTCATGGAACATCGTTCTGTTTTGGGCGATGCATCTGTTTCATCTTTTAGTAGTGTCGAGTCCAACTCACAAGRCCTAAATGAAACTCTACTGGATCCAGACACTTCTTTTGGATATCTTGGGCCCATTTCTCAAAGCTTTGGTCTAGTGGACCTGTCAGCTGACTTCCCACATGGAACTGGTGCTCTCTCTCTCTCTCTCTCTGTGACAAACACACATGCAAATAGAGACACAAACACAAATACAGTCAGCTTGGACCTTACTTTTTTTTTTTTTCCCCCTTTTTTGGCTTGGGGAATTGCAGATATATTGGAGAGCTACTCTAGGTCTTCCTTTCTCGCACCCAATACGAGCCACTTTCTTGACCCACTTAGTAGGGGTGAGAACCAAGGTAGAAATTTTGAGATCTCCTTTTGTTATTATTAAGTTTATTGTAAAGGATAACCAGCATTTGCACATTTTTGGTTCAGGTGATGTTACAAGGTTGAATGCTGCACTAAAAAGCTTGAGATATCAAGATCTTGGTGGAGACTAGTTCTCTGCTCTTGGCGATCTTATCAAGCTTACTGACTGATTGGCTATAGGTCTATGTATGTATGGTTTCTTAAATAGATCTATTATATATCAATGTCTTTATGAAGAGATTTTCTTATTGTTCCAATAAAGTATAACACAAAGTTAATAAGGTCAAAGGATAAGTATTGCAAAATTTCAAGTGGCATGCTTGCATCTGCATGTAGACATAGTGGAGTGGGTTATACAGCTTTAGTCCTGTGGTCTCTCGTGCTACATTGACGCTTGACAGGAGATGCAGTGAGTTTTGGGTTCTCATAGTGCACTGTAAAGATATATATATAGGGATGATGACCTGAACCAAGTATGATTGCTGAATTAAGTGATATTCATTTCAAAGTCTTGGCCTACTTTTATGGTGATACTGTTTAATTTACATTACAAAATGAAAGACAAAGAATAGGCTAAGCAGAAAAGGCCAGTAATTGGAAAAATAGGGTGGTTTATTTCTGTATTTATGTCCTGGACAAGGCAGCTTGTAATTCCTTTTGGTAGGTTCTACTGCTTCATGGAGATCACAAAGAATTTGATGACGAGGTAAAATGGTTATCTGGCAGATCACAAAGTAATATTTGGTGACCTATTTTTCTTCTTTGTTCTGAGGTCTCCTCGTGCACAGTAGAATGTAAAAGCCATTTGAATTCACTGATTTTGCCAAGTTCTAGAAGTTTGGAGTTTAAACATCGTCTAGGGATCTTGTCCAATTGACTTATTCATCTGATTCTGCAGTTGTGGGCTAGAGACATTATTTGCATCAGAGATCCTGTAAATATTTACTTACAGCAAATGGAAAGGGCTCTTGGTATTTTGCATGTCCGCCAGCAAAGGTATAGTTTGATGTGTATCAGCTAGTAATGGAGCCACGGAGGATCTGAATACGTTCTAGTGAAAGATTTGAGAAGCATTTAACGGAATTTTTTGCTTGGGGGGCATGTGTATTGTTAGGTATATCTGTTGTCAATGTCTGGCTCAACGACAATCATATGTCCTACTTTGAGGTTGTTAGTTGTCTTATGATTCTTGTGTCATAATGATGAGGTTTGTGAACGAACAATCATGTCCTGTTTATCTATCTTCCGCATTTCAAGTATTAGTGCATAGAACTAACAGGGTGGTGTTGCATGGACGTGGAAACGTGCGGTAAAAACCGGTCACGGCAATTGGTTCTATTAAAAGTATAATTTACTCACCCCTCAACTTCTTTACCCGGCGCTTCACCATTCGATTCTCTCAAATGTCGGAAATTATTGAGACCCAGTAAAATTGAATTAAATATTTTCTACCTGTCACGAGCTTTTTTAGTTGACCATGCCCGCTTTGATCATATTGTTCATTCTTACTTCAGTATGCTGACCCCAATTCTAAACAAAATCCTAAAATCATGTGCTGTAAGTGGGGTCCATTCTTAATCGACTTTGAGAATATTTTAATCCCCTTATTTATAAGCATGGACAGAATGTGGGTTGCTGGGAAATTGTATGGCGTAATAGACAATGTCTATACTTGTGCACTCCTTTCTTACGGATAAACATGTCTATGCTATTATGATATAAGCACTTGAACATGACATTTGACAAGATAAACATATTTCAACAACTCCATACAAGTTAGAGAAAAGGCAATACGAGAAGATGCAATACAGAAATATAAAGGAATGGCTATTGTTCAACCCACAAAGCCATCTGATTTCCAAGATAAAATTTATCAATAGTCTTCACCATCATCCTCCTCATCAATACCTTCTGCACCAACTTCCTCATAATCCTTTTCAAGAGCAGCGAGGTCTTCACGAGCTTCAGAGAATTCACCTTCCTCCATGCCTTCGCCAACATACCAATGAACAAATGCCCTCTTAGCATACATGAGATCAAATTTGTGGTCAATGCGGGAGAATACTTCTGCCACTGCAGTGTTGTTGCTAATCATGCACACTGCTCGCTGGACCTTGGCAAGATCACCACCAGGTACCACTGTTGGAGGTTGATAGTTGATACCACATTTGAAGCCAGTAGGGCACCTGTCACAGCCAAGAGGAGCAGACTTTAAGGATTACACTGGAGAAGATTGGCTATGAGGTATATAGTAGATACCAGTCATATGCTGGTGCTCGTGCTCTTTCATGTGTGCGCAAATGTTAAACATAATTGATGAGGCTGTAAGTAATGACCACACGTGCAAATAGAATAGTTAATAATGCCTGGAATGACAGGCAAGTCAAACAGGAACAAGCGTAGCAGAGAGGAAGAGGGTGGTTCTACATAATATATTGCATAGCTATAGTTCAAGTGAAGATGCACATGGTTCTTCCCCAGCGGACCACATGTTATCACATCTAGGTAAAATCATAAATTAAAGACAGAAAATTGAGTTAGCAGTTGCATCAATGTAATGACCAAATGTTCACCCTCGCTTGTAAATTCTCTCAAACAATGAATTTGTGCATGTGGATAATCATTTTGCTCACCAGTCAACAAACTGAACTGTCCTTTTCGTTTTAATGGTAGCAACAGCAGCATTGACATCTTTGGGAACGACGTCCCCACGATACATCAAACAGCAAGCCATGTACTTCCCATGCCTTGGGTCACATTTTGCCATCATGCTGGAAGGCTCAAACACTGCATTAGTTATCTCAGGCACTGATAGCTGCTCATGGTATGCTTTCTCTGCTGAGATGACAGGGGCATAGGATGAAAGCATGAAATGAATACGGGGATATGGTACAAGGTTGGTCTGGAACTCAGTAATATCTACATTAATGGCTCCATCGAACCGTAAAGAAGTGGTCAAAGATGAAATGATTTGAGAAATCAATCGGTTCAAGTTAGTATATGTAGGCCTCTCAATATCTAGAGATCTCCTGCAGATATCATAAATAGCTTCATTGTCCAAGAGTACAGAGACATCTGTGTGTTCAAGGAGGGAATGAGTAGAGAGGACACTGTTATAAGGCTCTACCACAGCTGTGGAAACCTGCAAACCATACCAAAACCATGCCGTCATTCCTGCTAGTTTTTCTCACATTCATAGCTATGCTCAATGTAAAATTTTTGAAAACTCAATAGATGTAATCGCAAAGACAATCAAATAACAAGGAAAATGCAGAATGCAGAAACTAATAGAACTCCAGCTCAATTCAACTGAAGATTTCATACTCCCCCAATAAAATGCTCATGCATATAAACACGAGACATGCTCCATTTAAAGCTATTAACTGTAGTAATCATGCTTAGTGCGAAATTGCAAAAGACCTCAATTCAATTGAGAACTCCCACATTTACAATTGATAACTACCTGGGGTGAAGGATAAATGGTAAACCCAAGCTTAGACTTCTTTCCATAATCCACAGACAAGCGCTCCAACAACAAAGATCCCAACCCAGAACCAGTACCACCACCAACCGCGTTGAATAACAAGAAACCTTGCAAGCCAGTGCAGTTATCAGCCAGCTTCCGCACCCTATCCAGGCATAGATCAACAATCTCTTTACCAACTGCAAAATAAAAACACCAAAAAGAATTTCAACAATGAAATAGGTGCACATAAAGCTAAAGTTGACTTAATATTAAAAAAAAAAAAAATAAGAAGAAACCAAACAACTTTGATTCATATCTCCTACCTGTATAATGCCCTCTTGCAAAATTGTTAGCAGCATCTTCCTTTCCAGAAATAAGCTGTTCAGGGTGGAAAAGCTGACGGTAAGTCCCTGTCCTAACTTCATCAATAACAGTAGGTTCAAGATCCACAAATATAGCTCTTGGGACATGCTTCCCTGCCCCAGTTTCGCTGAAGAAGGTGTTAAACGCATCATGTGAACCACCCACTGTGGAGTCGCTGCAAAATCATAAAGAATCCATTTAGAATTACAAGTGAAATGCAATACACCAAACTGGCTCATAATGGGAAGAAAACAGAAAAATGATAAGTTTGCATTTCATCTTCATCCATAACATCCAATTCTGTTTTTCAGTTACTCGTGTTTAGAGCAAAATGATAAACGTTTTAACCCTTTTTCCCTTTAATATTTTTGTTTCAGGAATGAATTACCAGAAGCGAACCCGTTAGGCATGAAAAAATCCCGTTCACTTTTAGAAACAAAGAATTCAAAAGATTCACCCGGGCAAGTTCATGCAAGATTTGACTTACCTATAGCCACAAAAATCCCAAAATCAAACTTACACAAATTACAGACCTCCAACAAAATTTTAATTTCCATGTCAAGGAGACCAACCACAAAATTGAGAATCAGAACATTTCCACTAAGGAAAAAGAAAAGTTTGCGAACAAGAATTTCCGGGAACAGAACATAACCCATAAAATGACAAGAGATCATTAATAACAAAAGAAAGTACAAAAACATACAAATCACATGTACATAAATACAAATACATTTATGCAGAAAAATATATCGACCTCCTGCGGAAAACAGATAAAAATGGAAATTTTGAAAAGATACAGACCTGGGCATCCGGCCATCAGGCTGGATCCCATGTTCAAGGCAATAGAGCTCCCAACATGAATTTCCCACCTGAATTCCAGCTTGTCCTATGTGTATGCTAATAATTTCTCTCATCCTCCTTTTTAGATTTTGATTTTTCAATCTAGATCGACTCTGTTCCCTCTTTTTTTCTTCTCACAGAAGAAACCACCCTAAACCTCGCCTCTTTTGTTCTATCTCTTAGGGCTATCTAGCTTTCCTTTTGATCACAAGAAGACCTTTCTCTCCCTTCTTTTTCTCTTTCTCTCTCTAAATACACAATGTATATACTTACTGTTGAATTTTGTCCATTCCATGCAATGTTATGTATTGTCAAGCTGTCTTTTTTTTTTTTTTTTTTTTCCTTTTTGTTTTTTCCTGGTTTCTTTTTGTTCCTATCAAAACAAAAATACTAATTTTTTAAAAAGATTATGTATCTTGTTTATAAATTAAAATGACGAATAAAATATGAGTTTTAACCATTATATCTTTCTTTTCCTTTTTAAATGTTTCAAACGATTACCTTATTACATATATCATTAGCTTCTTTTACTCTTTATTATATATATCATAAATTTTTTATTCAAAAATTAACTGAGATATTATGTCAAAAAAGAAAAATAATAAAAAAATAGTCACATATTTGATGACTTTCTTTAGGACATTTTCTCATAAAGGTAAATGCGAGTGCTTTTAACTTTTTTCATTAATGTATGAAGTCTCCTAATACAATAATCGCTGATGGAAATAATTTTTTTATAGTAAATAGGAAAACGAAATGAGCTTTGATGAACTTTTAACAAATGGAACCCTTAATCTCAGCCTATAAATTTGTGCCATTTCCATTAAATAAAACTAAATATCTTCAAGTTAATTGGTAGCGACTACGTCGTGTCAATTTAAAATTATAGATACAAGTTATGATCGTACTTTATTAAATAATAAATTAGCGGTGGAAATGTGCTAAAAAGTCTCATTTTCCTAAAATCCTAAATTAAGAAGGTTGATTACCAAATTTAAATTTACGAGTACAAGAAAATATCTATAGATTAATAACCTTGAATTCTCTTAATTAAAAAGTATTAACTAATCGATAAATTACTATTTTATTTATTTATTGAGTGTATTTACCATTTTAAAAAATAGGTATTATTCAACTGAAATTTGTATTTATATAAACAAATTATTATCGATATTATTCTATCAATATATTTTTAATGGATAATATGAATTCTCCAATTTCAAACCATTAAGGTTGAGGATTTAGGGTAGTTATATTTTAAGAAAAGCTAATTAATAATAATTCAGATTGTATGAAAATATGAAATGTAATTTTATAAATTATTAATTTATGATATGAATGAAATTAAACGATTACTAATAATTTTTCTAAAAAATTATGATTATTTTATCTTATTGAAATATATTAATTTAGTTTCGTCAACCCCTAATCAATATCAAAATTGTCATTATATTTATAAATTATTAATTTATAAAGATTTTATTAGTTGCGACGACCAATCGAATCACAAGCTAATCAAGGGTATTAGCATCTCTCAAATGCCTAACTAATCCAATATACTCATACACCAATCACGTGAAGGGTTAAATGCCCATATCTTTTTTCTAAATTTATATAATTTATTATTTAATATATATTTCTTAATTGAATATATATGGGCAGAAAAATTTAAGGACAAATTTTATTGAATTAAAAAATAACAGCGTAGAGTCTTATTCCCTTCCCATATACGTATTCATTTTCCCAAAAATAAAAATTAGAATATATAAATTTAGGATGATTTTACTTTGGGAAAATATATGAAAAATTAAAAGCAAACCCTTTAAAAATGTATAGTATGGGATTTGACAGGAGGCTGGAATCCGGAAGCAGGCCCCGCCGTCGTTTGTGATCTGGCGCCAGCCTTTATCTAGGTCCCGTCCCAACAACTACGTAACCAATTCACATAATGATGACAATTTACTTACAATTTTCTCCCTAACTTTCCTCTTCTGCACCCTTTTTCTTATCATAGGCTTCCACTTCTTACAAAATTTCTATAAATGTAGAAATATACCTCTTAAAACTATTCATCGAACACGAGTCTCTATAAATACGATAATACTCCTGATTGGGATAAGTTCGATTATGACCTCAAAATATTGAAGTAAATTTAATATTAACTTTAAAAAATAAGTTTTTTTTTAAAAAAATCAAGTGACCCTATATGTTGAACTTCTATATTTTACTCGTTAAATATAATCAACAAGAAAAGAGGTGTTATTGTTGAATATTCTATTTGTTAAACTACCAATTTGCATATTTTGTTTCTCTACGTAAAAAATAATTATTTGCTCATAATGTTTTTGTTTGACTACTTGTTGGAAGAATCTTCTGTCGAAAGTTGGTTAGATTTATAATTTTTATATCTTCTCTTCATAATACAAAGGGCTATAATTTTAATACTACTTTTGCGATTAATTATCCTCTATGATTATTAGTCAGCAATATATTGTTATTAAATTTTATGTACATGCATATAGTGTATTTGTAAAATATGTTTGTTTTATGTTTGTATCATGTTTTTCTTTTACACCTGCTTTTCATATTCAATTTCACTTGTAAATAATTTACTTTTTGTTATTCGATGATTATAATATTAACATTCTTAAATAATATTTAATTATTTATTATTATTCAATGATTATAACATTAATACTCTTAAAAAATATTGAATTAATGCTCTATGAAGTAACAACAATCTAAATTTACATTATATTCTCTTGAAGAATTTAATATTATGATCTCAATATTTCAAAAAAATATTACATTATTATTCCAAATTAATATATACACCCCTTAAGGGTATATTATAATATGAATATATTTAATTATAACTCTAAATTAATATTATATATTCTTGCGTGGTATATAATAATTTAAATATTTTAGGAGAATGTTGAACTATTGCTTCTGAACTAATAGTATTAGGAGAGTATATGAAAATCTACATATTCTTAAAAAAAATCAAACTATGTATTGTTCTTAAAGTAACAATAGTTTAAATAAATTATTATATTTGAAAAATATTTTTATTATACTTCCGAAGTAGCACTTGTCTTGAAAAGATATGAAATCATTTCMCAATATTGTGTATAATCGCTGAAGGAATATGTACAATATATGTTCGACTAACATTACCTCTTAGATTTATTGTAAAATCACACAAATAACAAATATCATCAAGTCTAAATTTGTTATTGTTGGTATGCTAAAATGCCTAACTGAATCGGCTATCCTGGTCGTGGTGGGTTTCAGCTTTTCAACAAAATGAGGCCTGAGGTTGACGAGCTAGTCGATGGACCGGCTTGTCAAATCCGTAGCAACTTCTTTTCTAAGTGTGTGATGTTTTTTATTTAGCTTAAGAAAGTCCTCAGCCAATTGTGTAAGTCAACTGACTAAAAGTACGGTTGAGTCTTTTATGTGGATGGTTCTAGTCAGCTAAGAATTTTAGTCGATACGAGATATATGGTCCGCTCAATGTGCTAAGGTAAAATATGCTAACTAGGATATCTATGAAGCTAAGTAAGCTGGTAATAAAGCTATAAAATGGAAAAGCTTGAAAATAAGTAGAACTGAAAAGTAAGGAAATTAAGGAAAGTTGTTAAACAAAACAATTTAATGAAAGTAACAACACGACTAAGCTAAACAAAGTTATAACTAAGATGTAAATAATGTAATAAGTAAGCTAAAGTGAAGCAATAGTACGGTTAATGTTGGGGTCTAATTTGATTGTGATTAAACTAACATAGATAGAAATATACGTGGCCCAAAAGTAGGAAGAATAAGTTTAGTGTCGATCCCACGAGGATAGTTTAATGAAAGGCACAATGTGTTAAACTTTCATTAAATGAATAGTTATGATGTAGCATCAGCAATGTTCAATAATAAAGGCAATGTAAAGTAAATACTAAAAATAAATAGTAAAAGTAAAGACAGAAAYCTTAAACTAAAAGTYAATGATTGAAAGCAGTAAAAGCTAGATTAGTGACTAGAAAGTAAAAGTTAAGACTCAGTATGAATATTGTAGCACTCTTGAGCATAATTATGTAATGTCTTACATAATATCACTCACTATGCAAATATATGGGATGTAGCAAGACTTATCCATATGCCTATGGTAAGCTTTACTACAATTCCACAAATATTGTTTAATCTTACTCTTGTAAGATATGTGCTTTTATCTCAACCAGGTTCTCGAATGCTATAGCAACAAATTATTAAGAGCCATGGAATCTTTTTTTCCCTTAACCGTTCACAACTCTRTTTGCAGATTTCACCTTACACATTTACCACATGCCTATGGCAATAATAGTGGATACGTTCTTTGCTACTTTTGAGTTCCATTAAGGGTTAGAGCAAGCTTTTGACTTTCTAACTAGAAATGGATTCATTTAATGTCTCAAAACAGTTTACTCAATAACACCCACCCCTAACTATCGACATTCAGCTTTGCCTATAGCTAAGAACTTTGAGAAAATAAATTTGAAGATGGACAAGAATTGACAAGAAGCTTTAACAAACTTGACTAACTCAAAAATCTTGTAGATTAAAATTCTAAGAGGTTACAAGTAAGTAAGGAGGAATTTCCTCTTATCCTTTTTAATCTATTTTTAGAACAAGATAATCCTCAATAGACGTGGTTCCTTCTGTCAAAGAGAACCTTAACAATCTATTCTAATTTGTTGAAGAGTGAGTAAAAGGTGTTTGTGCTCAGTGAGGAATAAAAATAAGTCAACCCATATTTTTATAATTGTTCAATTCATTGGGCTTGTTGTAGTAGCAAAGAATTTATCCCACGAAATTTTAGGACAAGGATTTCGATGCATAAAGATAAGTATTTGATCAAGAGAATTCAAAATTAACACAAGGGAGGTTAGATATAGCAAATGTTTCTCAGAACTTAGGTTTTTTATAGATTATTCTCTTGTATCACTTAGTGATTTTTGAAGCAAAAGCACACGTGGGATACGTGAGTGCTCCTAGTTACCTAGCACATGTCACAACTTACGAATTGTTGTAGTAAACTCATACTTCGTTCACTTTTTGATGCAAAAGCAAACATGGGTAACATGAATGCTTACTCAGGTACTAAAAATATCGGAGTAGTTTTTTTATTATGCCTCTCTTCTTTCCTTCCCCCAAACCTATTTGAAAAAAAATTCTATTTCCTCAAAAACAAATCTTAGCAAAGAAAATCCTAAAGAAAAATTCTCAAGTTTAAATTTGATACTCAAATCCTCATATAATTAATCACAAAAATTAGGGTTTAACAGACATCTTTATTTCAATGCATGGTGAGAACAAAAATAATACCTTCACTTCTTTCTTGTGATTAACTAAACTCTATACTACGTTAAACATGTCATCATGATTCACACAGTTCAATATATACAAAGTAGGTCAATTTATGCTATAGCAAAGCGGAAACATAGAATGATTTCAAACTAACCAAAGCAAACTATTAAATATAAATATTAGGAATAAAAAGCATTCGATCCTACAAAAACCACAGAAAATTTATACTACACATGGCAAAACACATACTAAGCAAAACAGCATTGTTCCAACATTCCTCGAATTCATTAGATTAGAAGGGCTTACAAAGTCCTGAAGGTTGTCCCAGCATGCAGAATCTCTATCGCTAGTATTGCTTGACTTGTACTTCCTGCCGATTTGGTTGCTCATATTTTCTACACAAAAGACAAAGATATGGTGTAGAATAGCGTACTACACTTCAGGTGTTAGTGAATCTAAAGTAAATTTTGTTCAATACTTTTTAATAAAAATATATTTAAGTAAAAGAAAGGAGTAAAAGTTTAGGGAATGATACAATTTAATGACATTTTTATAAAGTGTGGGGATAGGTAGTACAAAAAAAGGGCAGAACTCCTCCCATGAAAATTTTTTTCTTCCGTTTCTATCTCCCCTAGCTCTATCTCTGCTGTCATTCCCTATCTCTCTCTCTTCTCAGCTCCTAAAAGCCCACCTCTTCTCTTTCTTGATTTCCCTCTTTCACCATCTATTTCCATCTCTCTCATTATGTCTTTCATTGTCGATTTCCATCTCTCTTCGATTTTCCTCTTTCACTGCATTGTTGGCACTCTCAGATAGGAGAAAGGATATTGTAAATTAAGAGGGGAATCACAAAATCAAGGCATTCATCAGGAGGGGAACTGCATCAAGCTAATAATATATCACCTTGTAAGTCTATTTCTTTACTTTTTGATGTTAATTTTGTTTTGGAATTTTTATAAGGTTTGCTATTTTTCCCAATTTTGTTATTTTTCCTACAAATACAGGTTGTGGTTGTAATAAATTTCTTAGTGGCTTGTTTTTCGTTAGTAAGGTGATATCTAGACATATATGCAATAAGAAGAGAGATAAAACAATGGTAGAAAGGGGGACTGGGTGAACCAGAGGAGTGGCCCAAGCCTATAAACCATAATTAAAGCCAAGTCAATTGCCTATTCTTCAAATTTCAACCATTTTTATACATGCATATTTTGAAAAGGTGCACTTGAAAATTTCACAAAGCTGTCACTTGTTCCTTTCTTTACACTTTCGCATTATTTTTCCTTCTATTGGCATTCAAGATTTTGGTGAAAACTGGAAAAGGATATGCACGATGATGGAGGCTCCGGTTCCATTTTTGTTTTCTTTATGCCTCTTATGCCTTCTTCCTAATCTCTTTGCTCTTCAAATTTTGAGATGATAAAAAAGTATAACTTTATCTTTCCTGTTCTTCCTTTTGTTTATTCAAATATTGGAAAATATAGATCAAAGCCTAATCTTTTTCCTCTTTTTATTAGAAAAAGATCACTACTTAAATTCACTAAAGTTGCTTCATCGACTTACTTTGATCTGATACTGGTTGAGCAAATCTCTTGGCGGCCTAGGTTTACTCTCTCTCTCTCTCTCTCTCTCTCATTCTCTCTTGGTATATCTTGTCCCCATGACTATCTAATAAAATTTAATTGGGAAAGTATAAAGAATCGTCTATCTTTTACTTCATGCTATGCAAAGTCATTGGATACATGACACATTTATCCAAATTTTTGTTCTTGGTCATATTATTTTGATAAAGATATAATTTTTATTTCTTAATTGGCAAAATATAAGATATTTTGACTTATACAAATGGGTTGTTAAGATAGTTTAAATTTATTAGTCTTACATAATTGCTCTATATTTTAAAGGTAAAATCTTGATTCCTTTATGGTAATGCTCTGCCTCATTTGTTAATGTGTTTCATATTTCTAGGTTTTTCAGCTTCTCTTTTTGATGTGCTTTTAGTCAAAAACTCGTAAACTGAAGTTTTTGGCTAGTAAATTTTATGCCCTCTTGTATTATATATTGAGTATGTTTCTTTTGTTCGTTATCTACTTTTCTTGAATTACATAGGTTTCTAAATGAAGTAAAGTAGAACTATACAAGCATTTAAAAAGGAAAAATGTAGTTTATCTGATACTCTCATTTGTCCTCTCTACACCAAGTCTATGGTGTTTTTGTTGGTTTTGCATAATTTAGATATGAAATTCTTTTCACATTTTTCTTCCTAGTTAGAAAGTTGAGTGTTGATTTTCATTTTTTCCTTGTGTTTGTCCTTTAGACTTCAAAAATTTTCCTTTCTTCTTGTGAAGGTTGTTCTAGGGCCTAGGAAATCAAGAATGAGAATGCACGAAAGAGATACAAGTCTTGAAGATAATCCATTACATTTATCATTCTAGAGGGTTCCTTATCAAGGTGAAAAATGTTACAAGTCTTGAAGGTAATGCATTGCTTTTATCATCCTAGACGATTTCTTATCAAGGTGAAAAATGTTCTTAACTCCTCCTTCATGCATAAAAGTTTATCATCCAATTTCAACATCGAAAAGATTAAGCCATATTAGGAATGAAAAATATGTGCATGGAGTACTACACTAAGAATTCAGCTAAAGACAATGCAAATCACAAGAAAAGTTACAAGAAATGCAACAAATAGCATTTATCACTTTTAAGCACAAAATCGATATGCAATAGCTAGGTTCTTTTGTACCTTAGTAGGCAGAATATGCTGCCAATGAACGTAGAGCTAGAAAATCACAAGAATGACCATGAAGCATGTGATGATCTCTATTTTATGCTAACTAAACCATTTAGATACAATGACAGTTACAATAATTGCAGGACAAGAAGATGAGTACGTCCTCTTAGGAGGGAAAATGAGCATGTCCTCTTAGAGCATGGAGCTCAAAGATCAAAAGCAATTTCTCCTACTGTTGTGGAGCTGGTAAGATGGTGAATCTGAACAAAGCTAAACAATTCATAACATGTGGTTGAGTGTGAAAACTTTAGAATATGAACTTTAACTTGATTAAGAATGTAAATTGGAATTTAATACTTTAACTTTATAAGTTTTGTACAACCTTCCCATTTTGTATCTCTTTCTTTCTTCATGTACTTATTTTCTYGTGGGAAATATTTAAGGATCTTTGTCATATATGTAAACAAAAGAAGCCCTCTATATGACCTTGGTGGTTCAGCCTATGCTACCAAAAAGCTCTATTTCTTAGGGCATATTGTCATTTTGAGCTAGTTAATTGATTTAAAATAACAGTCTTTAAATAATCTAGACTAACTCTCTCTTGTTTCCTGAATGCAAGAGGGGCGACTCTCTTTCTATTTTCTGATGCTTAGTAAATTATAATTTTATATAAGATTCCAAATGAACTTGAGTCAACATGACATAAAGTGATGATCTTAATGATTAGTCCAAAGAGTGAAGGATCCTTAATTAGTTAATTTTTTGAACTTAGGGAGTACAATTATCCTTCAAGATATTTCTGGTTCTTGTTCCATTCGAATTATGTTGTTTGTCATGTTAATAAGGTGTAGATACTTTTATTTTGTCTGTAATAAAAACTTATACTTTGGACTTGAATACTAAAAGAATTCCTAAAAAAGCAGCCCTCCTTATCCCATTAAAATCCTTCTTAAGATTGGATCATCTTTTTTGTTGCTGTATGCCTTGTGGTGTCCTCATTTAATTTTTATTTGAGTCCATACATTGCTATGTTTTTTTTTTCAAATGCAAAAAGGAATTAAATACAAACAACATTTTTGTTATGCGAAATATGAAAAGAGACTAATCAGATTTTTATACAATTGTTGATGTTGTGGTTTCTAGCTCTTCCGATGTTATTAATGCTACTGCTTCCAATGCAAATAAGCTGAGTGATTGGTTTTCTAGTATTACCAATGCAATGGAGTATGTTCTGAAGGTTTGTTAAACAGTTTGGAGTCTTTACGATTTCTTTTTAATTTCTGTTGAAATCTCTAAGCTTACAAATTAAATGAAACCAAAAGTGTGTTTAAGAAAGCAAAATTTTGAAGAAGATTTTTCTTATTTGACAATTGAGAGTAGGATATCACTATACTTATATATCTATATCTGTATTTACTCTATTGATTAGATGGTAGTTTATTACCTGATCAATTCACTAAGAAACAAAAAAATGATGGATAATAATACAACTAGTATGATATACTGGTAGCTGGTGATTTGGAATTTGGCCTAGAAACATGTCCTCTTTCCATGTTTTCATATTTTTGTGGAGCTTTTCATAAAGTTGAATGCTAAAATATGAAGTAAGAGAGATTGACTTTGTCATATACACTTAAGTATCTAGTTATTACTACATTTGTTGGTTTTGGAGTTCTGAAATCAGTATAATTGGAGATAGGAAAGAAATCTTTAAGCAAGTTTTTGGGGGTTATCATTTTCCAGTTTTAGTTCTAGTAAATGCCATGCATATATAAATGGGACTCAAAGAATAGTTGTGTTTTATGCTCAGGTTTTGGACAATGGCCTCTCCACATTGCACATATCCTATTCTTATGCTATTATTCTACTGATTATGTTAGTAAAAGTTGCTATTTTTTCTTTGACCAAGAAGCAGGTGATTATATAATCGTATATATTTCTACTTCGAGTTTTATCTTTTTGGTAGATGAAATGTTTTTAACTATGTGATAACTAATGAGAGATCCTCATGATCTCATGATTCCTCATAATGACTTTGCTGATTGCCTTCTAAAACTCTTGCACCTAGGTGGAATCTACAATGGTAATGCAATCATTGTCACCTCAAATAAAGGATATTCAAGAAAGGAATGCTAGAGATCATGATACCGTTTGTCCTGTCTTTGAGATTTGTCAGTTATTTCAGATGAATTTAATGCATAAGTTTGTGATGGAGCCAGATAAAGCATCGGTGAAAGAATCTAAATACTTTCTATATAATGTCATGTTTATTGGATTCATTTGTATATAGGAATGGTGGTTATTATGATTTAGATATTCATTTAATAGTGGCAATGATTCTTCATTTCAAAGAAATTGAAATATGCCTATAGATGGATTTTTTAAGTACTCATTGTCGTTTCTATTAGTTATGTGTTTGCATGAGAGAATTCAACTTGAAATTGCACGAATATATAAACTTGCTCAAATAAACCCCCCAAGCAGGTAGTTAATTGTTTTACTTGTTTTTCGATTTAATTCATGGATATATTTGCCTATTGCTCATTTACACAACAAAATGAATCCGAAGAATGGACATGATTCATTTCATGGATCTATTTGCCTAGTTTAGCTCCTTTGATAATCTTGAAATCTTGGACCCTCTCTATCCATTCAATGATTGTTATAAACTATCTATTTTCTATTTCCAGAATGTTTTCCAACATTGCCACCATACCTATATGAATTGGTCCGTATAGAGCTCTTTCTAATGTAGCAGATAAGGTAACATATTAGATTATAATGGGTTCTTTATTTAACATTTACCTTGTAACTATATGTTCTGTTCATAATCACTTACCTTATGATAAAGCATTCATTTTCTATCATTGAAGGACTCCTTTTTATCTTTGAATGTTAAGGGACTTATAACAAGAGGCTTCTTCTAGATACCATCACTAGTTGATCCAACAACAATTGCTGCTTGACAAACAGGCAGTGCACTCCTTTTTTCTTTTGTGGAGCAATTTATTTCACAATACTATATGGCAACTTTTTTTGGTTGTTTATGGAGACTCTTGGACAAATTGATTTTTTTTTTCTTTTGTCTAGTTATGATATATTAGCTATAGAATGATTGTTAAAGATTTGAATTAATGCTTTTCTTTTGTTTACAACATTTTGATATTGTAGTAATTGGATATTAATATTATAACTATGTTTGGATTTTATAGGCATAATTATTTATAATTGTTTTCAATATATATTAATATATCAAATATTGATAAAAGAAATCAGGAAAATGTAAAAGAAAAGGACCTATAATGATGCTTTTAGAAATGTAGTAATTGGTAAACTATAAAGACACTAGAAAGCATGGCAATAGACAACTTATTGTGACACTTCAAGGCGTAAGATTATAAACTTATGCTAACGCTTATCTGCATCACTATATGTTTGAATAAAATTTTGCCTTTTAAAAGAGTTATACTTATGCATAAGACGTAGTAATACCTTACTTTTACCAACGCCTCAAAGTGTGATGTATGAAGTTTTTATTGACGCATTAAAGCATGATAAAAGTCTATCTCCGCAGCACTTTACACCATATTATTTAAAAGTGTGGGATAGCCATCCTATAATGACATTATAGTGCATGAGCAAAGCTCCAATTTCTAGTAGTGAGAGAATAAAATAAAATAAAGTTTAAATTCTAGAAATTGTTCCACAAGGGCTGCCTCGCGCTTACTTTCTAGTCGTCAGCCTAACTTTGTTGTAGCATTATTGGGCTTTGTTGAGTGTTAAGGAGGACCTTTCTTTTTTATCTCCAATTTAATAGTGTTTCAGCCTCTGTCCATTCACTTGAAATGTGCTTCCACTCTTCTCATCATGCAATTCCACTACTTGATAATAATGTACTTTGATGACCTCAGAAGGCACCAACCATCTCGATTTCAATTTTCCAAGGGACAACTTGAGCCTAGAGTTGAACAATAATACTTGCTAACCCTATGTGAATTCACTTTTTAAAATTTTTTGATCATGCCATCCTTGGTCTTTTTCTTGTGTATTCTTGCATTCTCATAAGCAGTATTTCTGAATTCATCCATCTTATTAAGTTGTAGCATTCTGTGTTGACCAACCAACTTTAAGTCGAGATTCAATGCCTTGATTGCCCATTGTGCCTTGTGTTCCCTTTCTTCAAATAGCAAATGACAAGCCTTCCTATAGATCAATCTGAAAGGAGACATTCCCAAGGTTATTTTGAATGTTGTCATGTATGCTCATAATGCCTCATCCAACTTTAAAGACCTGTCTTTTCTGTTTGGGCTCACAATTTTCTCCCAATTTTTTCTGATCTCTCGATTGGATATCTCTGCTTGTCCACTAATCAGAGGATCATATGCTGTAGCAATTTTATGCCTCACCTATATTTAACAAGCACCTTTTCCATCAGTTTATTGCAGAKTGTGTTCTTTTCATCACTGATCAATACTCTTGGAYTGCCAAATTTGGAAAAAATATTCTTTTGAAGAAACTTAAATACTGCCTTAGCATTATTCATGGACAATGCTATAGCTTCAATCCATTTTGACATCTAGTCCACAATAACCAAAATGTAAGTATTTCCAAAAGAGTGTGAAAATAGTCCCATGAAGTCAATTCCCCATATATCAAAAAGTTCAACCTCCAAAATGTTGTTCAAAGATATCTCATGCCTTTGAGAAATGTCTCCATCCGTTGGAATCTATCACAAGTCTTAACAAACTCACAAGCATCCTTGAATAATATTGGTCAATAGTAACCAATTTGAATAGCAACAGTGCGGGTTCCTCCAAAATGTCCTAGATATGGTGCAGTGTGATAAAGTTGTAGAAAACTCTGAATCTCTTCATCAGCAAAACATCTTCTCAAAATTTGATCAAGACAAAGTTTGTACATGAATTGCTCATCCCAATAATAGAACTTTGCATCACGCACAAATTTCTCTAACTGCTGTTTATTTAGTCCATGAGGTATTATCTCAGTGACCAAATAGTTGACAATGAGAGCATACCATGTGTTGTAGCATTTGAGATAGTCAGAATTTGTTCATCGGGAATGCTTCAGCAAATGCCAATGCTGCATCATTATCTAAACACTCACTCTCAAAATAATAATTGTTTTCTTGATCTGAGGGTATAATGTTGTATCATTCTTCAATATGCTTGGCATCCATTGGTTCAACATCTTTCAATGTGGATCAATCTTCTGGTTCATTAGGAAAATTTAATGCAAAGTGACCTGCTGGTCATCAACCCTCATCATCAATTCTCCTTTATGAATATCAGGTCATCCCAAAATGATGGGAACATCCTTTTCGGACTCATAATCCAGAAAATAATGAAATCCACCGAAAAAATAAATTTTTTAACTTGAACGAATACATCATCAATTTCTCTTTCAGGGTATGTATAGGTACAATCTACTAGTTGCAAAGTAATCATGGTTGGTCTTGCTTCTCCAATCCCTAGTTGTTTGAAAATCGACATGGACATCAAGTTAACGCTAACCCCAAGATCACAAAGTGTTTTGCCACAATAAGAATTTTTTATTGAACAAAGTATGGTGATACTTCCAGGATCCTTTAGTTTTGGAGGGAATTTATTCTGAATAATCGAGGTACATTCCTTGGTCAATGCTACAATTTCAAACTCTCCCAATCTTCTTTTCTTTGATAAGATATCATTCATGAATTTAACATAATTGAGCATTTGTTCTAATGCTTCAACCAAAGGTATGTTGATGTGCAGCTATTTCATAATCTTCAAAAATTTGCTAAACTGCTTGTCTTGCTGCTTCATGATAAGTCTTTGTTGAAATAGGGGTGGTGGTTTATCAATAGTGCTGCTTGTCCCAGTTACTGCAGTATCAGGAGGGAATATCTTTTTGACTAACTTCTCAGTTGCTGCCTCCTTGAGTGAGTGTTAACTCTTTTATTGATTTTTGTGTAGTCACTAGGTCCTTTAACTCCTTTCCACTTTTGAGGATTATTGCTTTACAATGCTCCTTTCCATTTCTTCTGGGTTCTCTGTATCACTYGGCAGAGTGCCTTGTTGTATAGCGTTTAATTCCAAAATAATCTGTCCTACTTGATTCTCCAGGTTTCTCAATGATGTGGCTTGGTTCTATATAATTGCATCATTTCTCGCCATGTACTCTTTTAGAAGTGGATCCATAAAGTTTAGTTGTTCATGTTGTGCTAACCTATAATACTGGTTCTGGAAACCAGGAGGATTAAGTGGTCTTTTGTGTTGATCTGTTGTAGCATTTCCTCCTTGGTTACTCAATAAAATATTTGGATGCTCCCTCCACCCAGGGTTGTAGGTATCAAGAAAGGATTATTTCCTTTTTTGACATTACCAATGTAACACACAAACTCTAGATTAGATGGCCAGTTATCAAAAGTGTTTAGATCTCCACAATACGTAAAGTTAATAGTAGATTGCTATGGCACTTTTTGTGTAGTGGGTAGCTTCCTTCTGTTGAAAGTGTTGTGACAACATCAACTTCATGAATTCCTTGGATCTTCTTTTTTGTCGCCATTCTGATTGTTGTCCACTGGTATTTGTTGCTTGCTATGGTCTCCAAGATGTTGAACACTTCATTGCAAGATTTTGACAATGATGTTCCATTTACTGAAGCATCAACCACGATCCTTGTATAAGTATTGAGCCATTGTAAAAGGTTTCCATTTGGATCTAGTCTTGGATGCCATGGTGTAGGCATTTTCTAAGCAGCTCCTGGTATCTTTCTCATACTTTCTACAAGATTTCATCTCCATGTTGTTGGAATGAAGTGATTTCAATCCTTAACTTTGCATTCTTTGTTAGTGGGAAGTATTTCATCAAAAAGAATTCTGCTAGATTAGTTCAAGATGTTACTGAATTTGGGGCAAAGAGTTTAGCAACTCGCTCTATCTTTCAGGGAGAAGGGAAATAGCTTCATTCTGAGTGCTTCCTTTGAGATGCCTTGAAGCTGGAACGAATCACTCTCTTCCATGAATAATCATAGATGTAAGTATGGATCTTCGATGGCCATTCTACTGAATCGTCCTACTCTTTGTAGCATTTGAAATATGATTGGTTTGAGTTCAATTTTTTGGGCTTGAATTTTAAGTCTAACAATACCAGGACTCAGATCGTACAAAACTAGTATGGTATATTCTCGTATAACATGATCTCTGTCATCTGACGATGCTGCAACATTAACTCTAGGAGGGTTATTAATGCGATTTCTGCTCRATTTACTTGTTGGGCTTCCATAATTACTTTCTTTCTTTCTTTTTCTGATGATTTTTCAAGTTCTTTGTCAAGGATGGATGCTTCAGCGGTTTGCAACTTAGCTTGTTCTATGGTTCTCATACACTATCATTTCCAAGTGTAAATAAGAGCTTGAAAAAATTAACAAACATTAGAGTAAGAAAGTTTACACTATCCCTAACAATAGCACCAAAAAACTTGTTGGGGTCTAATTTGATTGCAATGGAACTAATACAATGTAAGTATATGTGATCCAAAAGTAGTAAAAATGAGTYGAGTGTCGATCCTACGAGGATTCTTAAATTAAGAGTAAATGACTAAAAGCAATAAAGTTAGGTTAGTGGTTACAAAGTAAAAGCTATATCATTCACACTGATCTAGCACACTATGCAAATGCATGGGATATAGGAAGACTTATTTATATGTCTATAATAATGTTTTTTGCAATTCTATGAATACTTTTAATCTTACTCTCGTAAGATAAGTGTCCTTATTTGAACTGGGTTCATGAATACTATAGCAACAAGCTACTGAGAACCTTGGAATTTTCATTCCCTTAACCCCTTGCAACTCTTTTTATAGATTTCACGTTACACATTTACCATATGCCTATGGCAATAATGGTGGTTATTTTCTTTGCTGTTGTTGAGTTCCATTAAAGGTTTGAGTAAGCTTTTGGCTTTCTAACTAGAAATGGATTCCTTTGATGTCTCAAAGGAGTTCACTTAATGACACTTATTCCTACCTATCGATATTCAGCTTTGTCAAACTTTGCCTACAGCTAAAAACTTTGAGAAAACATATTTGAAGATGCGCAAGAACTGATATAAGCTTTTAACAAACTTGACTAACTCAAAAACCTTGTAAATTAAAATGCTAAGAGGTTACAACTAAGTAAGGAGGACTTTTGTCTTATCCTTTTTTAATCTATGTTTAAAACAAGATAATCCTAAGTAGAGGTGGTTCCTTCTGTCGAAAGGAACCTTAACAATCTATTTTGGACTCTAAGAACTAAAACTATATATATCCATCTCTTTCTTGTTTATCAGTTGTTCCTTTTATAGCGCAAAATGTTGTTGAGTTGGCGATGCTATAGCTTTCAGCTTCTGACAGTTGACTACTAACTCAGCCAACATTCGGTTTGTAATCCTCATTTTTGGTAATGTGCTCCTTAGTGTTTTTCTCCTTCTTCAACATTTCAAGAAATAATTTTAAGTAACTCCGACATTTTTCTTTATGTTGTTTTCAATTTGATTCTTCATTAAATGCCAGAGATTTGTGCTCTTCTTTGTTCTATTTCTTTCATGCCCATGCCTCATTGGCTTATATGTTGTAGCAATCCTCTCTATTCTGTAAACCTTCTCAAGGATCAAGCTTTTTAGACTTATCCAAATACTTTTCTGGTTAATATGCATTCATCATTGTGCTGCTTCTTAAGTATGTCGAGATGATATAACATACCAAAATTACGAGTATATAAGAGTAAGGAATGCATAAAATAAGCAAAAATGGGGATCAAAATTGATATTTTCTATGATTATCAATTAAGCTAAAGAAAGCCGTAACTAAGCTATAAATAAAGCAAGAAAGAAAYCTGATAAATACAGGAGTTAAAGAGAGCCGTAAATGAGTTATGCTAATGGAAGCTTTAAACAAAATAGATTAAAGGAGGCAGTAAACAAGATTTGATAAACAAAATTTCAGATGCTAAGAACTATTGCAGAATTACACAAGATTACCTATGAAAAGTAGATGCTAAGCTGGGCTAATAAAGATGAAAATGCAGAAATAAAAGATATGATTGAAGATAATAAGCTTGATTTCTGGATTTAATGATCCGGGGGATCAGATTCTTCATCTTCTCTTATTTATACTTGGCCGAGACAGACCTACTAGCTTGGAGGCGAAGTAAACCAAAACCTTTCTTCTCAGGGTATCTACAAATGCAGGGGTTTGTTTTGTCTTGCCTAACTATTATATCTCTTCAGTTATTGACGTCAACTATTTTTAGGCATCAACAGTTACACTATATATTTGGCAAGAAGTAATTGCAATAGATTGTTAATGCTGAAATCTAACTTAAAAGGGTATTGGGAGACAATAAAAGAATGAAAAAATGAATCTCAGTCATCGTCTCCATGATGACTTGAAAGTAGAGTACATAATGGATCCCTACTGAAAAATCAATCAAGGAAAAAAAAAAAAAAAAGAGGAGGAAGTGGAGATAAAAGTTTTCTTGATTTTGATGGTCTAATTTATGAGATTCACTTTGAAGTCTCCGATTCTTTTAATGATCCAACAAGAAATATTAGATATTTAACTGCAGGCGGTGCCTTATAAAACGAGATTGATTTCTCCTTTCATGTAAATTATTTTAAATCTATAGAGACTTTTCTTAATTATTTGAAGTTTTAATTTTTGAACTATTTCATTACTTGATTGAAATGTTTTTTTACCTTAATATTTTTTTAATGAAAGTTATTAAATTACTTTTCATTACAATATGTTTATAAATTTGTAATAGATTGTTTCATTGATAGTGCAACAATACACATATTATTCAAGTATAAGGAGTATTTCTCTAACCTAAAGATTAGATAGACAAATATAAATACTATAAATGAAGTGTAAAATTAATTTATTATTCCGGAAGAACAACCATATCTTTGCTGAGAAAGGACAAAATATATAATACAACATTCTCCTAAAAGTTGCTAAGAAATTTATTAGGTTGTAAAACTATCCGCAAAAATGGAGATCATATTGAGGTAATGAAAAAAGGTGGTTCAAAAAATACTTATATATCACCACTACAGTTTTGAAAATTTATATTAAAGAAATTAGCATCTCTTTTTTCGGGTTTGTGTTATGCCAAAATTAAAGCATTTGAAGTGCATCATCTATTTTACTAGATGTTTACTTATGATCAGAAAATTTTTATTATTTGGCATAGCAGAATAAGTCAAAATGAATATATAACAATGCGAAAAATAATTAAGAATTCGCATGATTTTCCATTTGAYAAATCAAAAAGTATTAAATATCAAATAAATTCTCATGTGCTGCTTGTTCTCAAGAAAAATTGATTATTAGATCATTACCAGAAAAAGTAGGAGCTGAAAGTCCTACATTTTTAATACAAAATTAATGGTGATATAAGTGGACCTATGTCTTTAATTTATATCTTTTATAGTCCTAATTGATGCATCAACCCTGTGGTCACATATAAGTTTATATTAGCTCGCAACCTAAAGTTTGCGAGATCACTTGCTCAAATAGTTTGGTTACGAGCATAATTCAGATCATCTAATTAAAAATATTTATTTTTGAAAATACTGATAAATATAATTCTCATATTTTTTATGCTTATTTTGGGATTATTGTTGAACATCCTAAACTCATCTCATACACAACATGGTTTGATTAAAATTTATATTAAACATTCATAATAGTTGATTGCTAGACCGCTACTGATAAGAACAAAACTCCCTACATATGCTTGGGGACATGCTATTTTATATACAGAAGCAACGGTAGATATTGTGTCAAATGATTATTATAAATTATCTCCTTTGCAATTGGCTTTTGGTTATGAGTTAATGAACCAGAAGTTCAAAATATTCTTCATGTGAAGTAGAAACAAGGTCTAAAGTTTTTACTGATCTAATAAGAATTAATAAGTCACGTTTACTAGCTACTAATTATAGAATACTCCAAAAGCACATCTCATCATATTATTTTTTAAATTTTCTTAACATATCATATCTTAAAAAATAGTGCGTTCTTGATATAATTTTAAATATTAGCTACTTTAACTAAGGTTGGATAATATGGTGAGTTGTTGGACAATATATAGGACCCCCATCAAAGTACCATGGATTCCTTAAAATTTTCAAAAAAGAGGAAACAACTAGTGCGTCTTCAAAATATTGGTCTGTTAATTCAATTTCAAATCTATTGTTATTAAAAAAATCAATTAATTGATTTTGATAAGGACACTTTTGTAATCTCAAATGTAGAATTCCATTCATCTCACAATCTGAATTAAACCTCCTATAATCTAAACCTTGTTACAAATAAAAAGCCTTCAAATATTGGATTCTAATGGAGGAAGTTTTAATAAATAAAATAATATGTCTAATAGTAGTAACTAAAGAATCTATACTTACATATCTTCTTTAACACATAAGTTTAAAATAAGACAAGCACATCTATTATGAAACAATTGGCCATATAAAATACGGTGCATATTATTTTTTAGTATAGGAATTGAAGCATCGTTCTTTCTAGCATTGTCAAAAGAAATACACATACTTTCATTTAAAATTATATAATCATGACAAGTAGAAATGAGTAATCTAGCAATATTGCTTGCATTATGAGTGAATTAAAGAATCTTAAAATCCAAAATTCATTTTAGTATATTACAATCATCATCAATCCAATGGCAAGTAACACAAAAAGTATTCTTCCTTAGATCCTCTCCAACTATCACAAGTAAGAGAGAAAATATCATTTCTAGAATAAAAAGAATCAATAAGTTCATTTTTCATATCCTTATATGCATTAAGAATGTCTCTTTTAAGTGTATTCCTTGTTATTATTTTATGAAACGGTGTATTTTAACCATTTACTAATCTCAAAAAAGGGATGACATTCACCCATACCTAAAGGAGCATTAGTGGTTACTACAAATCTGTCCATTTCTTTTCTTGTTTTATCATGATTATCACTAAAATTGACACGCAAATTTGAGTTTATTGTTATCTAAGACTATTTTCATACCTAACTCTATATTTTCTTTCCAAATGCCCAACCAAAGGACTTGTCGCATCCTTTTCTCTGAATGTACTATTGCCTACAAATTCTAAAAATAGTTTTGTTTCTCTCCTCATCTCTTTTTCAAAGAATTTTCAACAAGAAGACATTTTCCCTCGCTCTACTACATTGGGTGGTGGATGATTCGCTCGATGTGGATTGGAATCTGGGAATAGGTTCATTGGATTGTTCTTATTCTTCATTTACTAAATTATATGTTCACCAATATCAAAATGATTTAAGTTCTCAAAACCAAAGTATATGGGTAGCATGGCCATGGGAATCCATTTTCAAATGTATAAAATTAGTAGTATATCAACAACTAATAATTAAGAACAACTATATCAGGACCATCAATATCAACTAGGAAAAAATTTAGTATATCAAGAACAATAGAACTAGTATTTTCAAATGTATATAAAAATAAACTAGTATATTATCAACTAAAGATTATTCGAATAGAAAACTAAAAATCTAGTATATGAAGAAAAAGTGAACTACTATATCAACTTTAAAATTTCAAGAACAAATTATATCAACTTTAAAACAAAAAGTATTATATCAAGAACAAGACTTCAAATTAAAACAAACTAATAAACAAATAAAAAGTTGGAGAAAAACTAACTAATTGGAGAATAAACACTTCAAGAATTTTTTGAAGTTGATCACTTGATCTTGATCACCCATGACTATTTGAGACTTCAAATTACAAGAATTTGATCACAATCACAATTTCTTGAATTTCTCCTCCTTAAATCAACACTTCTAACAAGAATTCTTCAAGAATTTGAGACTTTTGAGAGAGAATTTCAGAGAGCTTAAGAGATTGATAGAGTTGTGATTGATTATCTATGTTTTTAAGTGGTTTAGGGGATATTTATAGGGGAAAATGAAGACTAGCCGTTACGGGGCAAAGTGAATTTCATAGCTTTAAAAGTTTGAAAAAAATAGTTAGTGGAGACTTAAATGGACAGTCAGAATCGGTCTAAGTTGAGCTGAGTTGATCGATTTAGGAGTTAATGGTTAGCTTGCGGTATAAATGGGCTAAGTCTAGCCTCACAGGAGCTGAGGTTAGTGAGACGAGCCTAGATATTTCAAACACGCTCGTTTCGCAAGTTGGCTTAACTCTACCCTTCAAAGCTATAGCACCCAAATGAGTCCAGTCATTCTGGTCTAGTCCTTAATATGGTCGAGCCAATTTGGGCTCGAGACCAGTTTAACTTATGCTAAATTCGTTAAGGATTTATGTACAGTTGAAAAAAAGTTAGTTATTAAAAGCCAGGGTATTTTGATTGAACAAGCAAGTTATGTGATATCATGTCAAACTCCTAAAAATTTTAAAGATTCAGGTTTCCAACCTTTTTTCATTTTTTGGTTAGACCACCTAGTATCTCTATTTGGTGAGACTAATCCGGGCTCAAATTATGCCCACCGAGTCCGACTATTACTCAGAGTAAGGCGTGGCCAAAAGTTCTTTTAACATGGGGCTACAAGTGAGGTCGAATATGGGACTTACTTTAGCTTAGCAGTCACCACTTATCAACTGCCCTAAGTTATTGGTTCTCAAACCATTGCTTGTATTATAGGCACCACTCGAATTGGTCATGCCTTGGTAGATTTAAACTCAAGCATGACTCTTTTACCCTTTAGTGTGTATATACAACTTGCTCTAAATGAACTTATGCCCACCCCATGATTTTACAATTAGCGGATAGATCTATTAAGATGCCTAGAGGGATAAGTGAGGATGTTTCTTATTCAAGTTGATAAATTCTCTAGTAGATTTTGTTGCTATTGATACCTGATACTTTTTCTCAATGCCTGTGTTTTTTGGTAGACTATTTCTTGCAACTTCAAATACTTTAATATTGTAGAAGTTGTTTTTTGAAGCTAAATTTTAGTAATATGACTTCAAAGCTTAAAATTTTCAATGCTAGTAGACAACCAAAACATTTTGATGAGGTTCATGAGGTTAACATGCTAGAAGAGATTCTAGTTGAACTAGAAGTTCCTGATGAGCAACCGAAACTTGATTTTCAATTGGACATCATTGAAGACTTCTCAGAAATTGCAGTAATAGCAATTGTAAGCAGTTGGCAGCCAAACACTGAGCCTTTAAATGCCAGCCAAACAACATGCAAGCCTCAACTGAGAAGGTGTCAACTCTAGATCTCAAAACTCTTTCATCATAGCTAAAGTATATATTTTTAGGGTCCAAGGAATCATGCCTAGTGGTAATCTTTTCTACTCTTATCTAGAGCAAAGACGTCGTTAAATGTTTTGTCTAATAGGTAATTACAATCTTATCATGGAGTTAGAGAATGAACTAACAGCTGTCCAAAATTAGCAATAATTAAAAAGTTGGGAAGAAATGTTGCAACAATGTTATAGCATTGATGTGGCAATGAAGAACTAGAAAGAGTCAAGAATTCCATCGTGCAAAAGCACATCCAATGAGATGAAGATACATGAAAAGCACTAAGAGAAGCACCAATAAGGAGGCTTAAACTTGCCAAAGCAAAAAGAAGGAAAGGACAAGTGGTCCTTCAAGAGCTAATGAAGTGAGGACAAGTGTTAGGGCAACCTTCATATACAGTATTGTAAAAGAAAAATAATGCATTCACTACATCATTCACTATTTCATACTTTTGAACAATCATAAAGGGTTTTTAGAGAGCAAATGTTGAGAGCTAAAAAGGAAATAATTGGAGCAACCAAAGGAACAAGGAGAAAATCAACGGTTCTTCATAGGTGGAATTCTCATTGTTATACTTTAGCTTTGTACCATTTTTCTTTAACTAATCCATGGAGAAATCTAGTAAATATTTGAGTTATTTGGTTGTTGTAAATATGAGCTAAAATATATAAAAGTTAAAATTTGTATTGAACTAGCACGTTGTTAAACTACCAAAAATAATTAAACCTACTCTCAAATGAATAAAAATAAGATAGTGTAGAGTAATATCGTCTCCTCAGGGAATAGGTGGGTAAATTTCTTCAATTAAAATAAAAATAAATGGGGGGTTCTGGAATAGATTACTAAACTCACAGTTATTCTAAAGCGAACAAATCACTAAATATCAGGAAATAACAGATAAGATGTTAGGAACAATACATGGGACAAATCCAGTTAAAATTCCTAATTGCACCTTGATTCTATTCAATCAATCATAGATGCAAAGATGACTTAATTATTACAAGTAAATTGGTTATAGTTGTTTGGAAGCCCACTAACAATCAATCTCCCCTGACTATTTAGGTGATTACGGGAAACCCTCGATAACCACTTCCTAATCCAAAAGGCAACCCTCAGAAAACTCTAGGATTTTGGAGTTCCTGCAGCATTAAGTTCTAGAGAGACCTAGTTCATAACCAACAAACTTAGAACTAATTTGTTTTGGGTTAGATTATCTACTCCCATGATAAAAATCCTATCAGATTACCACTTATTTAAACCTAACAAACAATTATAGATTTGAAGGTTTAACTGGCTGCAAAGTAAAGAGTCTAATCAAATAAAGGTACCAAATTACCCATTAAATTGAATACCTGAACTTTCCGAAAAAGTAGAGAGTAAATAAATACTTACAAATAATCAAGATGAAAAATAATTAGATTTCACAATTGTTCTTGAAACAAGCCTTCATTGGTTCAAGAACCGGAATAAGGTGATCCACACATAGTCATGGAGCAAAAATATAAAGTTTATAATTGAATGCTGAATACTGAACTATGAAATATTTTTTTGTTCCTATCCATGTAAATAAGATTAGGAAACTCACAAATCCTAAMAAACTCAATTACCTAATAATAATATTAAAAGTCATAATCCATTAAGGAAATAAGTATTTTCTAAAACCAACTGTTGATTACACGGGATACATATCCCATAATACTCCCAAGGTAATAAGGATCTTCCAAAAGATAATCTTCTAAGCTGAAAACACCTTTATAAATTCATCCATCAGATGTGTCCATGTGGTAAATTTCGTGTTGCTAGAATTTCACCTCAAAATGCACCAAAATTGCCCTCTTTTCTCCCACTACCTCCAAAGAGTCCTAAATGGATAAAAGCTCAATAAAACTCATGAATAGTGCAATATATCTGTCTCATAATCTATTAAATATACCACAACTATCGCACTAATTTGGACCTATCATGAACGTTTGTGTGATGGGTTATTAAATGCTTTGTTGATGAATGTTTGGTATATCTCTTGGATTTCACTAGAATTCTTTATATGTTTATATCTACTATCTCTTGGCCATTAATAGTGAATTTAAAGCTATCCTAAGACTGGAAGGTTGAAGGCAGTGGAACTATTTGAGTTGATGTGAGCTTTGTTATCTTAGAATAGTCCAATTTATAGATAATATAGACATATATATCTATCCCATAAAACTATTGAGACTTGTATGAAATTTGAGTTTCTTAATTGGAGTAGCATCGGAAGGTGATCCAACTTAACTGAAAGTGCAAGAACCAACAAGTACGGAAGGTATGAGGTCATTTGACTATCTCGATTTACGTGCTTGATATTGCTAAAGCATTTCTACAGCATTGCTTAACTATCACAACTTAGGAAAATCATTGATTCTAGCTCAATTTCAATCTTGATATTCATCGTTGAACAAATTTTACTTGATCTAACACTGTTGGTTGATTAGTGAATCAATTAATCATTTTACCTTGAATCTACTGACATTATAGTTCACCTTGAAATCATTTTATTAGAAATTTTAAACTTACTTTTTATTTTATCATCATTGTGGGAATGATACTTTACCCATTTTATATTACTTATGAACTGTGTATACTATTGCATATGAATTGAATTGCCTATTGCGATATTTGTCTAACAACACATGCTCTGAAGAATACTCCACGTAATTAAGAGTTTCACCTCTCATGCTTACAAATCTCTAATTCTTATTCTCAGCCCCGACTTTCACCTTCCAGTGGTATGCTTATTCTCCTTTGTTGCTTGGCTTATTGCTCTGCTTGATCTTTCTCCCAGCCATGCCGATCTCATTCCTTCTCAGCTTTCGCCAAGTAATGGATGTAGTACCTCTGGTTCTTGAGAAGTTTCTCACTTTGTGTTCTCAAGGATTTCTACATTTCTCAACAATTTTGAATGCTCAATAAGTGGGCTTGTAGCTTCTTTCCTTCTTTTATTAGTCGACAGTTACTTGTACAAAAATTAATTACTATTAATACAAGTAAAATCAATTAATTAAGAAATCATAAATAATAGCACCAACTTTGAAATAAAATTAAACATTGACCGTCACCTCACCAGTGCACATCCCCATCCCAATTCTAAGTATTCAAAGACTTAATTGTGACCAAATAATTTAAAGCCTAAGCTCTGACACCATTAAATGTCATGCCCCAAATCGAATTTAAATCCAAATCTAAATGATACAATGCCTCCTGACAAAACAAAGTTCTCTAAAATCCATTAATGACATAAGTATCTAATAAATTCCACAAATAAAATATAAATCCATCATCCAAAATAACCTATGTTTTGTTAAAGCCAATAACCCAAAATTTCGTTTATACAATGTTCTAATATCCCAAAGAATCAAAATATAACTAATAACTTAAACTTATTCGTCACCCTATGATCACAAACGTTCATCCCCAAAATTTCGTTTATTCAATGTTCTAATATCCAAAGGATCAAAATATAACTAATAACTTAAACTTATTCTTCACCTTATGATCACGAACGTTCATCCCCAAATGTCGCCATGCTCAAACTCATAATTATCCTGTTTTGAAAAAGGAGAATAAATGGTATGAGTACAACACTCGGTAAGTAAAATAATTCCCTAAATTGGGATTTTAGAAGATTTGTTAAGTTCTCACATAACAGATAAATAATAATATACAACCTCTATCAAATATAATCAATAAAAAATTAAAAAAAAAACTAGAGGTTACGAGAATTAAAAGAGCCAAAATTACATGTAAAACACATGGAAGAAAAATAAAAGAAACATGAATAAATACATTCAAACAAAATCAATTTTCAATACATATGAATAGGGCAAAACTGAATTTCTTTTCTTGATATTATAGAATGATTTTTATATTATATAAAGGGGCTTTCTTCCTGAGATGACTTACATTGTGAAAGAGAAAGAGTATAATGTATAGACAAATGATTATATTACAGTCAACAAAAAAGTCAGAATTTCAATATTGCAAGGGAGCGAAATGTATATTTTTGGTCTTAAGAGGTTAAACCATATAATTTCCGCCACTGACTACAGCTTTTACAATATTTGGAAAGTTTTGAATCTATGGAGATTTGGTCAGATCTTTCTACTTTTGCTAAGTGTATAGGATTTGTTTATTTCCTAGTTGGTTGATTGTATCTTTAGCATTTAAGCATACTCCCTAACTTAGGCTACTATAAACTCTATATACAAATGATGTAAACTGCCTTTGGTGTTAGGGGCGAAAGCACTGGGGCATGGTAACTACCTTAAGAAGAAATAAAAATATAATATATTATACAGCAATGTGTAAAAGGAGCTTCGCACGGGCGGCGTGAATTGGTTTGGTAGTTGCAGAATCACATACGAACAAAAGAATAGAAGAATATCATTGAACTGCATGATCATGGAAGAAAGTACACAAATATGAGCCAAGTCCAGCAAGGGTCTTCAATGTTGATTCCTTTGCCGGACATGGAACACTCTTTTTAGGTTAACCATCTTCTGTAAGAATTCTACTTTTATCTTGAAATTCAATTTGGGGGATATTCTACTTTGAATCCATTTTACGAATACCTTAGGCTCTATTTGAATTACATTTAGGGAGAAAAAATATATATATATTTATGACTCCAGGAATAGATTTGTTATTCCATTAAACAATTTGGACAACTAAATAC
The DNA here is from genome assembly GCA_001752375.1 of Rhazya stricta. Classification (NCBI taxonomy): domain Eukaryota; kingdom Viridiplantae; phylum Streptophyta; class Magnoliopsida; order Gentianales; family Apocynaceae; genus Rhazya; species Rhazya stricta. Next base: position 8,146,010 of record MEJB01000001.1, on the reverse strand, counting down.
CCAATACAAAAGTAACACATTGGGCCTTGGGCCCTTAGCTGAGGCTGAGCGCTATTCCATTTCTGGCCTCCATCATAATTTTGAAAATAAGCGTTTCCAGCCCATGTTCATCTTGGTTCAAACCCATTGCAGTATAATTGTCGACTATATCATCTGTTTCAATTTTTTAAAAAATTGAACAACTTTGCACTAATTTTTAATCGATTTTAAAGAAATTTGATTTCATCATCAATTAATTTGCATTTAAAATAGATCAAAATTTTGATTAAAAAGATTCATGATTACCTACAAAATTGCAGAAAAAAGTGAAAAAGCACAAACAAGATTTTAAAAAGATGAGATATTGAATTCGTTTAATCAAATTTTTAGTTATTTCAGTTTAATATTAACGATGGACAAAATTCGAATTTGTAAGAGTTGATTAATTAGAATAAATTTATTAATTTTTAAAAGCATAATAAACAATTATAAGCAAAAAAGAACTGATAATCTTATTCTTACTAAATTATGAGTTGAGATAAGACCCATGTGGTTGCCCTACTTATCATCCCTTCGACCGAAGAGGTTACTAAAAAAATTTGGCCACGTCTTCAAATTTCCATACATCTTTATCCATTATGACCCAAAAGAATTAAGTAACATCAAATTTTTTATGTTGCCATTTATTCTTGACCACATCAACGTCTTATACAGGATCTCAATCCCATTCCGATCCACCAAGTAATGAAATCCGGATAGTATTTGAAAGTGACAAAAGAAATATGGTTGACCTCTGCTTTATTCGCCATTCTTAAAGCTCCGCAATTGGATTTATCTTTTGCTTTTTCTTTATCAAAAAAKGAGATACCTTAATTTCTTTCCCAATAATTGACTCGAATRTTGAATTTTATTGCCTTTTCAAAGAAGGGCACAAATTTATTTTATTATTATTAAGATAGTTAATCAGGAAAATTACTTATTCTTTATTTATTATTGATCGGATTTGAATATTGAATTTGGCTCCATCGAAATTATATTCGTGATAGTTGAATTCGAGACACATTAATTTATTCAGTTAAATGTTGAATTGAATTATAAAGAAGGATCTTGATTTGAATAATGATGTTTATTTTAATTTTAAATCATCGCCTGACTCAAGAATACTTTCATTTTTAAATATGACTTTCAATAAAGATGCACCATCAAAATTATCGGTACAATGCTTTTGTATCCTAGGTCATCACCTTAATTAATTGTTCCTCTTAAATTTTTAATATTTTCTAATTAATGATCCCTCGATAATATACAACTCCTATACATTTTTCTGGATTTGCTGATAACTTCAAGTGTAACATGAGACAAAAAACTTACAAGGGGCCGTCAATGATATTTAAAATACATTTTTAGGGATATTTACATACATTCATATATTAAACTAGTAAAAGAGATATATATCATATCATGTGTAATATAAAAATTTAAAATTATACATAAATATGAAAATTGAATTTATGCAAATTTACTCAATAATTTGGAAATAATTGGTTAGTGAATCATTAAATTCTGACCAAATTTTATTTAGTAATATTTTATTTTCAATTCATACTTCTGATACCATATTAAAAAAATTAATATGTAAATTTATTAATTCAATATATAATATTCCATCCGTTTTAATTTAAATATAAAAACGAGGTTATGCACGCCGCGGCTTTATACCAGTTGGACCCAACGGGAGATTCAGAATTCTGACGCCATGATTCAATCTTGGCTGAAATGAATTTACATATGAACCCTTTGTTAGTTAGCAAAACTACGTGAAGTCCATGGCAAGCAAAGGTGAGAAGGCGTGCATTGGGTCAAAAGGTCGCTTTGTTGTATAATTTGGGGTCTTCGAGATAAATTAATAACGCTATCCATTAAAAAGGATGCTTGTCAACAAAAATTTCATTTTGGTTTTAATTTTTTTAATTTGGTTTTGGATATTTTCTTTAAACTGAAAATTGAATTTATTTATTATTCTGTGTATCATGGTTCGGATTTGGACTGAAAATCAAATCAAAAGTCAATTATTTAAAAGAAATCAGAATATTTAAAAAAATTGCATGAAAAATGGATATATATATATAAAAGATTACACAAGAAGGAGGGCRTGAGTAACTAGTGCTCGGTGCTTTCAAATTTCAGTCAAAGGACTTTCAATATATGTAACATTACATTTTAGGAATAAATAGCATGAATTTTTAAAAAGTGTTTATCATGAGTGGATAAATTGAAAAGTGATTAAAGAATTTAATTTAACGATAAAATTAATATTTTTATTTTCTTCAAATATAGTATAGTTTTTATTCAAATAATTTTGTAGATTAAACATCCTAATTTATGGCAATAAAAAATAACTATGATTTATATGGAAAAAAGAAAAGAAAAGTGATCACAGAAAAGATAATCTTTTTTATTTCCATTAACTATTATAAGGTCCTAGGATAAAGAAAGGGCGGGTATACAAAAATAACAAAAGCATAATATATTTTATTACATTCTAATTGTTTTTAAATTGCTATAAAATAACAATTTATTACATATATATAATTTGATATCTTAAATTTTTTATCAAATTCAAATATCGAATTATTACTCTAATATTCATTTATCCAAAAACAAAAACCTTTATCACCTGAGCTTATACCTTTTGTATATTGTAAGAAACAGAGTGCAAGCATAAAGATATTTTACTTGTAATATTATTTGCAAAAGTTAATTGGAAAAAAAGAAAAAGAAAAACCAAAATTTTATTTGCTAAGAAAAATCTCCAAATAATAATGAATGGAATGGTGTCACTTTTGCAATTTTGCCGACGGCTATGGGCTATTCCAACTGGGTAGTTTGAGCTGTGACGCTGAGGAGGTGCAATGTAGATGCACTGTATAAATATGAGTGCCCTCTTCTGCTACCTCTTTTTCCCTCTGCATATAGAAACCCTCGTGTTTTTCGCCAAAGGAAACACTTCTCTTCTGTTTCTTTCTTTGTTTGCTTGCACTTTGTAAGAAAGAGAAGAAATGGGAGAGGAGAAGCCTAAATCATCGGCTGGTGTTTGGCCCACCGTTAAGCCCTTCGTCAATGGAGGTGCTTCTGGTATGCTCGCTACCTGTGTCATTCAACCCATCGACATGATCAAGGTACTGTTTTAACTGCGTCTTCGCGTACGTTTTAGTCATTTCTGGTTCCGGTTGTATTGGGACGCTTTGGTGTTTACCTGGGTGTCTTCGATTAGTGGGTTGGTTTTAGATCTTGATTCAGATGGCATTTTATCCCTCGAGTGCTGGGTTTRATTTTTTTCTCAACTCTTTTCGGGAAATCTCGCAAAGTGTATGGATTGTTTGGGTTTTTGGCTAGTTTTAGTTCGTAAAAGCTTTGATTTCTATGCAGTTCCATGATTTATTGGGTGTGTTTCAGATCTTGGATCAAATGGGTGTTTATTGAGGCTCTAAGAATTTTGGTTCATTTTGTGTTTTAAGATTTATTACTAGGGAGAAGTAGTCTAAAAGCAGAGGCATTTTCTCTAATGTCAAGATGAACAATGATATTTCTTAGGGTCTTTGTTAGATTTAAATGTGAAAGGTTTTTTGCTAGAAATTCAAATTTCCTTTCTCTGGAGTATGTAGAGACTGTTGGATTACATCTAACTATTGGCATTTTCCTTTTGCAATTGCAGGTCAGAATACAGTTGGGTCAAGGATCAGCTGGTCAGGTAACCCGGACCATGCTTAAAAATGAGGGGTTTGGTGCCTTTTACAAGGTTTGTTCCAGCTTCTATTTCAACTCACTTGGTCTTTGCAAAGAAAGTTTTAATTGAAGTGTATGATGACATTTGAGGTTGTTAGATCTGTCATGAATATGAACATGCATACATTTTGAGTTCATCTGGATAGGGATGTTCAGTTCACACAACATTTTAGGCCATTCACAGAAATTATATGGTGTTGTGACATGTTTGATAGCATTTTCCTGTAATGGAGCTAAGGAAAATTAGGGCCATTTGTTTTTCTTTCTTTGATATGCTCTCTCTCAATGCAATTTATATTTTTGCCAATTGGTCAAAAGGTTATTATGTCATTTTTCCTGCTGAGTATCACGGTAGATGGCTGGCTTTTTATTTATTTATTTATTTTTATTTTATTTTTTAATGTTTGGAGGTCTGGTAGATCTTGGATACCTACTGGTCTGCTAGTTTTGATGTTCAGAATTAAAGTTTGTTTAACTATTTAGAGGACTGTGGATGATAATTATTAGTGGACTCATCACCAAAGGTTGTTTGTTTTCATTTGATTATGTTTCAATGCAATATTTGTATACGAAATGACAAGTCCACATTAAGCATATAAACTCTATATTTTCCTGATATTTATTGTAATATATATGAGTTGAAGTGCTTTACTTCAGCAGTTTAATCTATCTCTAAGTTTGACAAAACTCGCCTTCATTTTATCTCATTTAGAAATTTTGATATGTTCTTGCTTTTTATCTGGAAACCATGTTTCATGGTTCTATTCTTGTGTCCRAGGTATCTTTTCAACTTGGTTATCTCGTGTGCGTATTCTTGACATTGCCTCTATTTCTCTGTGCAGGGGCTGTCTGCTGGGCTTCTTAGACAAGCTACGTATACAACTGCACGACTTGGATCATTCAGGTGAGTGTTGTTTTGCACTGAACTTTGACCAAACATGAAAGCATAGTGGTGAATGGATACCAGGGTGTAAAATACTTTTTATCATATGACCTTGCATTAATAAAATTAAGTTTTTAATTTGTGATGGCAAAATCTTGCTTCCTTTTTCTGGTGGGCTTTTCTGTCTGTTTTCTACATTACTAGGAGCATATGTAGCATGATTATGATCTATAGTTTAGCAAGGAGCAGCAATTTGATGTTGCATACATGCATGTWTTGGTAGATTGAACAAGTGGGAGAAACAAATATTTTCCCAAGTGTTTACATGATTACAATTTTTTACTTTTATTCCTTAAATATCTTTCTCTTGCAGGTTTTTTTCATATTGAACTGTTTGCCTCTCAATTTCTGTCATTAATAGCGACTTTCAAAAGTTGGAGGGAGAACGGTTCAGTCATAAAGCATAACACTTCCGTCTTTTATTTCTTACCTTTTCTTTTCCTGTACCCTGCTGCATTTCTGTAAATCCCAACAAACAAGAAGGGGACCATTAAGGAGAAGATAGCTTTACAAAAACGATTGATATTAATCCAGCGTCTATCGCATTTTGTGTTCTGAAGCTTGGGGATGGAGAAAACTCTTGACATTTGGATGTCTTGTTTTCTTGAGGTATGGCTGGAAACCCATTGAAAAATGACAAGTTACTGGATGGTTGCACCATTGCATGGTCCACGCCCGTGCCTTATTGGTTGGGTGCAAAGCTCCAGTCAATATGGGGCAGATAGAAGCACCCATTTCTTGCTGTTTAAAGCATGTCCTTTTTAGTGAGACTGAGAGATATAAAATAAATTGCAGGCTGGAGAAAGTAGAAATTGCTAAGGAACTTATTGATATTGTCTAATAAATTATGGGGTGCTCTCTCTGGTCTCTGCAGTTCTGATTTTATCATGTCATGTCAGCTATTTTTTTTCTTTGGTTTGATTCTCATTTGGATCTTGTCATTACAATACATGGATCCTCCAATGATGAGATGTTCTTGAACTGAGAAATATGACGTGAGGAATAGGTAAAARTATCTCTGATTTTGATGATATGAATGGCAGTGAAGAACATGCTGCCAGAAGAGCAGCTTTATTTTCTCCATGGATTATTATTTTTTGTCTGGTTGTTTCTGTGGAATATAAGGGGATCTGGTATCCACAGTTGCTATCAATCCTGGTAGTCTGAGAGCTTTGGTGTGCTCTAGTGAAATGGACATGGAAAAAGATGGTTATGAGGAAAGTAGATTCTAATATATGGAGTAAAATAGACTGACTGACTTGGTGTATTAGTGGGAAAATAGAGCTTTTGACTGGTAGAAGTGTTTTGCCTGCTAAGAGAAATGGAAATAGAGAAGCAAAAGCTTGAGGTCTTAGGCATTTTAACTAGAAGTCTTAGGCTGTGTTACTGTGCTTKTTGGTTCATGAATAGTGTCATAACAAATAAAAAGTACAATAAYCATAGTATTCTTGGCAGTGGTGGAGCCACATACAACTGAGTGGGGGGGCACAAGCCCCCATTGAATTGCAAAAAAATTCATAATGTGTATTCATTTTTCTATCTATTTATTGATTTTTTTTATTTGTGAGGCCACAAAGTTAATGAATAACTGGCCATTTTGATTTTTTTCCCCCTTAAAACAAAGTTGCATCTGGACTTGTTTTAAAACTTGGGATCACAATTTTTTTTTTCCTGACAAAATTTACTTCTTCTTTTACACCAAAACTTATCACCAAAATAATCCCACTAAGTCCCTATTRGGATACTTGGATTAAAATGAATGGAGAAATTGTTTGCTTTAGTTAAATAAAGTAATCTTTTCCCAACTATTAATTTTTCCAAAATCCCAACAAAAAAACAAAAGACAAAACAACAGGAAAGAACAGAGATTGATTCTGGAGTATATAAACATTCCTTTTAAGCTTTTAACTTTAAGAATCATGTTCTAATTATTATGCATATTGCATATTTAGATTGTTTTGGTTTATCTTTTGAAGATCTTCCGACGACTTAAAAAAAAGCTATTGATAAAGATTTAATATGTTTTTATCTAATAAAAAATAGATATTATTGTGGTGCCCCCACTATGCTTGGGGTCCTGGCTCCGCCACTAATTCTAGGTCTTGGCATGTGATGTTTTTATGTCTTGTTCAGTAGGCTGTCTCCAAATTAGATCAGGTCCATTCTGAAACTCTGTGCGCGTGGACATTTCATGCCTTGTGGTCATAAAAGAATACATATCAGAGAAGAATTTAGTTAAAAAAAAATTTCTTTACGGAAGATAGTAGTTCATTAGATGCTTTAGGATGGGAGGAGGGTTGTTACTGTTTCTAGCTTTTATGGGCTTTGAGTAGGTACTACCTGGAAATAGCTTCTTTAGAGAGGAAGAGCTAGACAATTGTGTGTGGAGAACTAGAAAGTTCAACATGGCTACCATCTTTAACTTAAAAAATGCGTACCATGTATGATATAAAGGACAAGTATTCAAAGGGATTGGGTTTTCAACTGGTGGAACTCTTAGTTCTAGATCTCTCCAAGGATTGGGGTAAACATGTCTCCTTTAAACAGTAGATGAGCATAAATGGGCTCGAATTGGGTGGGGTCAGGAAGCTAGCTCATTGATTTTCCTATTGACTGGTATAAATAAAGATTGTTCTCGTTTCTGACATTGGTAAGTCCAACATGTATATTGATATTTGTTTTTTTTTTTTCTTTTTTTTCCCCCCTTGAAATATTTTGTTGAAGATAGACAGATAAAGTATGAAGCCTTTGAGACTCTTTACTATCTTGGATATTGTAGTATTAACCCATTTTTTTCAACTTCTTTCTTTCAGGATTTTGACCAACAAGGCACTTGAAGCCAATGATGGCAAGCCACTACCTCTATATCAAAAAGCTTTGTGTGGGCTGACTGCTGGAGCAATTGGAGCAACTGTTGGTAGTCCTGCAGATTTGGCACTCATCCGTATGCAGGCTGATGCCACCTTACCTGCTGCTCAGAGGAGAAATTACACGAATGCATTCCATGCACTCTACCGTATTGTTGCTGATGAAGGAGTCTTGGCACTCTGGAAAGGTGCTGGGCCCACAGTTGTGAGGGCAATGGCATTGAACATGGGAATGCTTGCCTCTTATGATCAAAGTGTGGAGTTCTTCAGGGATTCTCTTGGTTTTGGCGAGGCTACTACAGTGATAGGTATGTGGGCAGATTAGATTTGCACATTCATGATTTCTGGTCTTCTCCATAAATACCCTCCTCTGGATTGTCATCTTCGGAACTAGTAATATRATTTGCCAACATGGTATTTATGTCTTTCAAGTGGACATTGGACATCATCACGAATGCATTGGTAAAAGTGACATAAATGTCCTTGTTTCTTATTACCTTGAAAATATTGAATGAGGAATCTGATATGCTTAGCCTGTTAATTTCTAGAAAGAGGAAATGCAGAAAGATACCCTGATGAATGAGAAATCTAGAAGATGAATTAAAAGTGCTTAGAAGTATAACTTTCCAACCTCTTTTTGCTTCTGTTAGAACCACTATGCTTGGAGTGTCGGAGATTGACTGTGATCCTTTTAGATATTTTTCATTTGAGTGAAGATCAATATTGCGAATCACTCATATCTGACCTTGGATCTTCTTTGTTATTGCCTTTACTGAGGAAGAAGCTAAGCAGTCACATGTTTTTTGTGACCATTGATCCAATAAATAGTGGTATAACTTTAGGAATTGGATGGTTCTTAGGTACTTCCATCTTCTGTTAAGAAAGATTATCTTTGTTTTGATTAACCAGTTTCCTCTCCCCTTGTCTGTTGCAACTTCTGAGTTGGACAGAGTCATTCTGCCTCATCACATTGATGTCGAGAGATCTTTGGAATAGGAAATGATGTGGGGTTGTGTCATGGGGCTGAATGACATAGGGTACTTTTTCGATTGTGGACCTTATTGGCCAATAGTTGGGTGCATGGAGAACGTATTGTATAGACTAGTGGACCTTATGGCAATATTAACTTTTGGAATTTCCCTGTGAATAAAGACGAGGAAACAAAACTGAGGACTTGAATTTGTATACAAACTTGTTTTGGTTCTCCTTAATAGTATCTGGAACTTCTATCTAAATATTTGTTTTCTTGTTTCATTGCAGGGGCTAGTTCGGTATCAGGATTCTTTGCTGCAGCTTGCAGTTTGCCTTTTGACTACGTCAAAACCCAAATCCAGAAGATGCAACCTGATGCTGAAGGAAAATATCCATACACTGGTTCCTTAGATTGTGCAGTCAAAACCTTGAAGTCTGGCGGGCCATTGAAATTTTACACTGGATTTCCAGTGTATTGTGTTAGAATTGCCCCACATGTCATGGTACTTTCCCTATTTCTAAACTAGTAAATAAGCAATTAAGAACGTCTTTACTTCTTCGTGATATGACCTATCTATGTTTGCTTTGCAGATGACATGGATATTCCTCAACCAAATTCAGAAAGTGGAGAAGTCTATTGGTTTGTAYTTTTAGCGCGGKAACAGAGAATATGTGCGGGAGCTGAGAGTTGGAATAATATTTTGCCTTCATACGTTATTGCTGGGATTGGTAATTTTGTACCCTCAACTCATAAGGGTTTATTCAAGAATTCTTTGGAAGCAGATTGACAAAGATTGTTGTAGTAAGTGGAATCAAAGACTCTAGGTTAGGCGGCTGAAGGATTTTCATGTTCCTTTCTAATTACATTTGGGAGGACATTACACACTGGAAACTCTTCCTTCTGGGGGGAATAAACTCTGCACCCAAGCTACCGGTTGGTAAGCGGGTATTTTTTTCGCGTCAATTCTGGGAAGATTTTTTGCATTCCTGTTCAGGGGAAAAGCACTCTCGTTTCTGCTTCTTAAGCACAAATTTTCCTTTAAGCTCTGTGATTCAAGAATTTGAGCGAGGAAAAGGATTTCTTTTAAAGATATTAAAAGGTCGTATATTGTTTGATTAATTATAAAAAATGCAAAGGAAATGGGCAATAATTTCTCTTGTTTAGTTTAAGGATCTTGGAAGCAAAATAATAAGAAATAAAAATATATTTGTGAAACTGAAAAATAAGCTCAAATTTAAAATTTTGAAGAGTAAGTATTTTTCTACTATTGTATAAAGGGGATTGTCGGACGGTGTTAAAAATTACTAAAGTTTCAACTTTTTACATTTTTTTACAATATGATGTGGATAGCAAATAATAATAAAGGTAATAAGTTCTTCTTGGATAAAATTAAAAATAATAAATTAAATTGCCTTTTTATTAGCATCATATAAACCAATTAAAACTTCCAATAAAATATCTTAATATATAATTTGCACTACTCTTAAACTTATAATTAAATTTAAATGATAGAAAACAGTCAAAAATAAAATAATAACATCAGAATAATAAAGTATTATTTTTTTCTTCAATTTACTTTTATTTAAGTTAAAAATGAGTTTATTAAAGAAATAAATGAGGTGTTTTTTTTTTCAAGATGTAAGAAAATTTTATAAGAACAGATGATAGAAGATGTTATTCATATCAGGAGCATTCTTTGAAATGCATCAGAATATGATTACTTTGAAAAATTAGGGGAATATCATCCAAAAAAATGTTTACTTCTTTGAAATGCATTATAATATGATTACTTTAAAAAATTAGGGGAATATCATCYAAAAAAATGTTTATAAAAGTTTTTAGTTCGAAACCTTTTGAGTTTGAAGTTACCTTAGCCTCGATCTATTATATGTTCAAATAATAAAAATATTTACTACATAAGAAGTTAATACAAAAATGTTGATATATAATAAAAAGTTTTTAAATATAAAAAAGAATTCATACAAAATAAAGATAAAAAAGAATTAGAACCAATTGTGTATTTTAATACCATTTTTATATATAAATTAATTTTGTGTGTTTTAAGTTGAATAAAGGCAATATATATATATTCAAAATTTTATAAAAAAATTAAAAGAAAAAAGGGTCAACTTGACCAGGTCACGCGCATCACCCGGTGTTACTCGGGATGGGGCCACACTTGGTTCTGGGGCGTCCCAATCTTGATTTTTCAAAAAATTTTTATTTTTTAAATCAAAATTTTAAGCTAAAACCCATATTTTCAAAAAGAAAAAAAATCACATTCTTAGAGAGATTAAATTGATTACTAACTTTTAATTGGGAAAATTTTAAATAAAAATTGTAAAATTAATTTTTAAATTTAAAAAAACAAATGATTTCTTAGAAAGAATTTGGAAGAGAGAGAAGAGAGAGAAAGTGATTTGAAGAATAATGAAATATTTTGGTCAAACGTACCTTTACATTTAGTAAAAAATCATTACGATCAAATATGAAATTTTGTCAACACGGATCGGTTACGCCAATTACACAGTGTGACCTGAGATTGGGCCACATTTGGTTTGGCGTAGTCCCATCCTGAGTTTGTCAATTTTTTAAAAATTTTTTTAAATCAAAATTTCYAGCTAAAAAATTTCATATTTTTAGATAGATCAAAGGATTACTAATATTTAATCAGAGAAACTTTAAACAAAGACTATAAATTGATTTTTAAATRYAAAAAAATGGATTAMTTGCAAGAGAATTTGGAAGGGAGACAYAGAGGGGAGAGAGATAGGAGTGATTTGAAGAACAATTGAAATTTTCTTTTACATAAGGGTATTTTGGTCAAATGTATTCCAATGATTTAGTAAAAATGTGCCACATTTAGCAAATTTAAAAATTTATGATAAGATTCAGCAACTTCAAACTGTATAAATTACTTACAAATGTATATTTACAATTAAAATTTATATATATAAATTAATAATAAATATGCTTCTATTAAAAAAGGAAAATGAACGGATTTTATTTTTAAAAATAAAAAGGCTTCTTTCTATTTTCTAGATAAATTACAACTTTGTTTTTAGATAAATTACAATTTTGTTTTATATTTCCTTTTCTACACAAAAGCGTGAGGAAGACCTATTTTCATTTTCTATTTTATTTCTTCACCTCTTTCCCTCTTTCCTTTTCTTCGCTATTTTCCTTAGCCACCAATTCATAATAAATTTCTTATAAGAGAATACTTTTCCTTTTCCCTAACAAAATTCTTGAACCAAACAAGACCTTAATTAGGGACCCTAGCGGATAGCAATAAAATTATTATTATTATTTGGTTAGATCACCTTATTTTCTCACTTTGTCAAATTAGTCCGAGCTCGACTTGGGTCGCGTTCGTAAAGTTTGACTCTTATTCGAAGGAGGGCCTGACCCACAATTCTTTCAACATGACGCCACAAATAGGGTGGAACCCGAGATCTCACTTTGGCTTAGCAGTCTGCTTACCAATTGCCCTAATTTGCTCGATTAAATAGCAATAAAACTGTACATAATGCTTAATTTTTCCCCAAAAAATAAGTGGATGGCAAATATTTGTTAACGGAGTGCTTTGTTGTAGCAACAAGCATAAATGCTTCAATATTTCTGAGAAGTCCTTGATAACCTCTGGTAACATCCAACATGCTCTAGGAAACTCCTTATTCCCTTGACTATTGCAGATGGTGGCAGTTTTTGAATCATCTCAATATTTGCCTTCTCAACTTCCATTCTATTTTTTGCAATTCTATGCCCAAGACTGTGATGATCCGCCCTCCCTTAGGTTCCATTGGTGTTGTATGGGCACTACCTGCCTCTTGGCAGTCAAGATATAAACATATAAAACATCTCATGAAATAATATACAACTATCTAGTATAAATAGATAATATCGATTATAATCTAAATCAAACCAAAACTAGTACAAGAAAATAAACAAAGGCTATGAGCCGAATTTATTCAGGTTCCACAAAATTTTGATCTTCTCCCGTAGCTTATACTTAATTACCTGTTACTAAGATATGAACAAAGAAACCAATGAGCAAGGCCTAATAAGTTCTATGTGTGGGGTGTAATTGTATTTAAAACCCTAATAAAAGCTTAATTGTAGTAGTGAAGATTGAGTGATATAAAAACGTGAAGTTATATGCAAATCAAAACTATTCCGAAGCATTTTCAGAAAATAGAACAATTTAGATATCAAGCATGTAAAGACAAGGACATTGCATGTAAAAATCGTATAGTGAGAGAGAGAGAGAGAGTTTTACCATTTGAAACAAAAATATGAGATGCACGGGATAACCGTTGGAGACATTCTCCACGGGATCAATATTACCAGCCTTATATCCTTGTATTGCCCGTGCGACAAGAGTATTCACTAGTAGGATAATACAAATCAATTGTCTCGTGTCAAATCCCCTAACCAAGGATACGAAGGCCTGACAGTATATAGTGGGTTCATATGACACAACCGTTTGCCCGATGCATTCCCTATTTGCCTCACATACAGTTATCGGATAGGTCATTGGTTATCGCAAAAATTGAGGCCTGGCAACTCAAGAGGTACTCGTACTGGTGATCAGCCGAACATAGTACTTTGCCCGCCGGACTAGTCACACGAGACTTCCGACAGAATACTRGTCACATTATTACAAGATTCCATGCAAGATTATGCTTTGAATTTTCATGATGTTTTCATGACTATCGAAGAATCAGGTGTCATGTTTGTTTCAAAATTTCCACCATCATTTCCTTGTTCAGGTTTGGAGAAAATAAAAACAAGTGACACGTCGAATTACAGGCTTTGAAAAGATTTGTAAAACGAAAGGATTTTTTGGGTTCAAGCATACAAAAATTCTTGGAAATAGGTCTAGATAAAAGCGGGCTATTTTGAGACATTTAAAGGAAGGAAACTCATAATAGAATATTTAGAAATACTTGAATTATATTTCTAGAGTAGCACAAAATTACATGTATTTGGAATTTTAAAATACGAAAGGAACTCACTTTTAAGCGTACATGAATCTGGAAAACATATCTATAGTACTCTTAAATAATAAACCACGCACTTTGAATGTTTTAAAAGATAGAAGAACTCACCTTATCGCAATAGTGTTTATAACTGGTTAATTCTATTGATTTTCATATCCTAAAATAAGTCACAGAATAATTCTAATTTAGCCTTAAATTGGTTATAAATTTATGCTCAAGTGCTAGGATAATTTGTTATACCTAAATCATATATTACTTGGTTTTTAAAAGGTAATCATTTGTTGACTTATATATATCTGAATTCGATAAAAATCAATTGAAAAATGATCATAAGGTTTTAAGAAATTTCTTAGGATAATTTATTTTGTCCAAAAAGGTTGGGCTAATTTTCATATTTTATCCAAATATTCTAAAAATAGGAGAGTAAGACTGAATTTTCTACAATTGATAAAGTTTATTATTTTGGATATATCTTAGGTTTTATAAATCTGATTTAAGTGAAATTAAGCTTTACTTGACCCTAAGATATCCATATTTTTAATTATATAAACTTGTCTTAGTTTCCTTTTACAGATTATTCATTTTTATGGCAAATTTTGGTATGATTAATCTTGGCAGTGTTCAGTATTTCATTTATATCTTGAGTGTCATTTAGAGGTTTCTTGTTGAATTAATTCATATACATTCCTAAGGTCCTAAGGAGCTCATACATATGGATCATTGCATGTATTATGATTATTTGAATTACTAAAAAGTGTTGAGAGTTGGAAGATAAATGAGTGTTTGATTCGGTTTACTCAAGCTAACACCATTCTAAAGATTTGGTCATATCTCTAGTTTTAGAACGATTTTGGTAAAATCCTAATATCTAAGGGTTCTATCCATATATGTACGATCCCAATCGATGCAATATTAAGGTTAAAGAATAGGTAGGACAGTAGGTTTTTGTAATTTCGGTCATTRAGGGGCAGGTTTCCATCACCAGCCCATATCTAATTCAATACTACTCCTTTTCAAGTGTCATCAGTCCTATTATACTTCTAATACGTTAAGACAACTAACCATATCATTTTTTTTTCTGTTATCAACCTCTAATTATCTTTGAATTCTTCCAATTATTATAGTCTAATGCGACTAGCATTTGGTAGCTTGTACTCATTTGGTACCTATCTATTATACTTCCATTTTTGTCACGTTTGTACCACTTCTTTCAGAGGGGTCTACCATATAAAAACATATATCTATAGGTCTTGGTCAAGAACATATATTATAATATTTGCTATGCATAATTCATCACAATTTTTATGCATGTTCTACCCAATTTTCCAAATTACATCCTCTGCTCATGTTTGGCATACATCAATCACTCTTCATTCTTGTTTCCATTCTATGTAGCATTTTCCAGATTGCATAAACTCCAAATCTCATAATAGAGGTTGTATGATTGAAAATAAATTTGTCTGTTATTTTTGCTGCAGCATTATCTCATCCATAATTCTTCCTTTTCTCATCTTAAGTCTAGCAATGCTCTTTTTTTGTTCCACATTCCCCTCAGCTTGTTCTCAAACGTGTGCATGTTGTAGCATTGTTTGCACTCCTACAAATACCTTTGAAGACCAAGCTTTGCAGCAATGGATAAACAATTTATGGACTGTTTTAAGCTACAACTGTGCTACTCTTATTTATCTAAAAACTACAGGAAAATATGACTAATCATAACTAAAATACCCAAATAATGGACATAAAACTGCTAAAAATAGGGTTAAAATGGGTTATTTTCTAAACTTATTAGGTGTTATGATATCGCTTGGATATATGCACTATGATTCAGTGAGTATTAGTTTATTGATTGCAATAGAATTTGAGATTGGTACTGTTGGGTGGGGGAACCAAGTTTCGCATCAGCTAGGATCATGGGTACATAAGTATGGATAATATGCCTCTTGGTACGAGGCCCTTTGGGTGAATCCAAAAGCAAAGTTATGTTGGCCTAGGCATAAAAGTATTATCTAAAAAGTTTTGGGCAAATCCAAAAAGTTTCAAGCATATTATCTAAAGGACAAAAGTAGATGGATTATGATCATAACAATAAGAATTATCTAAATCTGCTCAGAACATAAAAGTATCWTCAAGGATAGGTATATAATAATGATTAAGGATAGGAATATTTTAGGTTGAGTTGAACTTGGTCATTTACTTAGGTAATATGTCCATGGTTTCCCTTTATTTAAATAATCACTTTTGTAGAAAAATAACATAAAAATGATAACTTTAAACTCTGAACATCGTTTATATATTGTTGGAAATTATAAATTGAATATCATTTATGAATATAAAATATCAAACAGCATACAAATTTCTCTTGGCTATAGATATCTAGATGATGAAGCTTGGCTAAATATATTTTGACTATGCAACTTTATTAGTCAAATGTGGCTTTCCAAGACATCAAACAAGAAAAATGAAATGCGGATGTGGAAAAAAAACTCATGTTGGCTAAATAATAGCAATATATTAAAAAATACTTTGATTTTAATCTTTTGCACATGTTATCTTCTAAATACTCAAACAATACAGTTTTTAGGTCATTAAAGAAAAAATTAGCTTTTATATTTTAAGAAATTTAAATATTTTCTAATTATTAGAAGAATTTCGATTATGAACCACAAGTATTAYACAATTATATCGTGCATTTTTGTTATACTTTGGAGTCCATGACATATTTTTTTTAATTAATTAATGAAGTATAACAAGATCAATATATCTAGCCTCTTGGAAAATTCTTTCATAGCAGACATGCACCTAGTAATTATTTATATATTTCTCCCTTTTTTGGTTTAAAACTCTTAATTCTTATTCACCTTGTTTTTTATATGAAAAATACTGAACTGGTTACATGAATTATAGGGGCATACCCCTAATCCAAACACTAGAAAAGTCCTTTACTATTTCCTATACATATTACTTTAGTCCTTTAAGGCTCAATTTAAAATTGTTTCCTTGTTCAATTTCCAGAGAAACAATGTACTAGATCATGGAGCCCGTATGTCTCGTTCTTAGCGTAATGCTACTCTTTAGGTATGTTTCTTAAACTCCTACCTTTAAATAGCTATGGTTACAAGCTTCATTCCTCTCCAGTCCAAGAAACACCCTCCCACTTCTCTGCTGTGACAAACTAAACTCCAAAAGGAATGAAGGACATAGGATTCTGCCAATCAACAATTTATGTCTACATATTTAATTCGAGGGATCATAAGCAATGAGCTTATTAGGCCTTTCTTGGTTATTCTCATTGTTTAACATTTCCGCCTTCATGGCTTCCACTAATTTATCTCATGACTTTCTAAGGGAACTCTTGCAAGAGAAATATTAGGGAACTATTGATATTTACCAGTGAGAGGGCTTATGGTATCGACTTAATTATCTTGAAGGAGGCATAGACATGGATTACYCCAAAATACTTGAACAATTTGTATATACATGCATTATGCACAACTCCYCAAATTACCGGAGATCAAAAGGAAAAAGAACGGCAATGGGGTGATGGTGAAAAGGTTAAGAAGAAACTGGTGACCATAGTGATAGTGATGGCAACAATGATTGCAATGCGGTGAAGAAGAAGTAAAAAAGAATTATTATGGTGGAGGTGAAGAAGAAAGAGTAAAAAGGGATAAAGGGATTACGGTAAAAGGGTAAAGTTGAAGGGTTTTTATTTTTATTTTTAAATTTTCACAAARAGTCGCATTTAGAACATGCGATGGCTAAAAAACGATTGCATTTACTACATGCAATGGTCTAAAATCCAATCGCATATGCTGAATCCAAAGGTAAATTGCCTCGAAGCTAATGCAAAGACCCATTGCATTCACAAAATGGGATGATTTTTTCGACCAATGAATGCATTGAGTCCATTTGTGTCAGGGTTTAAAAAATCTGTCTAGAGACAAAGAACTTTCCCAAAAGGCATCCAAATAGCGAAAAAACCCTATCATTCATGCTATTTCTTACACAATTCTTATATATATACACCTCTTGTTAAAAGAATATTCTAACCCTTGTTTGAAGAAAATGAGCTACTATTATCTTTCATAATGCCAAAGCGGGAGAAAAATGGCATTTGCATTCTCTGCTCCTTGTGAAATGGAGAAGAAGAATGCATCATCTAAGAAAAATAAAAAATAAAATAGGAGTTAGGAGAAGTGAAGAAAAAAATTGAGGAGGAATTCTTGAAAATTCTTAAATTATGAACCTCACCTTATTTTTACCACTGTAACCTCACCTAATATTACTTGCTAACTACTTATGTAATCTTTGGGGTTGATAAGCTTTTACTCTTGTTTATTACTGATTCTATCTATTTGTGTATGTTAGGTGGAGTTTTGATGAATTTGACATCTGATATTTTAATTGAATTGATCAAGCACTTAAGAATAATGGTTAAAATAATATCAAATTGGACCTAAAACTACATAGCAAAATCTGTGAGTATTTCTATTGAAGCTCTAGGCTGGAGGTATGGAGGTTGCTTGGGCTATAGACTCTTTTGAGTCTATAAATATTCTGATATGTTTATAATATATTCAAGTTGGCAAACTTGTGTTATAAATTTCMATATCTATAAACTTGTGAAATGAATTTGCATTAATCCCATTAGACTGCAATTGAATATCTTACATGAGTTGTAAATTTGTTGAATTGTTTGCTCTTTGTTTGCTTTGATACTCATCCCTTATTATAATTGAAAATCTTATATGAGATTATGAGCTTTGCCTTTGTGTTTAATTCTATGAGAAAATAACCTCATCTAAGGTCTTGTGCTATACTTGTCATATTTTTGGACCTTGCATATAATTAGGGGGAGCTTTACTGAAATTCTATACTAAAATTATTCCATAAACTGTTTACAATGTAAAATGCCTAAGTTGTTAGTCATTATAAAAAAAAAAGGGGGGGGGGGGAGATTGTTAATCCAATAGGATTTAAAGATTCATAATATTGTTTTGATAATGACATGTGCTTAATATGATTCCTAATTTGCATTATAGTGTTACTTTAATGGGAATGATTCTATGGAACATAGAGAGCCTTCACAATGGACTTCAATGTACAAGATCTTCATTCTTCAAGATAAACAAGACTTATTTATGAATATCAAGAATAAATCAGAAGGAATACTCTATGAAAGGCCTATGTGATCTCACAAGACAAGATCTTCCATCGTGAATAATGCTTGAATGTTTACATGGTGGATTGGGCTTAGGGACTGGTGGTTGAGGTTTAGTGGTTTCATCTTCTGTATACTAGTCCTTTTGGTTTTGATCTCATTACTTTTAAAGTGTTGGAATCTTGGAAAAATATTTTTTCAAAACCTACCTTTGAACTTATACATGCATCTCTTGATAAAAGGCACGAAAATCTAGTTGAATCATGTTGAGAATGATTTGACATTGATTATTTGGAAGTTAGGAAGTATGCATCATTGAAATTGAGAGTTTCAAATGTATACCTTTGAGTTTCGAACTTCCAAAGCCTTATTAGATAAGTTTAGGATGGTGCTGATAAGTCCAAAAGCTAAGTCTAAACTTAAGTGTGAAGACTGAGCCGAACTTTAAATCCAATGGCTAAGTCCGAAGATTGAGTCTGAACTTCAAATCCAAAAATTATGTTTCTGCAACTTAGTAACAGTCACATTTATGACCGTTACACCCAATTTCTCTCTATTTATAAAGGGGGTTCTCAGCCATCATTTTTAAAGATCTTTTGACCCTTCTTCAATTGAAAAATCTAGTATATCTCAATGCTTTGAAATAATATCTTTGTAACATTATAACCCAAGAGTCCTAGCTTTCTGTGAAGAAATCTATCAAAAGAAGGGTTTGAGCTGTCATTCTCTTTTATCCCTACTATTGAGAGTGGATAAATCTGGTTTTCTTTTCTTCTATATCCTCTGTGTGTGGTTTCAAGGTTGTCGGAGATAATAAAACCCTTCAAGGGTGAACTTTGTGGTGTGATTTCGATTGTCATGGTTGTGTAAAATCCTTCGTGAGAAGGTGATCCTTGATTGAAGGATTAAGTGAGTTACAAAACCCAAGAGTAGGTGAGCTTTTCGTCTATCACACACAAGATTATCTAGGGATAAGACCTTTTGTAGGGTGGACCTTACTTGATTTGGTTCCAAGTTGTTAGGATACATAAAACCCCTTTGAGAATGAGTAACAGAGAGTCAAGGTTGTGGAAAACCCTTAATGGGAAGAGTGGTCCTTGATTGGTAGTTAAACAAGTTGTAAAACCCATTTGTGAGTGAACCTTTAGAGTAATCTTGACCAAACAGTCTATGTGACAAAGTTAAGTTAGAAATCCTAAGGTTGAGGCCTTACGTAATAGATGTAAATCCTTTGAGGGGTTGAGCCACTATAAATCTTGTGCTCATCTTACTATTCACTTATGCCTGTACTTGCTTAAATTCTAGCTTTATGTTTGAATTCCTTGAGTTATAAGTTTGGTATTGACTTATCATTACTCAGTCAAGTGGTGTGAAGGTTCAATTGCATGTATACACTCTCTTGCATTGATTTCTAAGGTAGTTTCTTTTTTATTTTTTTATTACATGTTGTGCAGTATTTACGATTATTCCATCCTTATTGAACACTCGCTGCACATCACGTGATTCACAAAAAGTCTCTTAGACAAACTTCTCCCCAAAAGGTCAAAAATCAAAAGGGGATGTTTTGATTTTGAATTGGGAAAACTTTATAAAAAAACCCAATTCAACCTCCTCCCTCCCCCTTCTCAGGTGCCCCTTCAAGTTTTTCATTATGAAAACCTCTCCTTCCCCAAACCTTCCTAAGAAACCTCCACCGATCCAAAACTAAGGTTGAACTATTATAATATTATCTAAGAATTTTGGTTCAGGAACCATCTATACTCTTGTTTATGACTTTCATTAMTTGTTCAAATATATGTGGTGAAATTTTGAGATGGAGTATGCAAATCTGACATGTGATATCAAATGCTCTATTTCAATGCTAATTATTGGTATTGTTATTCAACTGGTATCAATTGGCAATGGAGGTAGTGGTTAAATATTTTGAATTGTTATCTGATTGACCTTAAAAAGACATTTTGTTGTTTGGAAATGCTCCAATTGCAGAGGAAACTTTGTAAAAATTGATATTGAAACTCTCTTGAAATGATTACATGAAGGTTGATTGGGCTATAGACTRTTTGATTATATAAATTCACTGATAGGTTTATACTTTAATACACATTGGCAAACTCTTTATGCTATATATTGCAATATTCMAAGAACTTTAATGAACTTGCTTCGATAACTCATTAGACTGATCTGAATATCTTATATAAGTTCCAAATTTGTTTAGAATTGTTTCTTTGATACTCGTCATTAACTGTGTTTAAAATCTTATATGAGATCATGAGCTATGTATTTATATTGTATTCTATGTGAAAATAACCTATCTAAGGTCTTATGCTATGCTTGTCATATTTTGAGACCTTCCATATATTGAGGGAGAGCTTTACTGAAAATCTATATCACTGAGATACCCCCATGTTTTTTTCCATAACTATTTAAAATGAAAAATTCATTAGTTGTTTGTCATTATCGGAAAGGAGGAAATTTTTAATTTTTTTTATAATGACATGAGCTTATAATGTTTTATAACTTGCATTGTTATGGGATTTGATAATCTATGGAAAAAAACACCATATAATCAACTATTATTATATAACTTGCATTGTTGTAGGATTTGATAATTTATGGAACAAAACAACCTATAATTAACTGCCTCAAGCTTCAAGGATATTCATGTTGAAGGACTTGAGAACGAAAGAAGAAAAGGAAGATCTGAACAAGCTATTCAAATGAAGAATCCATCAAGCAATCTCTTCTAACTTTCTATAGGTTGTAGGCTAAATACAATATTTTACATTATATAATAGGCTTTAGTACTTAGTCTTATTTGGAGATGGTGATAAATTGCGTTTACATTTTTATTTTGATATTCAAAGCTTAAAAAAAATTCAATATTTTTTCAAAATAGTTTTCAAAACACATATCAAAACATCTTTATAAATGACCATTGCATGAATTTGATAGATATAATTGAGTTTCACTTGAAAGTGTTTTATGAGATATAATTGAGTTTCACTTGAAAGTTTTTTATGAGATATGGTTTCATATCTCAGATGCACAATCCAGTCACTTTCAAATATATTTTAAATCCTTTTTGTAAGTTAAGTCCGATAGCAAAGTTTTTGATGCAATTTTGTGATTTTTGACCGTCCGAAACAGTCAAATGTTGAGTCCTTGGTCTCATACTCTCTCTCAATTAAACAGTCTAAAGACCATCTGAAATTGCACCCAACATCTGTTTGGAGAGTCTTCGGACGAAGACCATGTTATTTCGATCGTCCGAAATACATGTGTTTGAACTCCAAAGGATAGATTTATTACAGTCCTGATATATTTATTATCGTTGGACATTGGGCTACACAATACATGGTTTTCCTATCTAGTCATTTTGAACAAGCGAGAAAATTTTGAATTTCATAGAAAACATCTTTGAAAAACATTAAAAAAAAAAGATTTCACGATATTCTTGCATTGCATCTTCGGAAGCTCTTCATGCTGAAAAAATCTGCGTATTTATCTATAAGAATATCTGTGTGAGATAAAAGGTTTATCAAGGACATAAAACTCTTTTAAGAGTGAACCTTGTTATGTAAAAGTCAAGGTTATGTAAAATCTTCTTGTGGGTGAGCCTTGAAGCAGTAGTATGTGAATACTGAGGTTGTTAGAATACATAAAACCCTTTCGAGGGTAAGCCTTGGTTGGAAGGTTAAATAGTTATAAAACACGTGTAGGTGAACCATTCATGTATTCATATATTGTTGAGAAAACTACGTGTTAGTGGAGTGTAGTCTTAGGTAGTGGATGTATGTCTGGAAAAAGGAATAAGAATCGTACCAATATAAATCACTTAATTCTGTTGTGCATTCTTTACTCTTTTGCATTTAAATTGTTTTAACTAAGTGCACAAAACACTTTATCACTCTTTATTTGCTGAACTTTGATAATATCTGAAAGAGAGTTTGAAAAATATACTATATTTAATTTGAGAAATAAGTATTCATTCCCTCCCTCCCTCTCGGTTCTTTCAACTTGCTCTTATTACAATGGTTTTTGGTTCGATCCAATAATTCTCCCATTGTATAAAAAAATAAAAAATAAAAAATGAAGGAATTGCGATATTAGTTAATTCTAGGCCTAGAAAATAATGAGAAAAAAAGAGAATTTATAAGATTTTATTATTGAACAATATGAGTATTTGACAAGTTTTTTATTTATTCTATTAGCAAAATATAAGTGATACACAAATCTCTCATTTACAAAATAAGAAGAAAATAAAAAATGCYTAAAAAAGAATTAATCTTATAAATTTGTTAAGAAAGTGTTACAACCTCTAAAATGTTCTCAAGTCAAGAACTTGATCTTTTGATTCTTCTCTTTGAATTTTTCTTAGGGCTTCATAGCTTGATCTCGAGATTTCGAAAAGAATTCGATGCTCTTTCTTTTAAGCATCTCTCAATATAAATTTTATGAATTTTTGAACCACTTCCCATTATGTTTTGGCAAAGCGAATTGATTTGATTGATCGAAGTCACATCTAGGACTGAAGTGGCATTACTTGATTTGCCAACCTGTATTCTTGATTTTCATTGATTGAACCTTGTTGTCTTTAACACGTATCATCATTTCATTAATCGATATGTCACATACTCTCAAATTTCAATGAAAGCATTTAAAACTGACTCTTAATTATTTAAATAAATTATAAAAATTTAATTTAATAAAATTTTTATATCTACAAATTGTCTCATGAAGCTTGTTCACAAGTACAACTTAAAGATGAGTCCGAGTGGACAAGTTTGAAATTGATTTGCATCAATTGGGTCAACATCACAGGTCCAAAAACTCCAGTTTATTCCCTTTAACCATCTTTAAGATATTTGAACCCTCTTCATCCTTCAAATGTTGGGCTGCTTATTTTTCTTCAATATGTTGGGCTTCTTTTTCTTCAATTTGTTTGGCCCATTCTTCTAGCTTTATCCTTTTCGACTGGAACTTTCTTTTTCTTTTTCTTTTTTCTTTAAAAACTCTATCTAATTAGATAGATATACATAATCTAATAAAATTTATGTTCTTAATCCTAACACAATTCATTTTTTTCCCTATATATACACCATCAATTACATGAGTTTTTTTCCATTTTTTTACTCCTCATTGTCTCGTCCTGATGTATGTCTTATTTTTTGTCCCAAATTATGAAGTCCTCTTATCTGTCTTGTTTCTTGTCCCAACTTATTAACTTCGATACATTGATTAATTTTTCATTGTTAATGTAACATTTATTCTTGCACTGAGGAGTTTCAACAAACACCAAAAAAGCTGAGATATCTCCGAAGATAAAAAAAGTAGACCTCTTCAACTTACTATGGATTTTGGCTTTTGCATGCTTTTTTTTATTATGATAAACTCCCCTTTTGTTTTTGCAAGAATCAGAAAAACATATTTACCTTTTTTTCTCTTTTTTTTTTTCAGTTTTCTTTTCGCTACTCTTTTTACCCTTGATGTATTGTCCTTGTTTCCCCTTCTTTTTGTTTCTTTTTTTTTTTTTTTTTTCTTGCCATTTTTTTCTTTGCCCTCTGTGTTTCTTTTTTTTAATTTTTTTTCCACGGTACATTTTTCCTGTCTTTCTTTTTCTCTTCGTCATGGGCCGCCTGGGGTGCGTGTGGTCCAAGCCCAGAACCTAGGCCCTTTTACTGTTTACTCCCGTTTCTTATCTTCTTTGCGGACGACCGGAGATGTGGCCCAACTTATGCAGCCCAATCCATATTTTCCTATTGTGTTTTTATTTTTTTCTTTTTTTTTCTTGGCTCAGGTCTTTTCTTGGTGGGCCAGCTGGACTCAGCCCAAATCCATGCGGCCCAGCGTTTCTTTGCAGCTCTATTTTGTTTCTTTCTTTTCGCCGGCCGGTCGGACAACTTTGTGGGTGGGAGTGTCGCGACGGTAGTGGCTTCCTCCTGCGCTGCGGCAAACCTTGATTTCCTCTCTTTTCGCAGATTTGCAGCGGCGAGTAGTCTCCTCTCTCTGCCTTCTGCTTTCTGCTTTTGCGTGCCATGGCAGCTCCCCTCCTCTTTGCAGCTCGCAGCAGTGACAACGCACCATTTCTGCCTTCTGGTCGCAGTGGCCTGCGGTAGCGGATGGCCCCACGAGTAGGCAGCGAGCAGCAGCGACGGCAAGGAGTTTTCTGCCTTCTGTTTCTGAGACATTTCCTGAAGCTGCCTTCTGTTTTTTTAGGACCTGCTTCTTGATTATTGCTGTGGCGGTCACCTACTTGATGCTTTGCCGTTGAAGAGGAGCGGCGCCTGGATGCAGCAGCGACGGCAAGGAGTTTCTGCCTTCTGTTTCGGAGACATTTCCTGAAGCTGCCTTCTGTTTTTTTTAGCACCTGCTTCTTGATTATTGCTATGGTGGTCACCTACTTTATGCTTTGCCGTTGAGGAGGAGCGGCGCCTGGATGCAGCAGCGACGGCAAGGAGTTTTCTGCCTTCTGTTTCTGAGACATTTCCTGAAGCTGCCTTCTGTTTTTTTAGCACCTGCTTCTTGATTATTGCTATGGCGGTCACCTACTTTATGCGGCGCCTGGATGCAGCAGCGAGCCCCTTTTTTCTGCCTTCTGCTTTTTGACCTGCACACACTCAGCATGGTCACCCAAGCTTTGGTTCTCGAGGTTACTCTTGGATCCACCGGCATAATCAACAGTTGTCCGTACAACCCCATCCAAAAGCTTCCGAGATGGAAAACGGCAATTTTTTCAGCCCGTGAGGCTTTTTCCATTTAGGCTGCTGCAAATCAAACTTGCAGAGACCTCAGAAAATCCAGGCGGGGTTTTCTTGTTAAAATTGCAGGAGGGTTTCTCATGAATTGGTTTTGGGCCTAACTCTTGCCCCTTGTTTTTTTTTCTTGCAGATGTTTAGGCTCGGCCCAAGTAATTTTCCTTCTTTCTCTAATTGGGCCATGAACTTGATGGGCTCACACCTTTTATTTCTACAGCTAGCGTTGGAGTTGGGTTTGGGCCTAAATTTGGGGCTATCTTTTGTGGCTTATGCTTGAGTGGGCTTGGATTGGGCTTAGCTTAATTCTTCATGGATTTGCCTCACTCTTTTTTCCTTTTGGGCCATTATCTGCTAGGCCCGACATCAGCTTCGCATCCTTTTTTCCCCTTTTTTTTTTTTTTTTTCATGTCTCTGTTTCCGATGTTGATTTTTTTCTCAATTACTTTTGAACTCCCTCTATTTTTTTCTTTTTGCAACCTTGTTTCTATTTTTTTTGTGCTGCCACCCTCTTATTATCCTTTTTTTCTTGCAGCTTTCTATCTCTCTCTTTTTTTTTTTTTTTTGAAAACTTCGACATTTTTTTTATTTCAAAGTTTCAATATACTTACCCTTTTGATTCTTTAAAGGTTGTACAATTTGAAGTCCCTAGCAAATGGAGATCAAAGATTTTGAGAAGTCAAAGTCARATATCTTCATTTCAGACAATCAAAGGGGATCTCAATTTAAATCTATAACTTTGGATGTTCTTCCAGCAGCATCAAAATACTTAAATGTGGGTCGATCTTCCAATGAAACGAATTTCCACATTAGTAGATGGTCTTCATCATGCTTCAAGAAAGTAGTTGACTCATACTTCGTCTCATCAATCRGAAAAGTCCTGCTACTATTGTCTTCAACTCAAGATGTGAACACAAGCTCCAAAAAATTCTATCATCCTTTTGCAGATTGGAAACTTGACCAAGGTTCCAGAAGGCCCGCATTACGAATTTTGATGGGACTACTTATACTCGGAACTATTGGGAGTGACTGAAAACTATTCTCATAAAACACTAAAAGTTATTACCTGACATGAAAATATACYATGCCATTTACCCGTCTTTGTTCACATAGGATCATTACGGCAATGTCATGCATGTCTTTTGTGAGCTTTGGTGTCCTTTGACGAACACATTGTACACTTCGATTGGTGAGTTATCTATTACACTTTAGGACTTGAAGAGCTTCTGCGGTCTTCCTATTCATGGCTTGTTTTATAATGAAGTGATCCCTTCTGCTAAGGAGCTTTACGAGACTGACTGTGAAGGCAATTACCTGCTTACTGAAAGTTGTAAATTTCTGTTCTTTGCTTTGGAAGGATTGCAAAAAGCGACTCATATGGATTTTCCTTTGATGATTGGGTTCAATTTTGGTTTAAGGACCAACTAGATACCCACCACCTCCCCTGAGACTATATAACAGGCAAACTACAGCAAAGTCGATGACGTTGCATAATCCTATAGGCATCGTGAAATAGCACTTTTTTTAACAATTGTAGAGGGAGAAAATGAACCTGTTAATGTACTCAATACCTCAAAGACTTTGAGAGGGGAAATTATACTTGGCTACATTTTTATATTGTTGGATATGTAAATTTATTTTTTCAGGTAYAGAGTTCAATTGCATTCGTTGTGGTGTCTTTAAGGTGGCTAGTCTTATTGCTTTCAAGCGAAAATTCTCAGTAGCTATACCGYCTTTGGTGAATATCTACAATGGCTTGAGTAGGGTCTCCCGATCTCCATTTCTAAAGGAATGTCGAGCTACATTCCCAATTCATTATGTGTACACATGGATTACTCAATACTTTGGCACCCATCATGAGAGCAATAATTGCTCTTCAATTGCATAGATGGTCAAATTCTAGGAGAGAAGATGCAAAAATATTTCTCTCTTTTAGAAGCACAGGAAATTTCAAACGTGTGGATCCTTCTTCCATGAACTGTAACTATATGATTAATGACTTCAAGCGATCTTTGGCGGATAAAGGGTCTCTATCATTGACTTGGTTTGATTACTTTATTAGTTTACGTTTTAAATTTTGAACCTTCGACAAAATACCATGTATTCGATAGAATCTTATAGTCCACATAAATTTTGTAGGTAATTTGGAATTTCTCAATATATTTTGTAGGTAATTAGAAATGAAATAATTTATTTATCTAATTTATTAATTATTTATACATTATTGTGAGAGTATATTTATTTAAATATAATATTCTAATTTAATTAGGGTGTTTATTTAATTGATTTAAACGTGACCATTAGAATCCTTTTTATTCTTATTCAGAGTCTAAAGTCAATTTAATATTTGGCATATTTGGCTTCGATCTAATGGAAAAACTAATAGATTTTCATTTAGTTCAACTTGATTGGTTAAGGATAAAATGGCCCAAAAGGGTTTTTAATTAGGGCTAAGTTTAGTTTTTTTTTTTTTTAAAAAAGAACGAATTTTTTGTTTTTGGAGATCTGGGGACGGTGCCCCCATCGTCTCCATCAGGCCACGAAGAAAGACACACGCTCGCTGCCACCGCCTCACCTCCTCTATCTACACCAGAAAGTGTTTGCGTCGCTGCCACCGCCTCACGTCCTCTATCTACACCGCGACGAGATCACTTCCGGCTCGAGATTGCTGACTGCACCGGCTTCCTATTGGCACAGATTCGCACTTCCTGTTGTTATCCGCCATGTCCTCCATGACTTGGACGTTGTCTGTTGCTCGCGGTTCGATCATTCACTACTGCTCGTTCACGACAGATACCGCCATTTGCCTGCTGCCGAGACTTGACTAGAGATGCTGGAGTTGTCTTCTCTGCTCGTCGATCAGCTAGGTGGTTGATTTCCTAAGCGGCCTGACCCGTGCAGTCTGTGTCTCTGACCACGGTTCGCCGGCTTGACCAAAACAGAGGGCGTTCCGACGATCACCATTCGCATGATCAGATCACACCATTACCGCTTCTGCTCGTTGTACCGTCCAGAATTTCTGACCAGACCAATCACCGGAATAGTTTGCCCGACGGCGACCAGGCGCTGTGGCTTGCCAATTGCACGCGCGCCGTCTGGTGTACGCATGTTTTCGAATGCGTTTGACAACATTGCATTATACTCTACACTAGAAAGTTACTTGATTCAAGATGAAACATTTATTTCTTTTATTATGTTGATCGAAAGGTTTATATATTTGTTAAGTTGAAAAGACATAGAATATGTCAATACATGATTAAATTTAAAATTTAAATTAGTATGAGAATATGTTTTTAGAAATAAATTTTGATTGTGTTTATTATTATCATTTTTAAGGAAGGTTGAGAGTCATGGAAATTAATTTATATTTTTTGGTATGTTATTATTTTTAACGTAAAAGTTAAAGTTTGAAGTTAATATGGGAGAATGACACTTGTATGATAAATGATGAATTTATTAATGGTAAACAGTGATGTTAACTGAATGTATTTGGTTAAATAAATTTAATGTATATCTTTCTGTAATAAACTTAGGATATTTCTTGGCACGTTGACGTTGTGGGCAGCCAAAGCACTTCACTGGCGACTTAAAGAAAAATTAATTTCACTAAGGAATTCAAATAAATAAATTCTCACATTCKTATTAATTGTTTTGCACATATATTGTGGTCATAATTGGATTGCTTTTATGTGATATGTTTATGGTTTTATTTCAAATATGTGAACTTTTCTACTTGATGACATGTTTGGTAGTGTAAATTTGGAGTTATGAGATCCATAACACGAGCATGTAGTTTACGGTATTTTACATCATTCCCTGGCATGAGACATAATCATGCATTTAAGAAGGCAAATGTTTTAGGAAATGAAATTTGGGGGGAAAACGTAATCTTTATGAGTGAATGATTTTCCAAACGTTAAAGATTTGAAAGGGGTGTAGAGCTTGGATCATGAAAGGTGTAAGTGGGAAATGGGGGTGGGGAACCGGCGTGCCCGACCTAACCCTCTTGTAGGGTGAAAATTCATGTATTATTCACCTCTTATGAGGTGATGTTCAAGAAAAGATTAAGTTATGTTAATCGCTTTGCGGTTCGACTAGTAGAATGTAACTGTGTTTCAAATAAAAATTGCCTACTGCATAGTTTAATGGCTAGGCGATACACCAAGTAAGCTCACGATTTAAAATGAAAGTTCTTGAAAAAGTTTTGACGAAATGGAAGTGTTTGGGAAGTTTTATCGAGGAAGTGAATTCTTGAAAATTCATGACATATAGTACATGATACATGCATTCATGCATGAAATTTGCTTACTAAGCTTTATAATTCATTCTATTTCCCTCATTTTTCATTTCATGTGATGATTAGCCAGATGATGTGTGGAGATCACTTGCGTGCGGGCTTGAAACCTGAGTGTTTTGATTTGAATAAATGTTGTTGAGTAAATGGAAATGGTTGAATAGAGCAACTTTTATGTATTGGTTGTTTATTTTATTAATTTATTTATTAATTTATTTATTCTTTTGAGTTTTTTGCTAAATTTCAAATATTTGAGTATTTGGTTGGTAAATGATGTTTTGGAATGGAAGTTATTTTCTTATGAGTATTTGTTGGTAAGAATATTGTTGGGATTCGAAGTTATTTACATGTGGAGTATTGGAAATATTTGCTAGAGATTTTTTTGATTGTATATAGGGAAAAAATGTTGATATTACAGAGGAAACTCTATCAAAATTTTTGCGAACCTTTGTCTTACAATATCAAAAAAAATTATTTTAGCAATTTTCGCAATCTAGGTAAGGATAAAATCGGTAACATTCCCGGGTTAGGACAGTTTCTAATCTGRAGATGTTACACTATTTCCAATGAAAGTGGAATGGTGAGTGATACTGAGCAAGATCATCCATCGAATCATCATTTGAAGAAGAAGACTTCGGGTGGCGCTACTATTTCTTCCAGCCTTTTGGAAGGAGTACCTAGTTCGACTATGTATCCCCTGGCTTTACCACTTCATGTAAGAATAGCACTCTTAACACAAATACTTTTAATTGCAGACGTCTTCTAACTCTTCATTTTTCACAATTAGGGACACTCAAAGGTTCTTTGCATATGGATGAAATTCCTCTTCTTGGGCGGGATAGAAGGCGGCTTACCTACAATCGAATTGTGCCAGAATGATTACGATACAACTCAATCCCCTATGATTGATCTGCCGTTGACTAGCAACTCTGTTGGTTAACCAACTAGCACACGTTTGAAGGCAAGTGGTCCATCTCTACCTTCATACAATGAAAGGGCGAGGTCTTCTCAAAGGCAATTTATTGCTGCCACCGTTTCTGAATTCTATGGAATTGATATTATAAAGACGGCCTAACTTCAAGATCTTCAACTCTTGTGGTGCCAAGTTGTTGAGAAGCTTACTTAAATGCCAACTAAATRCATTTATGGTATTGAAGAAAAAGTGTTGATAGTATTTGAAGAGATGAAGAAGATGAGTTCCGTTCATTTTTAAAATCCTCTATATGTGACTTGCATAAAGTATGGCCTTATAGGCTTATTTTTCACAGATAAAGCTGTCTCGGGTGTCGGCCTGTGAGCCGAAGATCTCTGTCTCGTCAACCATTCTAATTCCTAACCTGGAGGATGGCTTGAGAAAGCTCGCCCAAGAGAAGGGAGAGAGCTAAAAGGCAGTCGTCCAATGGATTTGTCAGATGGGGCGACGTGCGCCATTCAACATCAAACTCATGATTCAGGTACTGCAATTCTATGCTCATAATAATCTTTCGCCATGAAAGACTTCCAAGGGAGGAAGGGCTTGGCTGTCCACTTAGCACGAGCTAGTAAAGGGGGGTCCTAATGGCTGAAATTCACTACAGAAAAGGAAGGGGGCATAGTGACCTACTTGCTTTTGCAGCTTTCTCA